>JAXRJS010000068.1:3715000-4247500 GCA_037127375.1 Dione juno
GGCCTAAGAACTACGTCGGAAGAAAATGCCTTGATATGTCTGTCCCTGGAGTAAGACCCCCCGGACGCCCAAGGAAGCGATGGCTGGACGTCGTGACGCACGACATGAGAGCCAATGGACTAACCACTGAGGATGCTCAAGACCGTGCAAAGTGTAAACCGTGTAAAGTAGACTAAGTAGGAAAGCAGACCCTGGCAATAGGCCGGGATAATACTAGTGGAAGAAGAAGAAGATATATATATATATATATATATATATATATATATATATATATATATATATATATATATATATATATATATATATATATATATATATATATATAAATATATATATATATATATATATATATATATATATATATATATATATATATATATATATATATATATATATATATATATATATATATATACACATATATATAGATAGATATATTACTAAAGAAGTTTTATGTTGGTGTCAACAATTTCAGCAAATTCATATGTAACTTAAACTAAGAAATAATTAACTCTCACAAATAACGGTAGCGGTTAAATCGAACCTTCTATCGCCGGCCTAAAGACCAATGATTATAGTATTTTAATACACAATTCCAAGGAGGTGGTAGACCTAATATAATTTAATAAATTTCATTTCTCACTTTCTGTCCAAATTCCTTAAGTGAGGCTTAATTACATTTCCATGATTTTAGTTTATTTTACCGAAATTAGTTGATGAAGAAGACCTTCGTTTCAAGTTTCACAACATATTTTGACGAAGTTGAATTTTGAGTTCAAATAAGTTCTCTCAACTAAATATGTTGTTAAACTTGTCTTATACCATGCTAAAGTAATTAGTACCTATATTGAATTTATATACACTTTTTATGTAAATTAAATGACCCTCCATAAAACAGATGCTCCATGAAGGGTTAACCCTCAAAAAGACCCAACAGATCCTCTTTGAAGTTATAAATGAAATGAAAGGCAGAAAATGAAGAACGAAGGATCTTAACTCTAGATTGGGGCCATATGCGGAATACAGCAGATGAACCATAGAAAAAAGTATATTTTTAAAACTTGTGCTGCGCCCAATTCTGCTTATTAATTATTTATTATTTTATATTTAGATTATAAAATATATAGGTATTTTAACTGAATTGCTTATAGTATATTATAATAGATCACTTTACATGGCATCACGGATCAGTAGTGTCTAGTAGAGACCGACGCTCTGTGGATTCGTTTTATTTCTTAAATATGTGCAGAACAAGTTGAAAGAAAATTATTCTTCTTCTTCTTCCTCGTTCCCTCAATACTGAGGATTGCGACCACATGATAATATCCTCCATTCAGAGCGGTTGTGGGTGGAGTGTACTGCTCGATACAGCAGCGAGAAAATTATTGAATATCTGTAGAATTTAAATATTTCGCCGCAAACAAGTTTGAGTTGTGTGAAAAAATAATTATGCTATAAGACAGACGTGTGACTATGACTGACTGACATAGGAGAATTATGGATTCGATTCCCACTTGGGAGAATGATTGTATTTAAATTGTTTATTTCCCCTCTCTGGTAGCGTGGCTTATCTTGAATTCTTGACACAAGGTTTTCATTGCCCAATCTGCTGTATGTGGGATAGTCGTAAAGCTAAAAAAAAATTAAAGTCATAAATTAATTAAAATCATTGTACAACTATATTGTAATTTTTTATATTAATTATGATGGAGACAGACTTAAATATGGCAGCCGGTCTCTCGGTCAGGTAAGCGAAAACAATTTATCCCTCAAATCACATCAAACTTCCAAACACAGCGTTTACAGACGCTTCCCTACTGATCCATGATGACCTCAACATTATCAGTAACATATTAAGACAATAACAATATATAAATTATAACAATATATATTTTATATTTTATTCTTACATTTAAATATATGTTATAACATTTCTGTCACTACCTACCTCTTTATAATTTAAATTTTATTGTTTTCACCCTGAATATTATCTGGAAGATATGGCTACATAGCCATAAGATCACCTTTAGTACATTGTTTTTTATTTTTTCTTTTTTTGTATTATTTAATTTTATTATTGTTATAATATTGTGTACAAATAAAAAAATAAATAAAAAAACAGTTTTAAAAAAATGAAAGACAATCACATTGTTATTAATAACCGCCCTGTCATCTATCAACTGCATCTGTACAGCGAACAACCGCTTTGTTACTACTATATATGAAATTGAAACTGCATTTATTTGGTGTGTGTGTGTGTGTGTGTGTGTGTGTGTGTGTGTGTGTGTGTGTGTGTGTGTGTGTGTGTGTGTGTGTGTGTGTGTGTGTGTGTGGTGTGTGTGTGTGTGTGTGTGTGTGTGTGTGGTGTGTGTGTGTGTGTGGGTGTGTGTGTGTGTGTGTGGTGTGTGTGTGTGTGTGTGTGTGTGTGTGTGTGTGTGTGTGTGTGTGTGTGTGTGTGTGTGTGGTGTGTGTGTGTGTGTGTGTGTGTGTGTGTGTGTGTGTGTGTGTGTGTGTGTGTGTGGTGTGTGTGTGTGTGTGTGTGTGTGTGTGTGTGTGTGTGTGTGTGTGTGTGTGTGTGTGTGTGTGTGTGTGTGTGTGTGTGTAAACGTGTTTTTTAGTTTTCGGGGTTGTGGATTATTTATTATATTTATCCTCCCTACGGCAAAATTATTCATAAAAGCATATTGAATAATTTTTCTTTTGATGAATTTCCTTTTCCTCTTAGATGAATAATATATATCATAAATCACTAAATATTTTTAATTATCTAATTAAAATATAAAAGTAAAAATGAAGCGGGCCATTGTACAACATCTGTTTGTATACGCAATGTTTGATATAAATATTATAGTGGCGCAGCGGCACAGTGTCTGACACACAACAGTGTCAACACGATGGTTGTGGGTACAATTTCCACTCTGAATGCATGAAAAATTTTATTTCTTCGCTCTGATAACAAGACAAAACGTAGCTTTGAGTATCACTACACAATACACAATATCTCCAATTTGGATGAAATATAAATAAAAATATAAATAATACGTAATATAAATCTCAATAATATTTATTTTGTGTAACTGTAATTATTTACTATAAACTGTTATTTTAATTTTATAAAAACCTCAAACTTTTAAGCTTGCCATAAGTTCTCATCGACCAATTGAACTTTCACATAGATACATATGTACACACTATATGTTTAAATTTGAAACAGATTGGTTTCATAGTCGTCTGCATAATTGCCCTCATTACTGATTCCAGCAATTAACTTTATCTCATTAAATGAAAATCGTAATGGCTACCATTTGGCCTTACCATATTGTATGTATAGAAGGAAAAAAGCTGGATTATTGACGATTGTAGTAGTATATAGGTCTAGTGTATGAGGTGTAGTGGAGGAATGAATGGATTGAATCGGGAAGTTAAAAAAAGTCTATTCCAATTTAAAATATATCTAAGTTGTGTTCCTCTCGGTGCTTCACTCGCGTGGTCTAAGTGACAATGACAATTTCTCAATTATTCATATTATCTCTCTCTGTTTTTGTGGGTATATCCAGAGAGCTATGTATATAACATTAAAAATGGATAGATTTTAGAGTTAACATTCGTTATTCACATTTATTCAGTACTACTAGACAGTCGATTCACATGCGAAACACGAATCGTTTGTACGTACTGCTATAATATATTCATAATAAATTATTCAGCTACTGTAGCTTACATCTTGCTATGCACTGAGTTTGGAACACAAAGTTTTTGACAAAAATTTTGTACTTGGCAATGTGACTTGAGGTTTGACTTAAGCTGTTAAAATAAGAAAGAGTTATCAAGCTTATAATGGCACATTAGTATGTTAATAATATTTGTTAACTTTACTCGATAGCTAAAATAAATACAATATTTGAGCTATCGCGTCTTTTATTACTGAACTGATATCGAGGCTTGTGCAAATTGAAAGCAAGTCATTGGATAAAAAATAAAAATCGTATCGTAGGAATACGATTTTTGCTCGTTTTATGTTATAAGGCTGGAGTTGTGAAGTATTTATACAGCAAGTTATATTATAGACTGCTGTTCCAATTCTTTTTGTCAGAATCTTTTTTTTTATAATAATAGTAAATTGAATAGTAGATATAATCGTAATTGGTTTTAATTTATAACTTTTTTTCAACTACAAGTTGCCTACTTTAATCTACGTGAACTTGAGTTGTGAGACTGTCTTCAGTGTCCAGACACTTTTTTCGTCCGAATCTTCTGTCTAACTATCGTTCTCCATATGGAGAATTGAAGAAGTTGCATATTGATTGGTGGAACACCACGCATCATCTTATCAGAGTGCCTACAACACGGATAGTACCTACAACAGTCGCGGTTACTACCAGATGCCACTGCGCTACTACGGACTCTGTGATAAATGAAAAGTTATAAAATCCACGTATAAATTTTGTAGAAAATACAACTGGATGGAAGACAATTCACAATGTCTTAAATAAAGGAAAAAGTAAATCTTTGCATTCCGCGACCTGCAAATAGGGTTGCTAAGGCACTGCAAAAGCGAGCTTAGTTTAAGAGCCATTTAAAATTTAATCTTTTAGTCAAATGTTATTTTAAATTTACATAAAAAAACTTCAGTTCAGTCGCACTTAAATATGGTTTTGTTCATTTTTTTTATATTTTCTCAGACAAGATAAAATGAGGCTTTGGCGAAAGTAAAGAATTTAGTGATTATCTGGTAGTGAAACTTAAGTTAAATAATAACGGGATCCGTGTAAAGTCATTTAAAGAAAAAGATAATATTAAGAGTTGAATCGAGTAAACCTTAATGTAATACGTACATTAATATGTAGATAAACAAAGATTTTTATTTTGTAGATAGCTACGTTCTTCTTAATTTTTATGCTCCTGATTGGACGATATCGTTGACATTATATATCGGTAATTTATATCGGTATGCAATATTGTTATAAGTAGTAGTAAGTGCTTATTGATATTACAAATAATATTTCCGGTCTAAAACATATGGAGAAGCTAAAATCTATATCTCGATATAAAGTAGATAGAACATAAAATATAGGTATTATATTAGATTTTACATATTCTATTTCATTGGGGAAAAGTGTGTGACTTTAAATAATATTTGTGGGTTAGATGTCTAGTCCTGGTAACGAATTTTTTTCATTCCCACAAGGGATATCACAAGGAGTAAGGTAAAAAGTACAAGTTGCGGCAATGAGTTCTGCCACTAAATATACCATATATCAAGTTCAGGTGGAAGACCTCGAACAAAGTATCTTAATAACACGTTCTCTCTGCCTACTCTGCTATTTGCGGGGTACAGAATAAAGCTGAAAAACTATTACAGTCGATTTTACATTACTATAATAATATTATATTTATAAAATTGTAGATCTAGTTAGTCCACTAGACCGGCTAGTAGACATAGATAGGTAAACTGAGTGATATACCACAATTACATACATTTATCCTGTAAATGAAAAAAAAGCAGGGTAATGAATAAAAAAAAACAATTCTTTCAGCAAATCTCTTCTCTACATTTGAAAAGCCAAAACGAATATTTTTACAAAAATAAAAACGCCAAAGAAATTCGGCCCGACGGGAGAATGTTATTCTTCTAGTTACTCGGTCTGCACACTCGTTATCCTCATTACCGTGTTTCATTTCAGGTCTTTCACACCCGCCACTTTTTTATCTTATTAAAATCCTTGAATGTAACGAATGTGATATGAATAATAAATTGTGAATTTTCCAAAACACCTTACGCAATCAAGCCTCGTTTATTTATCCAATGTTATGAACACATAGTGTAAAGAAAACCAGTATATATATGTAACTTTTACCTGTTGTTGCCGGGTGTCTCTTGGTCAAACAAAGAGCCGTGGGTGGCACTTGTAATATTAACCAAAGCCAACGTGCTTATAAACTTCTTCTATATATATAAATATATATATATATATATATATATATATATATATATATATATATATATATATATATATATATATATATATATATATATATATATATATATATATATAATATATATATATATATATATATATATATATATATATCATCTCAGAGGGTGTCTAGCCAATTATCTGTCCGATATTTGGTTTCCGGCATACGGGTACCCCGGGACCTCGAGCCACCACTTTCATAACCCGATCCAATCCATGTAAGTGGTGTCCCTCCCCTATATTCCAAGTCTTTCTGCCTCTTATTCCCTTTCCTTTCCTGGTTTCTCCCAGTAATGGGTTTGGAGGTCAGATGGCAATCGCTCCACAAAAAACCACTTCGCCACTCATATGGACCGATTGGTCTTAGTCGGAAGGCAGACCCTGGCAAAAGCCGGGACTAATGCCAGGAAGAAGAAGAAGATATATATATATATATATATATATATATATATATATATATATATATATATATATATATATATCTATATATATATATATATATATATATATATATATATATATATATATATATATATATATATATATATATATATATATATATATATATATACAAATACATGATATTATTACATAAAATTTTTATGTAGAGTTTTAAAAGAAATTAAAATAGTATTAATACCATTATTTGTTATTAGATATGCTAATTTTACATATAGTATTGAAAACCTAGGCCAAAAAATATTATTGAGAACGATAAAATGATATACATTCTCGTATATACTTACATAGTTGAATACTTAAAAACAAACCTGAAATTTAAAAACTCATAAGAACATTTCCTATTCTATAATATGTACGTAAGGTATAATTAACAAATAAATATTTACATTCCAAATGTGGCAATACTGGTATTTTTAACAAAGCCAAAGGTCGCTGTCTGTATCACTGACATGACAGAATAAATAAATTAGAAGTCGTCCAACCCTCTTCAACCCGTCCCGACAAATAGAACAATTATGCATCCCTTTGTGGTGGACACGTATTTATTATTGACGTAAAAAGGTGAAGACTTGGATATATATCACAATAGAAGTGGCAGCAGCAGTGTTTATGGCAACAGTATGAAAATTGTGAAAATCTTAATTTTTTAGGGTTATTTGTCTTTAAATAACATTATAATAAAATAAATATAAAATCTCAACATTTTAAGCGTGACGGTTATGGGTTCCATTCCCACACGGAGAAATTAATTATCTTCATTTCGTTGAACTGGTATGAAAAAATGTGGCGTTGAGATCCCCCTCTCAACATTCGTTGTATCGAATTTGGGCGGAAATGGGAGAACGGGGTATCTTATTACTTATATATGCAGGATAAAGCGTGAAGATAAAAAAATATAACTGGTAGCACATATGTAACTACAAAGGTAAATTTATAAGAATAGTGAAACGGTTATGTTTAAACCAAGATGTGGTTTAGCCATAAATAATAAAAAATATTATATAAAAGATATTTGAGGAACAATGTTTAGTCCAATATTAATAATCCCCAAAAGGTCAAATTAATACATATTACATACTATTAAATTATAAATTTTATGACTTTGAGCTTTTGAGCTTTATCTCACAATATTACAAATTTATAGGTCTATCAAGTTTCTAATTTCATTTACCATTCCGGTCAATCGCAGGTAGCCTGATGAATATTGTATAAACACTTTCTAAAAGCGAATTTAAAATATACTCTTTTTATGTCGTGGTCCAATATATTCCCAATGTCAATTGGTTTATTTTTATGTGTTGTCCTTATTTTACGGGTCAAATGATAAATATATGTATATATGTATACGTGTAATATTTAGTACCGATATATTACGCCGATTGCGATATATATATATATATATATATATATATATATATATATATATATATATATATATATATATATATATTATATATATATATATATATATATATTGTATTGATATAAAGTTTGTTCGTTTGTTTGAACGCACTAATCTCAAGAACTACGGTTTTGAATAAAAAAAAGATGTGTCGTGTTGTGAAGTAGTAAGATGTGTTATTGAGAAGACTATAAGCCATATTAACCACATATAACCAGTAATTGCTTCAATATATACCATACCATACCATATATGTTTAGAATAGTTTACCTTTTCGTCACTTAGAATGTGTTATGTGTAATACAAAAGTCTTAGTTAGTCTCATTTGACCACACAGCATATCTATGCCATCACTTAAATATACCTCTAAACAAAATAACTTATAATAGCTCTCGTCTTTCATATTCGTGTCCTATAATTTTTTTATGTGTTTATTTATGTACATTCGCCTTATTATTACTATCACGCGTTCACTTTCGTTTATACTCACCCTATTGTGTGTATATTAAACATTGAGTAGTATATTTTATTGCATATACGATTCATATACGATTGTACGCACCCAGCCATTTACCTCTGTCAGAGTTTGGCACGTTCACCTTTAAATATGATACGTAAATGATACAAATATTATAATATTATTCAAATCACGCTCCGAACAAATTTATCTGCAGAACACAGAATTTATTCTGAGACAAGAACAAATCTGTGATTTTATCTCTACCTTTACATATACAGAGGCATTTTTGGTAGGCATAGACTAAATAAAATATACCTGTACATTACGCTGTAAATATACGTGCAAAACGTTTGTAAATTGATTTTTTTAATGTAAAGACGGTATTTGACAATACTATGAGTATTTAGCCTATATATACGGAATTTTGATTCTTTTCTGGTACAAGTCACACATTATCTCTTCCTGGATTGTTTATAAGTCACAAATAGTATTTACGATATTGTGCTCCAAATTCAACATTTATTTCCTTTTTTTTTAGCTTCATATCGTATTTCACACATGGCAGGATAGACAAAAGGGACCTGTTAAGATACTCAATTTTCCTCTTTTCGCCTTTAGATACATTGCGTGATGCAGTGCTGGATTAAGCCCACACGGGGACCTCCCTTTGTTTTTTAAATATTATAAAATTGATGATTACTTTTGCATTTCTAGAATTTGAAACATCTATTTATATCATATCAAGGTTCTAAACACAATGAGCAAACAAAATATATTTTTCTCTGACAGTATATATTTTTGATTCTAAATAATCAACAATACGGTATCTAAGCTACTTTACAGTTTAACAGTCTTAATGTTGAACAAATCAAATCACTCGAGATCGTTTATTTATAAATACTCTCAGACCCTATTATAAAATAGTCTTTGGAGTCATCTCTATAGAGGATAAAAACGACGTACCTTTTCAGAAAACTTTTTTTCTGCATTTCAGATCGCTACAATTTATTGAAATTGAAACTTCAAATTCAAAAAAAATCATATCAAATTTTCGTGGGGAAGGTGTCCCGTCGGGGGCCCCAGGTCATGCCCTAGTCCCGCCTATTGGGTAATCTATAACTGGCTTGATGAATGTTGGTTGAACTTAACACCGTGTTCAGTCAAACGCTGTGCCCCTGCACCGCGACTGCTCCACAAAAGTGTCTCTTTCTTCTACAAGCACACGCAAATTTTAAACGTTTTTTATTAATTTTCTCAGCTTATCTAAATCAATTTAGCATTTTCATCTTTTTATAATATAATTTTTCAATACCACTTGTCGTTCTCAGTTCTCTTATTAACTTCGGTGATCAGACGAATACCGATGTGTTCAACGTTGTTTGGACGTTGGTAAGAAACTCATTATTATGATATTACCTTCTAAAATATATATACTTATAACAAAAGCAAACGTACGTTACATAAAACTTTTTGTATTTAAAACAATATAATACTGAAATGTATAACATTATTATTTCGTAATTATTCGAGAAAAATTCTAAACGTCACATGTAAAGTGGTGCTTAACGCGACCGATGTTTTTTTTTTCAGAGTGGGGAAATAAAAACAATTCACTCTCCCTAGTGGGGATGAAACCCACTACCATAATGTGTACAGTTAGACACTGTCCCACTGTGCTATTGTATCCTTAAGTATTTATGACGATCAATCAAATTGATAATACTAAAACTAAAGATTTACTAATTTCTAATGTAGTTTTATTTATAATGAAGTAAATGCTTCTTGAATTTAAAAAAAGAAAATGTACTTTTTAATTAAATTTATAAAACAACACTGATCGTACTTTATTATTTCGAAATTAATTTTCCTCAGAAAATTATATAATATCCATACTAGTTTACTTCACTTAAAATATAATTATACAGCAGCAGCAGAAGCTTCTTGCTTACTTTATGCATTATATTAAGAACCTTTTTCGTAAAGAAATTCTTTAAGTATTTAAGTTTATTCTAGTTTAATTAAGTAAACTGTCAATAATCTACCAAAAAATACATGTCTTAGTGGAAACAAAGGTTTGATATATATTTTTTTAAGTATTTTACTGTCATAAATAGAGACAGTATTTTTTTAGAAGCCTAAAAAGGATTTAATGTAGCGGTACGTAGAGCAATTTGAAGTGAAAGGTGTGTAAATAGTACATTATATATAGATAGATATTACATAGGGATTTTTTTGTTTTCTTAAGACTTAAGATATTCCTATAATAAGTTTAACAATTTACTGATTGGAAACCACAGGCTACCAGTCCCGACGATTTTGCGTTCAATTTCTAATAGAAAGAAATATATTTAATCTAAATTTTTTAATTTCTCTGCCCAGTTAAAAAAAAAAAAAACGCCGTTCGTCATTTCCACCTGACAAATAATATTTTAAGGACGGCAGAATTATTAATGATTTTCCGTTCATATAACTCAACAGGAAAGACAGACGCTCACTATCACTGGGTATTTATGTACAAAATATATTAACAGTGGCTAAACTGTTGGTAAGCATTTTGTACTGAAAACATAATTACGCCGCGATTCGAGCTCTTTCCCTTGTTTTATTTAAATTGCATTTTACGTAGTGCTTACCATTTTATTAACACACGAAAGGGGTTTAACGAAATGTTTGCTCGTGTTTGGATTGGAATGGACCGAATTTATTGCGGTTTTTTATTTAACATACTACTGTAATATTATGTAGTTTATTTGAAAAGAGCTCTTTATGCTCGTTTCTGTTTCACGGAATGATTTTTAAAAATATTATAAAAAAGTAAATATTATAAAAAAAGTAAATATTATAAGTATTACGTAACGGGAACGGAATAAGTTTATCATTAAAAAAATTAAGTACAGATATTAAGTACCTACTACGAATATTAGAAATATCACTTTGTTACGAATTGGTTTAAGCTCCTTTTTTGTTAACTTGTAAGTAAAAATTTAAGTGAACCTACAATTATGTTTAGATATTGAAAAAATACTATGAATTACCGATAACATACCAATTGATAAGAAAAATATTCAAAAAGATATGAGAATGTGAGCGCAGTCTCACGATTGAAACTTTAATATTCTATCTAATCTAATTTTTGATGCCTTTCTTGATTCAAAAGAACGCTTAATACGATTCATCACTTAATAATACATTTTACATCCATCAAAGGTAATTGACCCTTTCTATATTTTTTAACGCTTAATACGCCCATCATGTGCCATATGTATTATTAAGTAAAGAAAAGTAAACTACTTTAAAGAAATGGAAGACCCCGATTACAAATTACTCTTGACTGTAAATAAAGATTCTAAGGATTGCAGCAAGATAGGCATCAATTAAGCCTAAAGTTATTCAAAGTTGTTTCAGAATAGCAAATTGCAAAAGCAGCGAATTTGATGTCGTGTTGGAAGAATAATCCGTGACACTGTACTGCTTTTCGGGATATTTAATTGATAATTATGTAATATTTGATTAAATCTATCTATATCTATATAAGCTTGGAAAATAAGCCTTGAGTGACAATGATGGAAGCAAATGTGATTTTGCACATTTTTAGAAGTTATTGACCTAAAACGACTTACTATCTAGCTAGCTACTTTGAATCAAAAGATAGACAGACACACCAAACCAAAAAGAACTTATATTGGTTTTCGTCTTTGTTACTCTAAATAACGTAATTATAAATATATACCTACTATGATAACAAAATTAGAATATAAGCATCCTTTGTCCATTTTCTACTTAATACGTTTTTTCTGTTTAAGACGCTTTTTAGCCGGGTCCCTGAGAAAAGAAAATGAACGTCTTAAGCGGACTTTACTATATGGTATTCTCTTTAGAATGTGAATACCTTGTAAAATGGTAATAATACATAGGTTTCTAATTTTCCATATAAAAAATCAATATAATTATACATTTCAAAATTAATAAAATTAAAATGTCTGCTTTTACACGGCCAAGTAAATAGGAAAACAAGGCAATTTTATGCCATGATAAATAAATTAACATTTAAATCGTTTCTGTCCGCTTATTTGCATAACAAAGCATGAGTGCTGCTCTAGAATGGACGATTAATGAGGAACAAGTACTATCTTCTGGTTTGCTTTTGTAAAGGATATTATCTATTTTATGTTTATTATTAATACACTTTCATTAGGTCGAACTGTGACGTACTTATGTCTTGATAAAATTGAAGCAGCTTAATTATACTTTCTTCTAAGTTTTTTATTTTCATGGAGCTTGAAATTAATATGTAGGTCAGGACTTGGACGGAAGGAATGATGATAAAACCACGTAAATCTTTGACTATGTCTCAATAGGCAAGGAGCAGTGTCAGTTCCGGCTAACTTAAAACCAACAGTTTTAGTTGACAGAAATCAAAATACTAGTCCATCGACGAGGTACTAAGCTGTCAATAGATTTTGTATTCGAAGTTTAAATTTCTATTATTCTACAATGAGTTGACTAATATACATAATTTTTTCACAGTATATCGCTATAAATATTCAACACAGATAATTAATTATTTTAATTATGTGATTTATTTGCGCTGCTAAATGACAAGTACCTAATAGCACTGCTCTTTTGAATTACGAATAATCAATTATATACAATTTAATCTATATCTATCCATGTCGACCACAATGTAAAGTGTAAACCGCAAATCACATGCATATAATTCCGTTAAATATTAAATATAACCACATGAGCATAATATTTTAATTACTGATATTAGCAAAATAAAAAATTAGACAAATATGAATCAATGAAATTAATATCAGAAAAGAGTTTGTTACACTTAGGCTTTGTAAATAGGTAGTATATATTTTATATATTTTATAGTCTATGTATATATTTATATGTATTTGTATAAGTATATGTCTATTTACTAGTATGTATGTGTGTATGTAAGTATGTATATCTTCTATGCTTTAAATATTGGAATTTTTATTTAAGTTATTTTTATTTTTATGTAATTATGTAAATTTTTATCTTTATATTGCATCATTTCTGTCATCTCGCTCCTTACTGGTGTCATCCACTTTCACAGGTTGGCTGGAAGAAATCTCTTCTAGAGATAAGTCCACCTTTTGTAATTATGTAACTATGTTTGTACTTAACATATTTTTTTTTGATTGCAATAAAGAATACTATATATATATTATTACAATTGTTATTACTAGACTTTTTTTTATTTAATTTAAATTATTAAACGAATTGGTACAGTGAGATCTGAGGTATTGATAGGGAATTCGAATATCCACGAAGTTAAGATTTATGTTAAGTATATTAATTACTACGTTCACGATATTTTTATTTGCCTTGTCTGGATTTTAAGATATACAAATGAGATATTTGCTTAATAACGTAACAACATTATTTTTGAATGAATATTCAATGAACTAAAGTCCCAATTTCAATATAATATCATTAAAAACTACTATAATAAAATAGCACAGTTAAAAGTAATTGTTTAAGCAGTATTATAAAAGAAGCCGTCAATAGGTGGTGTGAAATTTAAAAAAAACACATATATTAATAAACATTTTTATTAATATTTACATTGCAGTCCTATGGGCAGGGCATACTTATAAATAATCTACAAAGAACAGATTAGTATGATTGCTTATTTCCTTCCTACTATATACATAACATCCCCTAAAACTAAATAACGCTTATTATAAAGAAATTTGCCAGAAACGTTAAAATAAAGCCAGTATATCTAAATATTATAATTATTTATTGGAAGAATATATTATGTATGATTTAGAACCTTCGACATTTCATACAGATGGTAATTTTTCCGTTTTTGCTTAAATTTTTTTTAACTTGACTTCACTTCTTCAAGAGATAGACTAGTGTCAAGACGCTCTATTTCACATTTTTTACGCCTTTCCATCCAAATTAGAAACACAGCGCATTAAGTGGTGGAACTCAACGCCGCAGCGTATCTTACCAAAGCGATTAAATAATAATAATTAATACCCCCGATTGAGCATCGAACCCACAGCTATTGTGTGAAATCAGATACGTTGTGTGACAGCTATTATCACACTCTTAAATCAATTTTATTTATTCTAATACTTATTACAGTTTATCTTTATATTATATAGAATATTTACATAATTATATATTTTACATTGATATGCTTTGTTAAGATTAAGTTATTTGTACACAATTTGAGTTAAAACTTCAAATACATTTTGTTGTACGATCAAATTCAATATACAAATAAAATGTTTGTTATCAGCTTTTCGGTTATTACCTCATATAGCAGGGTAAAGCAGGCAGCAGGGAAAAACTCTAGTGCCAAGACACTCTGTTTTCTTATTTGTGCGCAAATTCAATACATTCCGTGTTAACGTGCTTGTGGTGGAAGTTAACGCCTCTTTAAATCTTATCAGAGCGAGCTTATCTAAACTTACTGGGCCACGATAGTTTTAACAAAATTATACTTAAGTTAATAAGAATAAAATAAAACGAATTTATAACAAATTTTGTCTATCTAAAGCCTCGCGTCCCTGTAATACAAATACAACATTACATTTTGTTAGCTATTGTTAAAAATAAGCTTTTTCTTGAAAGCACAATATGACCATGACTTACAAAAAACCCGACCTTGACCCGAGTGACAGAATAGCCCATTGTTGACATAAAAGGTAAGAAAATATGGAAGCATCGACAATTGGACTTTACAAACGGCACTAGATTTGTGCCGTTTGACCGTTCGATCGATCCGTTGTGTAATATTAAATATAACAAGATTATATTTAAATTAAGATACATTTAAATCCTTAGTAATTTTATATGAAATAAATTATTAAAATATATTGTTAACTAATAAGACTGTTAATAAAATATATTGTTAAAAAATATGTGATTTTAAAGTGGCGTCGTTTTTTTTACAAATATAACCATTACAAGTATTTGTTTGAAATTGTAAATAAGCTTTTATTTGCATTATACTTATGAAAGACAGAAAAATAACAATTTTATTTATCGGCTGATACAATTATCAACTTTCGGCACCGAAATAAAATTCATCATTCAATCAAAATTAATAAAAAGGTTATATTCAGTAATACTTTTGAAATAAACTTACAAAGTCCAAGTTTGTAGGACAGCTTTAATCCTTTTCTTAACTCTTGGCCCTGTTACACAGATGTCAGGACAAACTTTCTTCATCTCAGTCACTCGCAGACAAGATCATTGCTTTTTTATACTTTGTAACTACTGTACTTTGTAAGTGTCTAATCTGCGATTTCGTAGTAACTGTTTTTCTTTTGAAATGCATAAAGTTATTTACACGATACTAAAGTACAAATAAACAATTTTAATTTTTTGTCCGTCTGTCTGTGTATTTATTTGTGCGGGCTAATATCTGGAACAGCTAAATCGATTTGTATAGGACTTTCACTGGAAGATAGAAGATATTGTAAAATAAAATATAGATATTCTTTTATTCCGAATTTTCGTGGGATCGGTATTAAATATTATGAAAATTATATAACAGTAAATCCAGGAATATCGATGATCGAACATCATTTATATGGTGTCGAAAAAACTTCAAAATCAACCCAATTCAGCTTACTAGACGAATATTAGTATAGTTCAATCGAGTAAATCCACATGCGGGTAGCTAGTTAAAAATAAAAACTACAAAAATAACTTAAAAAACCTAAATTAAAATCAGTTTTTTTTATTATTCATTAGATACATACATATGTCACTGGTATATATTAGGCATATTAAATTGACATTCATATAGTAAACACTAACTTATCATCTTGCAGCTTTTATTATTTGATTATGACTAGTTATAAAACATATGTTAAAAGTAAAGCTAGTATGATTAAAAATTGCTAATATCGATATAAAAGTAAGCATAATAGAGGCTTGATGGCTGAATGCGGACGAATCCACTGTAGGTTGCCAGTTATTGTCGAGTACAGATTGCTCTATGACGTTCTGCATTGTATCTATATTGGAATAAAGAAATATTTAATTTATGATATTACAGCACTGTAAAGTGTACTATAAAACTATATTTTACGAACAAAGGCACACCCATGTAATATGTAATTTTCATGGTATTTTTTTAAATATAAACAATTTTAAAACTTTAAATTAAATAGCTTCACGCTCTTTCCTTCATATAGCAGGATAGATAGTCGGTATTGACCGTTCCTTACTTCCCGCGCAATTTTTGAGATATTGCGTGTTGAATGGAACAATTCTTTCCCCCGAATAGGAATTGCACAACCGTCCCTTTTACAGTCAGACACTGTACTACTGTGCCACGACGGCCCAATCTTGGATAAATGTTTTGAAACTAGTACAATAATTATTAACAAGTTACAAATAATTCAAGACATTGATATTATTACATGTATATAATTTAATACTCACCATACGTAGTGACATCTGGGGTAAAAAATTTTTGCTCAGCTGGTTGTAGTGCTACTACATAATCTGTGGAAAAATGAAACCATTTACTTATAGATTTCTCAATTCACTATAGACAAAAAATACAACACCATTGTGGCTTAGTTGACAAGCGCCTATAACACTTTACGAAAATGTCAAAATAAAAAATATTTTTGAGACCATTGTGGTGCTGCGGAGCAATCTCTATTTGTAATCGTAATGGTTAAGGTCTCAATCCTCACTCGGAATTAATTAATTTCAAGATAAAGTGCGTGACAAAGTCCACTTAACATCCAATATCTCGAATTTGGTCGGTAAGTGGGAGTATATCTTGACACTATTTTCTCTTCATGAAGCTGACACAAAGACCCTAATGGACATTTAATTTATAATATTATTGAGTGTCACTAGGAAGCTCCCTAGGGAGCTACGGTTCTCTCTGCCTAACCTGCCTATATGCGGGATACAGCGTGAAGCTAAATAATAGAAAATATCATACCTATAGCCATAAATAATACTTCAATTTATCTAATCTACAATAATCGACGATAGCAAGTAACGTAAATTGATTTATGTTTATTTTTAAATTATTACAATATGTAATAAAGTACGAATCAATTAAAACAAAGTTCCGTGAAAGCCTGATATTCAGTGGAAAACTTTTTCACTTGAAAGCATTCAGTTTCGACATTATAAACAAAAATTGACGATGAATACTGAGAAATTAAATTGTATTTACGATTATTTAATTTATCAAAGTTTCAAATTTGTTGAAAGATTTCAATTAAGATTTTAGTTATGCAAATTTAATTATTTATAAAAAACAATCTGGACATTTCAAATTATTATTGCTTTATTTGAAATTAAAAAGATCACAATAACTTGATAAAATAAGTGTAGAAAGACTAAACGTAGCTTAGGTAGCAAAACTGGAGCCTACGTTTAACGCCATGTTTTACGTTTCAAGCCATACGTTTTGTATTTATAATATTCTTATCAACAATTTAATAATCTTTGGACAGTTATTTAAATAATAAATAAGGATAGATGTAAGTGCAACATGTACTATCTTGTTAAAACCAGACTAGCGTTATGTTTACAGAAACGCAATTAAATATGCATTTGTTTATTGTTTGCAGATGTACAAATAATCATTATTAACGACAGCACTCCCCTGGGCACGGCGCGTTTATCATTTAGTAATACTATGTATATTTATCCTAATATTCTACAGCTTTCAGTATTTTAGATATATTATTATATAATGTACAGAAACGTGTTTGATAATAAAAAAAAAATAATTATATGTTGAGCAAACAGGTTATTACATATATATTCTCGTATGTTTATAATTAAAATATACTTAATGATATTTGGATTCCATAAAGATTATTATTGTTATATTAACCGCCATTGTTTATAATGTATGGATAAATTCAGAGTAAGCCATTAATATATATGTATATATACATTATACATGTATCTTAATAACATTGACCATTGTAGAGTAGGTAGCCTAAAGGATATTGGTTACCACAAACGTAGTCAGGTCATGTTTTTATAAATATTATTACTAATTGCAATAAAATAATATGATATATAATTTGTTTCAATACAAATCTGGGAATAGTAGAAAAAATCGATATAGGAGTTGATTTTTTCTTCGTTGATTTATAGATTTTTTATTCAGATTGCATTTTATTCCTTTATATTAGGGTAGGCAGTGAGTAGTTTTAAGAGACTCGATCTCCACATTTCGTCCAAATTTAAACATATCGAGAAGCAGAACCCAAGACAGAAGCAGAAAGTTTTGTCAAATTATAAATTAGTAAAAACAATTTTCCTGCATAAAATTTAATACAAGTAATAAAATAACTCGTATACAGATGACAGAGCAATAAATATAATTTGAAATGGTATAGTTATATACTTACGTGGTGGCGTAGTAAGCTCCGTTGTGGTCGGCGGCGGCGTGGTCGTCGTAGTTGTGGTCGTGGTCGTTGTTGTGGTTGTGGTGGTTGTTGTTGTGGTTATTTTAATTTCTGCAACAAGGAACAGATATTTTTAATCAGTCAGTAACAAATCAGAACAGTAATTTCTTCAAATCCTGATAGTTTTATGTTTTGAAGTTGCCAATAATGATATGTATGAAATGAATATGAAAATTAAATAAATAATTTTTATTTTATTTATGTCTGTAATATACTGACCGTACAATCTTAAAGTTCCTTCAGCCTTGCCTATCGTGTTGGTCGCAACACAAGTATACGTCCCTGTATCTTCTGACTCAAATTCGGTTATAGTTAAAATTGTTCGTATTTCATAAGATGAAACACGAATTTCCTTAATTTCATGTTTTCCACTGAAATAAAAATAACATATATTAATATTAATATTGTTCTAGATAATTAATATTAGACTTTAGAGTTTACTTGACAAGCAAATCATTTTTCACTTTGTTTTATATACTTTGGGTATTATGTATATTTAGATAATAATTTTGGAGCAGAATTACTCGTATTGCTTAAAAATGTAATGTAGCTTTTATAACCGTTGTAAATTAAATAAATTTTATAATTTGTAGGAAAATGTAAAGTATTTTTTTAAATACCCATTTTAAAAGTGTTTATTTTTTAAATGTACGAATTAATTAAATAAACTAAAAGTAAGTAAGTAGTTTTAATGGATATTATAAAAAAACCATGCTACAATAAGAGTCTTCAATCAGTCAAATAATAACATAAAAAAAACAATATAGTATAAGAGAATTTAACTATTTTATTGGTACAGAAGTTCAGAAGCATGTCCATATCTATAGCTCGCTATCCACCTAAAAATTCGTTCATTGGAAGTTTCAAAACGTTGAAACAATTGGAAATAAACAATAATATTTAAAAGCTATTTGTTTCGTTTTTGTAAAGTTTTTGAACTCGTCATAGCATATTTAATATTTAAATATATATAATAAGTGTATTGCGGGCCTACTCTATTTAACTACGCTCTACTTTTCGTTCAAATATGCGACCTATTTCTTAATGTTACATTTCAGTTGAACGAGAACAAAACAATATTGGCCAGATTTTTTTTAAATGTAGATTCATATACAAAATACTGACAATATTACTTAAATATGTGACAATTATATTAAATATATAAAATTTTTAAACTAATATAATAGAAATTATGGCTGATTTTTTATTAATGAAGATTATTGTACTATACAAGAATATTAGAATAATTATATATATATATATATATATATATATATATATATATATATATATATATATATATATATATATATATATATATATATATATATATATATATATATATATATATATATATATATATATATATATATATATATATATATATATATATATATATATATATATATATATATATAAATTTTAATTTTAATTTCGCTACCTGTTTGTTTTAGTCGCTAGGTATAGTTCGCGTCACGTGTTGTAATGATAAAAAAACTTATTGCTATTTTGAAAACAACACCAATGCAGAACATTTTTACTGAATAACCGGACAAATATTAAATTTTACTTTTATTTTATTTTTTATTAATTATTATTTATTTATTATAAAAAAAACATTTTAAAAAATAATGAAATGTACCTAGTACAGGTAATTTTTTGCCACTTACATACCCAGAGAGAATCATTTCTTCTCCACTTTTTAACCAATAATTGATTGCTAGGGGATACGCTTCGACGAGGCAGTCAAGTTTCGTTTGCGACCCAGTTGGGACACCGATGACTTTTGTCGATATCATTATAGACGGTCCGACTGAAAAATAAATTATAATTCACTTTCATGTAAAAATATTTTATTAACATTAATATATTTAACTAATTACAATCAATCTATGCTTTATTGTAACGTTATTGATTTTTCAATATTTTAATCAAGAGAAAAAATCTACTAAATTCTAAATATTACTACGTGGTCTATGGAGTCTAGACAATGGTAAAAGCATGTCAAATATCAATTCACCGTTATATTCCTAGTAGAGGACATATATACGATATAAATTGTACGATTCCATTGAGTACTTTAAAAAGAATAAGTCTAGAGCTTTTATTGCACTGTTTTCAATACGAGCTCAAACATATAAAATTCTCATATTGGAATGAGATTCTCTTTGAAAACTCTTAAACTTAAGCCTGACTGTACATTTTTGTGATAAACTTAGATTAGTTTTGTTAGTTGTTTGAAAATACTGTTACAAAATAAATCCTATATATAATCTTGTTTTTTTTGACTAATGTAATAAAATTTTTATGTCCTTTTTTTGAACATGTACATGTCCTATATTACGACTGTAATAAAATTGTACATCTCATATGGCCGTAATGTATTAAAAATTGTTGTTCATTGAAGTCGAAATGCGATAAGTAATGAAATATATTTTGGATTGCGATATTTCTAACTTAATTTAGGTCCTAGTTTTGTCAAATTTATGAAAAGGAAAAAGGTAAGGCATAAAAATACTTGTAAAGGATTTACTAGCAAAAATCTTTTTACGGACCGTTACCTGACATAACCGACATAAAACTTATCATAAAGTTCAATTCAAGTCATATCAAGCATAAATGTTATCAAAAAAGAGTTTCAACGAAACCTTTTTGGTCCAAAAAATATAGAAGCATGAGTTACCTACTCTATATATACTTACCTAAAGTTAGCGAGAGAGTAAATTACATTTATTATCGTGTAAAAAGTCAGAGCAATGCCTCTGGAAATCTATAAAAGTATTACTCCAGATTAAGAACAGAAAACAAATAAGCTAATAGTTGGAATTTTCATTTTTTTTCTAAAGATTTTGAGTTTATTCTTATCGAGCTATAAAACTTTCTCTTTTGTTTCTCTTCTGTCAAATTTTAAAAGGATTACTGCAATTTTAGCCAAACACACTATGCAATCATATCTTGCAATGTGTAAAGTGAAATTATAAGATTTTTCATCATACATTTTGATCGAAATAACTTTTTTTGGATAAAAATTTACACATTAATTATATCAGGTCGCATGCAATATAAATTCATCAAAAATAGTAGTTAATATCCCTACCGTCCTGTGTCCTTGTAAAACAATACAATGATAATAATGACAGGTTTTGATACAATATATATATATATATATATATATATATATATATATATATATATATATATATATATATATATATATATATATATACATCCTTTATAAATATAGTATATTCTTTAAATACAAATAGGTGTACCTATATTAATCATGATTTTAATATTTTAAGCTGAACAGAAACAAAGTGATGTGTGACCCTAGGTTCTTTTTCTTTTTTCTTTAATCTAATATACGCAAGAAAAAGCTTTTAATATATAATAAGTTAAATAGTAAATTTATATAAATTTTGTATCAAGTAAATTCAGAAATAAATCTTATTACGTCTTTTAACATTTTTTGTGACGCTCTTTATATATAAGTTAACTGCAACATTGACTTCTTCCTTCCGAGTGGTTTTTTATATGATTTTAACATAAATATTTATTTTACTCTCCATATTTATTGAAAAGAACTGCTGTAAATTTTATTTTTCTTATCCCATTAAACTATTCTTCACTTATTCTGAAATGGATTTATAAGTCACATTTGCAACTCTGCGTTTTATATAAATTAATATTTAATTAAACGACGGTGTTATAGCGAAAACTAAATAACTTATTGACATTATTTTAATTAATAAGCTTAATACTTACAATTGACACTGAGCATGATGCGCTTGCTAACGGACGGTGGCACATCATTAGAGGCTATACACAAATACGCGCCCATTTGACGACGCTCGACCTTCGTTAGATTTAATGACGGGCCCGTGAACATGTCCGCTGTTGAAGAAAGTAAATTAATTATTTTAGCTCACTATCATAGAAAAATAACATTACAAACTTTTTAATTGTCCTGTCGATTACTTACGCGTCGCATTTGACCGATTTTTTTATTTTACATTTTACTTATTGTCCTGTCAGTTAGTCGTTAATGAGGTATGATTGATATACGAATACTTTTGTCTTACTGTACAATATACGTATGAGAAATATATACAAATAACTTATTTGAATTTTCTATATATATATATATATATATATATATATATATATATATATATATATATATATATATATATATATATATATATATATATATATATATATATATATATATATATATATATATATATATATATATATATATATATATTCCTCCTATTATACCTATTATACATCCTATTCAATATCATACTTCTAGCTAATCTGTATTTATCTTTCATAAGGATTATTTTTTGCTTTAATAGATAAAGAATAAATTTGTGCTTCTAAGAATTACATTCCTTTATACGTGTACGTAAATTAAGTTCAAAGAAAATAAATTACAAAGCGCTTCGCATTAGTTACAATAATCACAATGAATTTATAATTATAGAATAGAACAAAAGTATTTCACTATTAAACAATTATTCATGATGATTTATTATGTAGGTTTTTTTTTTTCAAATAAACTACATCTTATTGATTTAATTAATGCTAGATGATGTTGATGCATGAAATACGTGTATGTCACTATATACAAAACTTATATTGTTAATCATATAGTAGTGTGTGTATTGTTTTATTGTACTTTACAAGTATTGTTAATGAAAAATATTTTCATACTCGTCCGTCCGCGCAATTTTCGTAATATGAGGTTTTTCATATATTAATATATAGATACGCATCAATTGTATTTATTACATATTCAATATTGACATATCAATAACATTCTTTCTAAAAAAAATATAATAAACTTCTTTGTTAAAGTAGTATTATTTATATCACCATAATAATACTAGAAAAATAAAAAAAAAACATGGAATCGTTTTCTCTCGACAATAGACGCTACTTGCCAAGAAGGAAATGAGGGGCGGACTTGACAGAAAAATTAAAGCAGCAAAGGAATTCACAAAAGAAAAATTTATACTTAAAATTATTTCGAAATGGGGCTATCATAGTAATTTAGATGAATAAAAAAACTCTAATTGTACTCTCTATGACATGATTTTTATATTGTATTGTTGACTTTTTTAATGGTGATTATATTTTGATGCTCTATTTCTTCTACAAAGAGGAGATTTTTAATCTGTATTAAGAACACTGGCATTTCTTGCTCATGTCTTTGGTTGCATAATGCTTGTTCAGTTTATATTTAGATTTACTAAAATATTTTTATATGTGGCCAAGGGCCAAGAAATAAATAGGCTGCCTTTTACCACGAAAAATAGGACTTGAAAAAGTTAAAATAGATGATAAAACTTTGTGTACAAGTCGATTCTCAGTGATGTGCGCATGCAGTGATATTCTTATGTATCATAATAGTATCATATGGGGGAAGTGTACATGTATTATATACAAACAGATTACATGCATATTATTATGCGATTAAAATTTAGGAAAAAATATAAATTGTTTCTACTCTCTTAAAGTGAAACAGGATTTCGAAAATTTGTAATGTAATTATACAAGAAACATACTTTTATGCGCTTACTTTCTAAACGCTGACTAAATCTAAAGTGTTAGATCAAATGAACAACGGAATTTAAACAAAAATATACAATGTGCCCTTTCAAAACACAAAAGAAGTCCGAAGTTTGTACATCACATTTAATGAGCTTTTTCTTAATTAATTTAATTTATTTATATATATCTAAGTAGGTTAAATATAATTTCAATATACATAGAAAACAATAGAGCAAACCTTTGTAAAGCTCTCCAGCTTCATTCCGCAACATTATATTAGTACCATCTTCTTTTCTCCACAATATACGGGGATGAGGCCGGCCGTCCGCCTTGCATGTTATACTGACGTCAGTGCCCTCTCGGGACACGATATCACCACTGGTTCCCTCGTCAACGATATTAGGAGGAACTGTCAGACAAAAATGTTTTATTATTTATTATACATATTTAACTAGGAAAGTATTAATTAAATACATTTTAAATAATTAAAAATAATCAGCATATTTTTAAAATATAAATTTCAATATCATTTATCCCAAAACAATTATCACGTCGTTGAACTCAGTGTGAAACAAACAAAATGGTGCAAATAAAATGATAGGCACAATAACGTTGCAAATATAAAATTCCAATACGTTTTGTAATATTTATGCGACACGCGATATTTGATTCTTTTCATTGGAATTGGCTTGTATTAAAACAGTAGGCACCAAAGGGAAACGCGGTAATTTAGGCATCATAGAATCGTTATTCTCGCCGGCGGAAATAAATTCTGGTAGGATAATTTACTTTTTATACATTTTTTTGGTCAAAATGAACGCATAAATTTAAGGATAAGGATCTTTGCATAAATATTTATGCGCTTCTTAAAATTAAATAACGACAGTGGAAATGAAAAGGCCGTTTTCGTCGTGATTTTTGCTTTTTTATTTGACATCTCTTTGTATAATATTTTATCGTTGAATAAGGTTTGGGGCTTATGATAAACAAAACATATTACGTATATTTTGTGAATTATAGCAATTCTAATGTTAATGCAACATATTTGTAAATTAAATTACTTCGTAGTCTTTTATGATGGATATTATACATGAGCTTTAGAAGCTGTCGCGGCGTAGTGGGATATTAATTATTTTTATTTCCACACCATGATAAGTTAAAGTTTGGCATTGAGTTCCCTAAATTATCAAACAGTGTCTCGAATTCCGCCGAGATTAAGGCAAAGTGTGAAGCTACAGAAAATTTGTTTCAGATGAGAGTTCAAAAAAAATTTCATATAGATGACAAAATTTAATTAGAATAAAAAAAATTGTACGTGTTTCTGTATCGTTCGTCATTTTCTTTATCATTTTAAATTTCTTATTTATTTTATTTACCATAATTTATAAAGTTTTAGAACAACTTAATTTTATGTGTTAAAATTGCTAAATTAGCCTAAGTGCCACTCATAGTATTATAAGAATCATGAAAATATACCAAAGATATTAATTAAATTAAATTTATTATTGCCTTTTCATACAAATGCGTCAGACTTACTTAGAGAATTTACACAGAAAATTTATTTTACTTCTAAAACAGTTACAAAGAATTAAAACCAACATTAACGAATAATGTTAAAACTATTATTACGAACCATCTCAGTCAATATACACAAAGAATTTACAATTTCGCCACCATTTTTCGTTGGTTGGTGTGTTCGTTATTCTTTAAAATAGCTCACAATTTTCTTCAATTTATGTGCCGTCCAAAACATTCCAAACTCTATTTTACAGTACGTGTCGCTTAGGATAAGTCTTTCAGTTTTGGCAAATATAATATTATATATAACCATTCAATGCTCTAGAAATATGTTACATACGAACCATTAGTGTTGTCATCTGACGTTAGGATATCATATTTCAAATGTTTCGATATAGATCTGAAGTATCATATCATGTGTAGACAATAATATATTGAAGTTTCATATAAGTAACATAGTTGTGTGAGGCCAATGTGGCGCAGTAAAATAACACCTCGTTAACGCGATGCTTTTGCTTTCAATTCCTTCTGAATGTTAAATTACGTGGTAAATTTTAACTAGAGAATGGAGTGTTTTGACAAATAAATACTCGTATATGCAATCTTACTAATACTAAAATGCAGGCATAGTTCCTGCTTGTAAACAAGACGGTTTGTGAGTTCGATTTCCACTCGGGAACAATGAATGATTTTCATTTCCTTCTCTCTGGTAACAAGGTAAAAAGCGTGGCGTTGAGTTCTGCCACTCAACACGCAATGTCTCGAAAGGCGGAGAGCGGGGAACGGAGTGTCTTAACACTAGGTTCCTAGGGTTCATTGATTTAATTTATGTATTATATATCAACAATATGTTCAGAGAAGAATAAACTTGTCTGAACTTTTATTTAGACAGCAGTGTATTTTTTGTCTTGCCTATAAAATATATAATAATATACATATATAATTATATTAAAATTGATAATAATGACTGACTTGTCTTATCCAAATATTAGTTTTTTATATTTGTAATGGAAAGCCAACTCTGTATATACAATCACGTGATCTAAATAAAAATCGTCGTCAAATTTTTGTTATTAGCTTTTTGCAAAGCTCTACTCAAGACGGCTAGAGAAGATGCTGTTTATTAAATATTTTAAGATCATATACGTATTTTTTGTATTTAGATTTGTGGATTCGATTCCTACTCGGGGAAAATGAATTACTTTAGTTTTTCTTCGCTCTGGTAAAACAAGGCAAAAGCGCTGGGCACGTAGTATCTTAACACTAGGTTCCTTGAGCCTATGGTTCACTCTGCCTACCTTGGATGTGCATGATACAGCTAGAAGCAAAAAAAAAATCTTCGTCTTCCTCTAAATACAAATATACGTATATGATTTTAAAATATTTAATAAACAACAACCTCTCTCGCCGTCTTGAGTAGAGAGTCTCAACTTAATATTGGAGTATGGATTTGTATTGCTTACGTGATCACGATATGCAAGATATTTACCAGTGATGCCGATATCTACACAATATTAACGTTTATGATTTAGGAGTCGGATGCGGCATGAAACGCTTGCTTCGGCAACGTGACTCGAATTGTGAGCGAAAGGCTTGAAAATCTAATGTAATGCGTGACAAGAGTTAAAATTTCTAATCATTGTTATGTTAAATTTCAGCTCTTTCCTTTAAAACTAAATTTAAATTTGATACAAAAATGTTATTAAAAAATGAAGGACTAACAAAATTAAAAGTTATGGAAAAACAAGTTTTAAAGTTTTCTAGTATGTTCGATCCAAGTCTTAATTAAAATTTAAGTATTAAAACACTAATTGTACTTAGAAATGTTTTAAATTTTGGCATAGCTTTTTTTGCTCATGCTTACCTCTCATATCACAGAGATCACAGTTACAATACATCTCTCACTTCACATTTTCTGCTCATATCAAAGAAATATATAGAAGTACACTTATATAATAAAAGTGGAATATGAACACCATTACTTCACAGACAAATGTCAAATAATATACTCTTAATAGCTCATGCTGGTATTTTATTGTTTAAAAAAATGCTCAAATATTAAGTTTAGCAAAGTTAGTACAAAATGCAGTAACTCAGTAGATTTTTCTATATCCCAAGAAATGAGGAAGATATGTAAAGAAAACAATATATCAAGTTTCCTTCAGCAATATTTTATTAATGTACACATTGACACATACCGAACAACGATAAATATTTTACGTTTGTATGCAGTTAATCATTGTTTATGCAGGAATGTAATTAGATTTTGTGTTTAGGATTACTGGTCGTAAATATACGAGCGTCGAAGTACGTTTTATTTACTGTATATCAATATCTACGTGTAATATTCAAATTATTCACGTGTAAATTTTGAGTAATATTAATATGGCACGATATTGGATCAACGATGATGAAATTACATAAAAGTTTGTAAATTAAACGTGGTGCTGCTGAATTTTTCGTTGGATTGATGTTTATATTATGTTTAAATGCTAAAGAAAATAAATGTTATGAACAAACGGGTTATCTAATATACGAGTTTAGTAATACCCCAGACTTACGGGTAAGTGGGACTGAGCGATAGCCGCGTAAGTCGAATTCGCGTATACTATTAAAAAAAATATTATAAATTACTCAAAATATAAAAAAAAATTATCCGCCTTCTTCTTTACCTTTAGTGTGGTAAAAATAATTTATTTAAAATAATAATGCATGATCATTTCTACATTTGATGGCAGTTATCTACATAAAATTATTTATTTAATTTCAAGACAAAATTTGAATCCACTATTTATTTTTAAATGTTTATGTTTTATATAATACATTTACTTCTCATTGATTTAATTGATTGATTGGTGAAAACAAGTGACGTTTATAAATCAAGTATATGAGATAAGCATATCACAATATACAGTTACAACAAGCATACCTCTCACCGGAGAGAACTTAGAGGTAAATCACTCTTAGACCTTAGTGCTCAATATTTCTATTGTAAAAGTGAATGTAGACTTTTCTAATAGAAATATTGCGTGTAGTTTGGTGAAACTCAGGGTGGAATTTTGTCATGTCAGACTTAGGAAATATAATTAAATATTACAATCTTGTGAGATTTTGATAAATAAGATTTTTTTATTAATTTAAACTGTCTTGTACTTTATAAATGTTAATAATATGGAAGAACAAAAGGTCAAATTTCATCAAGATAACCTTTGAGTTAGGAGATGTAAGTATAGTCGGTAGCAACTTTCAATAACGATATATATAATGATGATTAGATAGAATCAGTCATAATAAATGTATTAAGGAAACCGCAAATTAGCATTATTATAGAGAAATATCTACAACAAACAAGCGGATTAAACAATGTAGGCGCTCGATCGTCATTAATTGGAAATGGCAGGAAATAGAACTTAATATTTAGCATACATAATGTATTAATAGAGCTTATTCAAAATCAATTATTAAGATACAAGAATTAATATTGATACTTGGCATTTTACTATGGAGGAGAATATTTCAATTTAAGTCGTTAAAGTTACATGTACCTACAGGTATATAGATGAGGTCTTTGAAAGCTGATTTTGTTAGGAGTAGACTTCTAGGTAGAAGTTATCTATAATAATTTCGAAATAACAGTCTGCGAAAATGTGGTGAATGTAAAATAACTATGTATTTGTACGAGGATATTCTCTACGTATAATGGATAATGAACTCAAGAAATAGATATTGTAGTCATTTAATCTATATTTTTTTATATACAAATATATTTGAAACTGTCAAATACTTAATATTAATATATTTATAGACTTTATTAATTCATAGATTTTTTCATGCATTCACTAAAGGATCGACATTTCTGAATAAATACAATGGCATAGCTAAAAATAAGACTGAAAAAAGATTGCATTTGCATTTTTAAAATTCTTTGAGTTAAGAACAAGTCAGACTTTTGAATATCATGTGTTATGATTGGACAATTTTTAGTATAGAAATACAATGTTCTTTAAAGTTTGTATTTAATCTCCAAGCCAAACCAATTATAAACCGTAACTTGGTTTGCGTACACACATAAAACCTTGCTGTCCCTCGTTCCTGTAGAAATGTACAGAAACCTCTCTTAGTGCTTCACTGCACACCCCAGGAAACCTGCAAGTTTCAGCGTCTGCAGTGTATATCAGTCAGTTATACAGTTACAGATTTATATATCATACAAATACAAGATCAACATGCATGCGGCTACCCTCTCTTGGTGAAATGGAAAAAAAATTGAGTTGTACATTATATAGAAATGTAACTATATGTGCCCGAGGCAACTGCAAACAGGGCTACATCGAAACCATTAACTTAATGTAAATGCCTATAGAAATTCTCGATAAATTGACTACCCAACATAAAATGAATTATTCAATTCGAACAAGTAAATAAACATACCCTACAGGTTTATAATAGTAGTATATATGTAAGTATAGATAAGTAAATAAATCAAAAACAGTAAATATCGATATTAAGATAAGCTATAAGCTATCAATTTGTTAAATATTACTTATGACAAACCTACTATGTCGTTTTACTAAATATTATATATTAAATATCTTAATACGCTTTTCTTACAGACGAAGGTAATTTTGTAACTGGATTACTTTTTAACATGTATGCACCTATAGTGTACCTCGTTTTTACCGTAGCTACAATCTCCTCGTGTGTGCTCTATACAATGTGACATTTACGAAGTGATTTGTGCTCAAGTGGCACGCGCGAAGCGCCATAATCAAAGAACTGAACTAAAGTACAGTAAATTCTTAAGTAAGTTTTCACTAGGATTATAGTACTTGCCCGTAAAATGTGAAATCAATAAAGAAATAAACAAATATACAATTCTCTTTAAATATGTAAATTTATTTCATTAATGAATAATTATGTTTATGTTATATTAATATACTAAGTTAATATTAAATTTTAATATTCAGATTTTGTTGGGAAAATGAAGTGACGCGTATAATTTCCGGTTGAATCTCTTTCAATATTTACGGAGTATGAAACAAAATCACATCCGCATCACATCCAGCGATTTACGCTTGAAGATCATTAATAGCATAACATTCTCATACTATAGAATATACATAAATATTTCTTTTGTTTTTTGTTTTTACAATGTATAAGGGCGGGTTTTACAATGTATAAGAATATATAAGGGCGGGCTCTTCTCAACAGATGCTTTTGATCAGGTTGCCTGGAAGAAATCACTTATAGTGAGTGATAAAGCAGAATTTCCACGATTTTTTTGTTAAATATATTTTGTAATTTAGTGTGTAATATAGAGATTTTATGTTATGTTATATTAACCATGAAAATTTTGACAGCTTTCAGCAGTTTTATCTAAAATAATGACTCAAGCGACTTATTTGTATATAGATACAATATGTTGTATAATATGACAAAATAAAAATAAATATATTTTTGTGTGCGACAATACAATACTAAAACAGCAAAATTTCACGAAATTTGTATTTCCTATATCATATTGGAAACCATTGCTGTGTTTTAATAATACCAACAATCAATATCCGTACGATTCAGGCAATTGTATAAATGAAGCTTTATTATACTATTATTATATAATTAATAATAATAACTTATAAACTATTAATTAGTTAAAACCATATTATAATAAAATCAATTCTCCACCTACAGGTAAATTCATAATAATAACTCGAAATCATTACCGTACTTTATATTTCCAGAACGGGAAAATCTGTATTTCCCTAAGTGGGCATCGAATATCTACACTTAGGCGCCGTCTTATCACGGGATAACCTAATATTTTGTAAGCAAAAACCAATATCTCTGTATGATTATCACGTGTTATAGTAAAGATATATTAAAAAGTCCTTACCCAATACATCCACACATCCAATCTGTTTCTTCATAGTATTAGTATTAATTTGGCACATGTAACACCCTCGGTCTTCCACTTTCAGAGGACGGATATGCAGTTGCCATGATCCAGGCGAATCATTTGTGACTGCGTAACGTGAGCTGTGTGTCACTAAGCGAGTGTGCAACGTCAGTATTGTTTGATCATCAGCTCGAATCCACGCAACCTGTGAATAAAATATAATATTTAATTAAAATTTTGACATATATATATATATATATATATATATATATATATATATATATATATATATATATATATATATATATATATATATATATATATATATATATATATATTTATATAATAAGAATTTATTATATGTCTGCAATCTATTCTAGTCAGAACTGAGTTTGACAAGATTTATTTCAATGACAAATAACTATTCACAACAAATATTCACGAATAATAAATAATTTATTTATTCGAGAGGTGACTTCGGTTGACTTTCGAGAATACAGTGTCGATAATACTGGACGAAGGTCACTTAAAAAGCATAAGAAGAGGAGAGGAGCCCCAAAGGACATGTGTGAAAAGGGTAATGACAGGACGAGGCGAAAGAATTATGCAGGGACTTTTGGCGCCCCGTCCTCTCTGGCTACCTCGCTAGGGATAGTGCGTGAATCAATTTTTGTATATACTATATAATTAATATAAAAATATTATGATACATAATGCTACATCGCTTCAAATTATATAGTAGAGAAATAATAATTCAATTTTACATATTTATTTATTACATAATAAATGGAACCATATTAGCATGTATGAGAATTCTTTGGGTATTGCAATTTCATGCAACTTTTTCTGGATCAATTGCGTATATTATAGTATAAAAACATAATTTTGGGAAATATGAGCTTTTGATGCGACGTTTCACTTTGTAGTGGTATGTGCTCAAAGGTAGACTAGCGTAGCATTCGCTTACCAGTTGACACAAGTTTTATATCAATCAAAGTTACAATAGAATTAAAGGCAAACATTATTTTAGCTTTAACCCCGTAAAACATCAAGCAGAAGAACCTAGGGTACAATACCTAGGGTAGGGTACCTACCCAAGACACGCTGTTCTCCACTTCCCACCAGATATAGAGGACATTATATATAAATTTATATAAAAATATGTATGTATTATATTATATATAAATTTATATACAGAATTTAATTTTAAAATGAATTTTTCCTTTACATTGTAAGTAAAATATCGCAATCCATCCATTCCGACATACACTCTTTGTTGAATTGAAATGCGAATGAGAACAATGAAATTAAATTTGCAAATTTGATGAAATTTGCTTAATTCTTAACATATGATAAATATAAAGTATAGGGAAAGTGGGAGAGACACAATTCCTTGTATACTAATTAATCAATATACTTCTATACTAATATTAAAAGCTGAATAGTTTGTTTGATCATATCTCAGGAACTACTCGTTCGATTTAAAAGTATACTTTTATGTCCATGTTTTATCTCCAGTATAATAATAATATTTTTAAAAATTTTTATAACGTATATAATAAAAAAAACAAAAAAGTTATTGTATGATTAGGTCATCTATACCATATAGTAGCTAACATGCTACAAGATGTGAGAGAGTGTCATACAAAACAAACATGATTACATAGATTATCATACAGTGTCGCTCCCACTTCTTTTTTATAAATGTATATTTTAGATAAATTTATGCAGATGTATTATACATATTCATATTTATACCTAGGTTATAGATTTTAAATATGAATATGCTCTAATCTTATATTTGAATTTATGTTATTTATAGTGTTTATTTGGATTTGGATAATAATCTTATATTTGGATTTAATTGGTATAAAAATATTATTTTAGTGGAGTATCATGCAGTATTATTTATGAAATTATCATTTCATAAATAATAATTTATATTAATTATTGTTATATATGAAAAAAGGAGAGAGAGAATGGAGGAGAAATCTAACTCACAACCATCGTGTTTAGTTCGACACTAAACATCGATACAACATACGATGGCATTAAAAATATTTCAGACGAAGTGGAGTGATTAGTCAATATATTGATTTAAATTGCTAGGTTCGAGAGAAACGAAAAAAAATGTACCGAATTGATTAAATAAAATCCATATTTCCATGGTTTTAGTAAATAAATCCGTTCATAGTATTTGTGAAATGCGATATGACGGTTACAGGGTGAAATTATGTAAAAGAAGATAAACCGATTGCTTCATACCCGCCTGAGGTCAGAAATCAAGTGAAATCATATTATTTTAAATTTCTTCTGAAACAATGCTTCAAAAAGGTATAATACTTAATATATGAAGATCCTATTGTATTTTACTTGATACAATTTGGTGTAACGTAAAGCTTTTTACACGCACCAGTTCACAATTCGTGAAAAATGTAAACGCGTCAAAGGCCACGAAATTACACTACTACTTTAATATTTATTGAAGACGGCCGGTGTATAACAGCGTCTGATTAAACGCAACGGGTGTAGGTTCGATTCCCACTCGAAGGAATAACGTGTACTTTAATTTTTTTCTATATATTGACAGTGAATATATCAAAATTGAACGACATTGTCGATTAATTATCTTTTTTTAGGTTCTAGTTTTTTTCCCCATATATCATCCTGGTATACTACGAGGGGACCTAGTACCAAGACGTTGCATACGAAATCGAGACTGCGTATTAAGTGGTGGAACTCAACGTACATTCACTTACTAGAAAGGAAAAATGAGAATAATTTCTGAATGTGTTACAACCCCCGCGCTTACATTTTGACACTGTCCACAGTGCCACGATGGTTTTTTTCATTCGTATTAGGTATATAATATTGCAAATTATATTAATAGTACACATATCTTTAGTGAAATAATTTGGTTGCTTCATATATTAATTTATTGTTCGTATTTGGAACATTGGCCATGGCACCATTACTTATATGCTACAGAAGGAAATCTCGTTATACATATACATTTATAGCTACGAGTATTTTTATGTTTAATATAATTTTAAAATATATTTTCATCACGAAAATAAATAGCTAACTAAGGTCACGTACTAATATAATCTAACTTCTAACCTTTTATACAATTGTATATTATATATACAGTTAAATAAAGTTCATTAATATTCTATTGCTGAACAAAGGATTGCGGAGCTTGGCCCTACTTATAACAATAGATCTGCCTTTAAGGCGTTTAGGTAATATATATATACTACCAGCTTGTACTTTCGCTTTGTAATATTGTTTCGAAGTATTTTGTTTAATCAAATGGCGTTCTTTCGATTATAGTTATTATATTAAACATTTTTTTTATTACTATATTACTAATAATTGTTATGAAACAACATTATGTATTACTTGGAATATTATTATAAAGTTAAATATTTAAATTATTACAATTAATTGTACATAGCTTTACAACATAATTTAATAAGCTTTTTTTTAGTTTTATGCGTTATAAATAACCTATATCCTTATTAAATAAAAATAAATATATTAATTTATCTAATAAAATCCAAAAATATAAGCTTGTTTTGTCTAATTACATAACAAAAATATTTATTTTGAATATAGCTTATATAAGATTTATAGGTAAGTACTATATATGTAAAGTAGACGAAAATCTGCCATGAAGGAGGCATTTCTAGTAAAATACGACGAAGTGAGTTACTGAACTGTTTATATTTAATACATAGTAGCTCAACACACACAGATTTTCCTTATTAGTTTAGTCGGTATTATTTGTACTCTAGCTTATTTATTAATTTATATTAATTTCATAACAGTTTAAGTAAGCTGTCTAGCTTTTCTCTACGGAAGATCCTTGAAAATATGTAAATTTTATTTATTTTTGTTTATTTATTCATACTTTATTGCACACATAACAAACATATATATATATATATCCACAACGTGTTCTTTCCAAAATCGTCTTAAGAAGTACTTATTTAACTAATAAATTATCCTATTATTTGAATGTATGTATATATATATATATATATATATATATATATATATATATATATATATATATATATATATATATATATATATATATATATATATATATATATATATATATATATACAAATAATAGGTATAGGATAATTTATTAGTTAAATAAGTACTTCTTAAGACGATTTTGGAAAGAACACGTTTTGGAATGTCTGACTTCAGAAGGAAGCTCATTCCACAGGATCACAAATTTCACAGTAAAGGAGTTGGAATAGAAATGCGAATGAGAGGAAGGTAGTTTGAGGAGATTGTGACCACGGGACCTAAACTCGGGGCGTAACCAAGGAAACAAAAACGATCTTTCAGATAAGATTATACTCTTTATGTATATGGGCTAAATAAATCAAGCCCATTGTAGAGATATCCCGTCCTCTGCTTTACACCCAAATTTAAGACACCTCAATGACGTACTTTATCGTACCTGTGCCGAGAAACAAAATTAATTAATTATAAGTTAAAAATAAATTAAGATATATCAAAACTAAAACTAATATAATATGTGTAGAATACTGCATCATAATATTTATCTACTTGTAGATAAACTGCTTGATTATAAAAAATAGTTTCTTTAAAAAAAATAAAAAGTATGCGAGCAACAGTTCCATTTTAAATTCTCATATGGAAATACGTTAATACAGTCTCAACATTTCTTTATTCGTAGTAAAAATATTAAAACTATTTAACCAAAAGCGGGTAATGAGTCTTAAACAAGTTGAAACGTAGAATAATTTTAACGCAATTTTTATCATCTAAAATGAATATGTAACTAGATTTAAATTGTCGCTATCCTATAGTACTTTGCATAATGGTCCCTTTTAATATGCAGCGGTAACCATGTCAAGTGCGTTGACAGCATACAAGTAGAAAATTGCAAAGAGCTTTAGGAATATAACTACAAAACGAATTGGATATATGATCCGCAGGCATGTGTTCGTGTATTAACAGAAATCGTATATGTCCATATTGAAAATGATATTGTGAGCTCTTTTTAATATGTAAATGTGAGATTTAATATTAAAAATGGATTTGCTGTTGGTAAAATTCGCTTCGGATCTTCGTTGAAATTAAACATGGCCGTGATTTAACGACGCGTCATTTGTTTTTAGTAGGCTAATGGAATATTTTAGAATATTTTGTTGGATATTATATTTTCTAATCACACTACGTGTTTCACTTGGAACGTACCTGTTAGTGAGATAGTAATAAGTTCATATCTCTTAGGCTTAGGCTAAATAAAAAAGGTTTTATTTACAATGAAGTTGCTATAGTTACTGAATATACAGGTAATTATTTCACTATAATTGTGAAAGTGTAGTCGTCTCTGGTGTAGTACCAGTATTTTCGAAAAAAAACAAGATAAAATAAATAAACGTAAAGATGTAATATATTATCGAATCCTTGCTCCTATATAAATCTCGTTATCTTAATTTTATGTACATAGAATCACATTAAAGGAAAGAAAGCAAAGCATAATAAGGTAACGCCTCGAAATACAACTGAATTTTCCGCTCGGATGGTCACAGAGAACGAACTGAAACTGAATTACACTGGCGACTAAGTTTTCACGTCCAAATTTATGAATGCTTTTGATTTGAATATTTATATTTGTATTTAACAAGGTGTACCGTACCTGCTGCGGCGTATTGTTAGAAATATATCATTGCTTTGCATAAAATTTCATTTGATGGTAAATTTTACTATGTTGTTCATTATTGGTTTAATTTTACTTTACCAACTTAATCAATATTTATTTTACGTATTCCGAGTGTCTAAAAAAATTTGCTTACATTTTTATAACTTTAGGATTAGCTATGAATGATTCAACAAATTCTACATTGTTGTTTAAGCAATATTCCTATTTCTTAATAATATTTTGCATATCTATTTATCTGTTTGGAACTCCATACATACCAAATAATAATAATACCTATCATAACCTCTTTTTAGTTCGTCTTTACTATTTTAATAATCTAATCGTGATTATAAGTAGACCACGCAATGTTATGAACACACACACAAACACACATAATATATGATAAAAAAAAGTAAATAAGATTCTAGTTTTTTTCTTGATAAATAAAATCATCGTGGCGTTTTAGGAGTTAATATTTAGTTTACGCTACTCAGCATACATGTCTCAAAAAAATAGGCAAAAAAAAAACGGAGGGTCGTAGAACTTGATTTCCTCTGCTTACCCTGCTATGCGGATAAATTGAGAATATTTTTGGAATTTAAAATAATATATTAGTCATAGTAGGTGCCTATACTAACTGTGTTATTTAATAAATAATATTTTAAAGCGTGGTATAGCAAAAGAAAGCGTAGTATAAACAGGTAACGCCTCGAAATGCAAATCAATTTGCCGCTCGGCTGGTCACAGCGGCTGGATTGAAAGTAAATTGAAGCTGACGGCTAAGTTTTCAAGTCTCAGAAATATACCGTCATTTTGATTTACAAAGCACTTTTCACGTGCGACTTGGTCACTAAGTAATTCTTTAAAATGCATGGAAAGTATAAGCGAAGCGGCTTAATAATCGATTTTCTTTGTCTAATACATGTATAGACATTAGACAAAAAAAATCGATTATTAAGCCGCTTATTAATCGTTTCAGGAATATAGAAATATAAGATAATAAAAGGTATTTTGAAATAAATATATAATTTTTTCAATTTCAATTTTCGCCGCTGTATCTATATGCGAGATGTAGGGTAGGCAGAGGAAGCCTAATGTCAAAGCGCTCTGTCCTCCATTTTTTGCCCAATTTACATGACATGAGATATTGTGTGTTGAGTGGTGGAACTCACACAGCGCTTTGTCTTGTCACCAGAGCGAGGAAATGAAAAGAAATCTTTCCCAAGCGGGAATCAAAATAAATCATATGTGATTCTCATCGTTGGGAAAATTAAATTGGTTTATGAAGAGTCCCTAGAGGGATTTGAACCCGGTGACGTTGTGCCACTGTGCTACGGCGGTCTCACGTGCAGAAGTAAAAAGTTATATATTGTGTTTGTATAAATTTAGTGAAGCGGAGGAGATTATACGTTGAAGATGGTATATATATTACTACCTATTACATATTATTACATATTATTACATCTATTATTAGATGTACACGACTATTTGGTATAATAGCAAAGGCATCTCAATGGACAATTATTAGTTGCCTAAGGAAATTAAAACTTATATAAGTAAGTTGAAATAAATTTATAAAATTTCGGCGTAGCTTGATAACCAACCTACGGCTTAGTGATCAGAGCGTTTTTTTTTCTAAGAGGCGTGGATTGAAATACGCTCCGCTACGTTTAAATGTTATTTATGTTTCCAAAACATATTTTTTTTACCTTTGAGTTTAATCTTAAAAAATATTATGACTGATATTACTCCAAACTGAATTATTTTAGCTTAAACCAAGATTAAAAAGTTAAATTAATTGCAATGAATATTAAAATTAAATTTATTGCAATGAATATTAAAATAAATATAATGTACTTTCGTATGGAACACAATCACGTTCACTGCTTGTCAAATTTCATAATTTCAGGTCAAAGGAAATCACAGGTTTTAATTACGCGGCGAATTTCATACAATATGTGGCAAAAACGAAGCATGAAACACTAGGGCTTATGCTTCTTATCTGTATTTTGATTACGTCGACTAAGAAGTTGAATTTTATAATCCCTGTAACAGATTAGACCTGACAATTTGGTGTTAACCCTTGAACATCCATGAGAAAAATTGTCTTGGCAGATCGACAGACACAGATGGACAACAAAGTGATCCTATAAGGGCTACGTTCTTCCTTTTGTTCTATGAGACACTAAAAAGTATAGAAACATTAAACATAATATGAAGTATTATAAAGAAAATTAAAAGCATTAAATTTTCGACGGTATTTCAATAAGAAATAAATATATACATACATACATATAACTATGTACGTTGTACGTCATTAAATGTTGTTCGATTCTTAGTCTAAATGGGGCTTACTTATCTTATATTGGCTTTTATTCTATTTACGATAGAAGATAAATGTTTGTATTGAAAACAGATAAATGATGATAATTTTTGCGTGATACTCACTCACTTCTTAGAAGCTTTTTAGAGATTTAGAGGGATATATTTGCTTTTCTCGTATTCGCTTTAATATTTTCTTTCTTAGACATGTATATATAAATACATGTATATATAAATATACGGCGATTGTGCTGCCAAATATTGTTTATTCCTCTGTACTCTGGATCGTTTCCACCTAATCATCATGACATCATGAGAATCAGATGGTCCAACCGAGTGTGCAACACCGAAGTTCTGACACGAGCCAGTGTTGGTGGTATTGAGGCTTATGTAATGCATCGACAGCTTCGGTGGTGCGGTCATGTATCACGTATGGCGGAGGAGAGAGTGGCGGAGCGCATCTTTTATTCTGAATTAATGGAGGGCAAAGGAAAAGCATGGCGGACAACTACTCCGATACAAAGACGTTCAGAAGTGTCACATGAAAAGATGCAACATTGAGCCCTCTCAATGGGAGCGTTTGGCAAAACAGCGGTCCGAATGGCGCCGAAGTATATAGAGGCGAATCCACGATTTTGAGAAGCAGCGCAAAACAGACCTTGACGCTAAGCGTGATAAGTTAAAGGCCCGAACGCCTGTCGCCCTTAACTACAATTATGTGCGCGGCAAGCTCACGTGTCCACACTGCGCACGGGAGCTTGCTGCTAAAATTGGCTATATAAGCCATATCCAGGCGCATCAGCGCCATTCCGACTAGGAGTCGAAGGAGTTGCCTTGGCCGAAAACGGTTGGAGAAAACCATCATCATAAATACATGTATTACATTTTTATGAATATAAGCTAAAGGAAAGTATTTAAAACAAAAAAAACTAACAATCTTATTTTTACATATATGCACCCATATGCACTCATTTTGCAAATTGAACTGCGATACACCTATAAATTTTCAATTTTCGGATATACGTTATTTGTTGATTTACTGTATAATTTTATTCTTGTCAATTTTCAAATTTCCAGCTCAACAGGAAGAACCCTGTTACAGGGACAGATAAAGCGATCTTTACAGTTGGACGGACAGACGGATGGTCACATAACAAAGTGATCCTGTTATAATTACGTTTTGAGATCCTCCTCTTTTTTTAATTCGGTTATAAATTTTGTTACCTATTAGGTTATTGTTATCTTAAACAAAAATCGATAATGCAATTAAATATTTAATCAAGTTTTACTTACTTTTTTTTACATAGTGAAATAGTTTATATGTGCAACCAAAAGTGTTTAGGAGTTGAGGAGGTGTACTTTCCACCGTCATATACTGGATAATCCCATAGTACATGACTAGTCTTCTATACCTAAGCCACTATAATATTTAAAAAATTATCCTCTAACTCCCATTTAGTGAAAAGTTGTGTTTTCCACCATCATCAGTTTGGCAATATCATCATGTAATGATTACAAAAAGCAAATAATTTAGCTATATAATATAAATAACATATATCATTATTATAAGAAATTATATGCAACACATACATAGGTACGTGACAAAGTTAAAGACCGTGCAAAGTGGAGTAAGCTTAGTCGGAAGGCAGATCCTGGCAAACAAAGCCGGGACTAATGCCAAGAAGAAGAAGACAAATATAGGTACGTGTCTATAGAATGTGAAGTTTTCCCTCGATTTCCCTGGGATTCCGTCAGCAGATCCAGACCTGATATTAATGGGACCAACATGGAAGTAACTTCTTTAAATAGAGAAAAAAATTACCTCACAAGCGGCCGGGAAATCTATGGACGTATATACATAAATCATATACATAAGCGTCGTATATAGAAACATTTCTTTTATAATTTAATTCGATTTAAAATATTATCAGATAAGATGGCTGTAATACGCAATATTGATTTAACAAGTGGAATCCAGCCTCGCGTAAAAAAATATTTATAAATTATAATGCTAATATAAAATTGTGTTTATTTTGGTATTAAAGCTTTTTTATTGAATTTGGATATAAAAGCTTATTATGGAATAATAGCGTTATTATTTATATAAAAATATATGACAGTCCAAACCGTGTAGTGTAGCGTGTGGGTGTAAGCGAGATGGTCCTCTGTTTGATTACCACTCGGCACAATAAATTATTTTAATTTTTGAGTTCCACGTCGGACGTAATCTAACAGTAAACGTCGTAATGTAGCAGAAAAGTAAGTGCTGACTCTAGATTCTCTTTGTCAATCCCGCTATATGTGGAATAATAATAAAAGCTGCAAAAATATATGGCACTACCTAGGGTATAGCTTACGTGACTATTTAGAGGTATTGACTCAAACACTACTAGTAAAATAAAAATATTTAAAATATATGTACGCTTGATTAAACTAAAATCAACAATAAATACTTCCAATGTCTGTATATTTAATGATAAATAGTCGAAAAGTAAAAATTATAAAAACTTGTAATATATAAGTACTAAGTACATAACTTAGCAACAAAGTACACTATAAAATATGCTTAAAAACAACAGTCTGGAAGAATTAAAGAATAAACTAGAATTTCCCATTTAAATACATTTAAACACACGGCGCGTTTCTATTAACTGAACAGTGCAGAATGCATTTAATTCTTCGCAAGCATTTGCGCTAAAAGATTGCGAGCTTGCTAATTTTCTGTAATAAAAACAAACCTTCTGAATACGTTTTTATTCAGCATTAATTACAATTATGCGTACATAAGTAAAATCTTATTATTTTGCACTTAACCTTTTTTTTCAGCTTAACGCTTTTCCCGCATATAGCACCGTAACCAAAGAGAACTTATTGTGTTAACACTCGGTTCTCTGCTTTCCGCTCAAATTTGAAACATTGTGAATTGTGTGGTAAAACTCAACGCCACATTTTCTGTTCTTAATCGAAGCGTGGGAATGAAAATAATTATTTCCTTAAAAAAAAACAAAAATTTAACGCAGTGGAATTTGAACCCGCGGTGATTTGACCAATAAGCCAAGCGTTCTTTATCAAGCTGCATCGAAATTCTTATATGCTTTTTACAACTTATTACGTTTACTTACGTTTACTTTCATTTAAATTCAATAGCTGTTTAATATAGAGCCAAAGTAATCAAAATGCTGTATATTTTTATTACACGTATAAAGTAAACTAAATATTGATTCATTAAAATGTACATAATATTTGTAAACGGCGAGGAGCTTTTATTTTGCTTCTTTTATTTGATATAGAAAAATCATACACAATTTAAATTTCTTACAACAAAAATTAAATTGTGACTGTGGATGAAGTGAGATCGTTGTTCTACAAAAAATATCTTTCAATATAATAGAATATTTATTCAAAATATGTACTGTACTCAAACCATAGTATTTAATACATAGTATATATTATGTTTAATCATTTCAACATAGTATTTCTATATATCAAAATTAAAAAATATATCCGAGTTTTAGCATAAATATAATTTGTGTTTGAATTTGACTAAGTTAGTTCAATGGACTTACTGGTCAAATCAATCAAACTTCGAGCGCTATCTCCTCCTAGACTATTATAGATTCGGACATGAAATTTGGTTCGCTTACTGAGATTAATTTAAACTATGTCTACAGTAATTTTGATAAGTTTCCTTATTTGTGTAGTCAAGCCAAATATAAAAAAAGTCCTAATCTATATTTTTTTTATGTAATCGGATGTAGGGTCCTACTTACATTATTTTGAATTACAAAAAAAATCATAAATCTAAAAGTTGACACAGTACTAGAATCATCACAACAGTACATGTACAACAAGAGTGTTGTAGTGTATCGATCACTTTCTCTTACGTCAAAACTATCAATGGCGTGTTAGTCGAACACATAATCGACAATACAGTAGTATCGACCAGCAGTCAGAAAAGATTTCAAATGTCTCGTCGACTCAGCTTACAAAACTAAGCGTCTTTTGCTTTTATCTTTTCTATTAGCTAGTCACGGTATTTTTGTATTCTCACGCTGTATTCTGCAGAGTAGCAGGGTAGGCAGAGGAAATTCTATGTCGAGATAGTCTGGTTTTAATAGATCTTAACGCTGCAATCCTTACCAGAGCAAACAAATGAAAATATTTCGTATTCCCAAGTTGTTTCCCAATTTTAATGATAAAAATAATTGTTTAGTGAAGATTTGAAGACATTATTATTAACTGCAAATTATCAGGAAATAGGTATGCGTGTGTATAGAGCTATACACTTCGTCAAACACCTTCATCTGCTTACCCGAGCCTAGTATGTCGGAGGATCCTTGAGCACTTTAAATCGATTAGCCCTCAACGTATCTTCACACATGCTTCATAGTTACAACATAGTATGTTGAAATGAGGGTTCACCTGTCAACAGTTCTATATAGATACAATTGCGATCTCATCATGTTATACATGAGATTATTAGCTAACAAATTCTAAGGCTATAAATACTAGACTAGACACATTTATATTCATTATTTAAGTATTTATTTTTGTAGTTTGTTTTTTATTCCACATCCTATTGTTAACTATAAATAAATGTACAGAATGTGTAATCATTGACATAAACTAGAAAGCCACTTCACATGCATACAATGTTTCTTAGTATCCAGAATAGGGGAAATACATACAGGTATACTTTTATGACCCTTTTTGAGAATCAAATTTATTTATTTTCCATAAAAAATTAATTCGGTCTATTTCCAACCACAAGCACCGATAAAGCGGAAGTCACAAGCTATTTATTATTCGCTTTATACAAAACAGCTGCAGGGAACTCCGCAAATGGCTGAAGAAAACATAATTAATGATGTTTCTCCACTTTTATCTGCTAGATTTACTCTTTCACGTGTTTTTTCTGAGAGTGGTTCGTAAATAACCTCGTTTATACAGGACCCATTTAGTGGTTCAATGACAAACGAGCCAACGTCGAAGGGCTATCGATCACTCTAATGACATTTAAACAGTGTTTTAGAGATGATCCCGATGACTTGCTTTTCACCCCATAATCGAAGTTTCCGTGGGAAATATAGCGTCATCGTTTATAAGGGATCCATCTTTATTTTTATATTAGAATTTTCGTTTTAAATGTTAAAATAAAGATCGTATCAAAGTTTGCTATAAAAGAAGTTCATACTTTTTGATCTATTTTTCGGAATTATAAAGATAACCTATATAAGATATATGAATATTTTTTTATTAAGTGTCATTATTACACTTAAACCCAAAAAAAATAATCCTATTAGGTTTTACTTTTTTAATTCTACTTTATACTTCTATACTATTATAGTTTCATTGTCATGTATTAACAAAATTTATTTTTGTTAATGGCATCTCGATAGGAATATGTTTACATATCTATGCTAACCCAAAGTTCCACAAGGCACGAGTTCGATACGTTCATTCTACGTTAATTTGTATACGTAGACGTTTCTAAATGTATTTTTTTCTTAGAAGTAACTAATATGTTTATATGATGAAAGAAAGAAAAAAAAATTTAAATTATATTTCTTTATTTTGACCTTATCGTAAATATTCTATGGCAAAACCCAATTTGAAGATAAATTAGTTTTGGCTTAGACAAACTAGTTCCTTCAATTATTTGACCGCTCTATTACAGAATTAAGGTCAAACTATTAATTAGTTCAATAGAATTAAATTAAATTATTAAATTATTTTAATCTTATAAACATATTATTAGGCTATAGGTTCTTGGTAAAATCTATGTAGATTTACAGATATTGTGTGGATTTAATATCTTTCCTTAAGACCCCATTTTTAGCCTCTTTGAATAACCTAACGCCGCGCTTATTTTTTTGAGAGGACTTGGGTTAATATATTGACACTATTGACAAGTGAACTCTGTGGTTCTAACGATGAAATATATGTAAAAATAATAATATTTTCCGTGCCATGTGTACTATTATTCACAGTTTTTATTGTTTTCTATTAAAAGAAGCGACGTAATTTGTATTATTTTGTTTTTTGACGGTTGGTGTAAATATCAAATATCTTGATTATGATACTTCATTAGAACATTATAATTTACATGCAAAATTCATACCTGAATTTTTGAGATATTTTAGATTTTTCACAGGGGTCAGGTTCCTTTTTTTATATTATAAACATTATTGCAGGCTTCTATTTCTAAACTTTTGCAGGCAACTCCTTCATGATAATTATGAAATGATAACTGATATATCCTCTAGAAATTCCCCAATATAGTGACATTTAGCTCAATACTTTTTTATCTCAGGAAGAGAGAGAAAGAGCAGAAATTCACCCAGTATTTCTGCTTTAGGTTATATTGAACCAAATCTATCTATCTATATACAAAGTATCTAAAGAAATATGTAATAATTATTACAAAAATTAACTAACTGAAATATGGTTTGGTATATTCACCGGCACAAGCACAGTGAATCCATGGAATACTATATTTTTATATATTTTTTTGTTTCTTCTTATAATTTTTTTTTTCAATTACAATGCACTCAACGCAGGGTGCCTCGTCTAGACCAAAGGGCTACCTTTTAGGGTAAGAATACAAGGTCCGGCAAAAAGGTAGGTAACTCTCTGAGTGGTAGACGCATACTGTTAGACGTTGTGCCATCCTCGAGGCAATACTGCATTTTTCATTTATAGTCAGAGTCATATTCATATATTAATTGCATATATTTCAATATATCTAATTTATATATATATATATATATATATATATATATATATATATATATATATATATATATATATATATATATATATATATATATATATATATATATATATATATATATATATATATATATATATATATATATATATATATATGTCCATAATTTTGTGAATGTCCATAATTTATTATGAAAGAAAAAATCTAAAGGATTAAAAATCAAATCAAGTATATGGTCCGAATAGTTTGCCTTCAAAGCTATGGAACACATAAATTTTAAACAGATTTTTTTCTAATCCACTTTGTTTTATCAGATTCAGAATGGCGCTGTCGGATTCAATTTTCCACGAACAAGATAATGTAAGTTGAGTAAAATTATGTAGATTGGAAAGGTATGACAGATTAAGGCGGTTTCTGAGATAGACCCGATTAGGCTAACGATTGTAACACTGTGCCAGTTCAAATCAATTATAATAATGGAGGAAAATATTGGAGTTAGGTCGTGGATGGTTCGAATTAAGATGAAAAGATAGCCATGATATCAATTCTGGAGCACCACGCTGATGACATTGTATATATATTATATTTATTATATTATATTATTATATTATATTGTATATTCAAAAGTTTTCCATGGCAATGTACTTGAATTATCTTGCAAAGATTGTGTTACAATTTCAAATTATCCATAGAGCATCTGAGAAAAGGTTGGTTGACGTATGATAGATATAAGTAAACTGTCACTGTCTCCTGTCACATATCCGTCTCTTACCCTTTATTCTATACGTAAATATATACTATACGCATATAATATAATAAAAAAAATTAAATGCCAATTAAATAAAATAATATTGTGTTTATTTTGATATTTTTTGATATTTTTCTATTTATTATATTTGTACAGATTATATTGTTTTTACTTGATTTACTCTATCAAAGCAAATCTCGTATTACACATATAAAAATAAATTTAAAACAAACTCACCTTATAGTCCCCAATGTCTGACACGGAGCAAGTGAGCACGGCCTCTCTGCCCAAAGCCACTGTCACATTCTCAATGGGACCTACGAAATTAGGTTCACTATCACGAAGTGACACTGTCGGGCCCACCCTACTGAGTGGGGATGTTGTTTGATATCTCATACTGCTTTTGACCACTGTAACAATAAATATATGTTGTTAATACTATGATAATTTTTCATATACTATATGCAAATATAAATAAAATTAAAGTTCCTGCTTGTGGTTTAATAAATAATCTGGGATTTTTCGAGCAGATATTTTTATTTACACGATACTTAAAGTCAAATTAATATTTTTTATGTTTTTGTCTCTGTGTCTTTCCATTTGTTAGAGCTTGTCTCCTGAATTGTTTTATATGGATCTGTCAATTTAAGAAAGAGGAGGTTGTAAGACAGAAGTTAGGTTGGAAATTCTAATGGAAATTACGATAACGTAGACTAAGGTAATTTTTCATGTCATTCTTATTTTTTTTATTTATAGTCGCTATAAGTGCCCTGGAAGTACACGCAATTCATTTATTAAATAAATAAGTATGTAGTTCAAGCGGGCAAAGCGGCACTAGTATAAAATAAAATACATTGCCATGAATTACAGGGATAGAGGTCACCATATCCAACACAGCTTGTCGTCATCACATCACTAACACTCTTATACGTGATAAGATTTCATTTAATATCGTATAATATATATTATTTTGTTTTTCAGAAAAAAATACCAATCAAGTAAGAGTCGAAATCACACACCGAGGGTTCTGTATCATTTTCATGATCTTGTGAAATTAACTATAAATTGTATAAAAATTATGTTTATAACGATTTTTTCCGTGGTAAATATTTTTTCTTTATACTTATGCTGTAAGTTCTTACTTTTTGCCAAATTTCATAATTCCAGATCCACGATCCCAGATTTCGATAACGCGGCGAATTTCATAAAAAAATTCAATTGCGCTAACGCAGAAGTTTGTTATTTTGGGATTATAGACCTAAATCTATAGTCCCTTAGAACACAAAAAAAATATATATCCAGATATAGTATAATCAATTTCAGCTTCACATAGCTTCAAAAGACCTCCAATGTAATCTTGAAAAAACTGGTGTTGCAGTAATCCTTTTTTTCTTTTGAGGTACGAAATCCTTAAAAAATTATGTATGCTAGTAAATATCCAACTAACGTAATAATAAATAGTATATATAAATAAGAATAAAATTTATAGACTTACTGTGAAATATAGAAATAGAAATTATGCAAGTAAATAACAATACATTTATATTGCAACAATCACAAGAGTCATGATATACAAAAAAAGAATATAACAACACTGTATAGAAGCTTTATCATAGTTCTATAAAAAAAAGAGAAGTGCGGCATCGACAAACTATACTCGTATACATATCTAACAATATTGACCGAAATATTAAATTATTCTACCCTTACTAGGGTTTTTATACCAAAAAATATCAAATTGTTTATGAACCTATAACTATATTGACGTGTTATCTGAAAATCTCAACGCACAAAATTAGGAGTGCTCGCTCGTAAAGCTATTCAAAGTGGCGTCACTTTTATCTGTCTTTTTGCAGAGCCTAAATCCTCCAGTGACGATGTCATAACAAATTTAATGGAGGGAAAAAGAATTTAAGGCGAGACTGGTGCTTTTTTTATAAATTGTTGACCCTTTTTATCAGTTAGAAGGGTTTGGGCGTAGGGCGGCAATAGGCGGTGTTTGGTCCAGAACTTATATTACCTTTGATTGCGAAACGTTTCTCGCAATTTTTACGAGGCCATTGTGGGTGAATAAAAACCGCAACTTTTAAATTATGCGGCTTCTAAAACTTAAGTATATCTTTGATAATTTTATGGTTATATGGTTAAAAAAATTTTTGTATGAATGATATATATATATATATATATATATATATATATATATATATATATATATATATATATATATATATATATATATATACATATATATATATATATATATATATATATATATATATATATATATATATATATATATATATATATATATATATATATATATATATATACAATTATTAAGGCAATACATGCATGTGTTCACATAACACACTTCTCATACATTCACCATACATTATATCGTAGGCATAGCTTAAAGCTGTAACATTATACGTACGTTTAAGGAAATATATCTTACACGAGCTTCAATAAGGCTCATTTTAACATATATTCTCTAGTTGCATCTTATTTAGTAAACACTATGCGGCAATTACTTACCTACAGTAAACATGGCGACTCAAGGACTTAACTCCATGTATGTACTATACTTATATGTTACATATATCATGTGATTCGTATTTAAAATTATTGTACTTGTATAATTTTTTCTTAGCTTTATATTCATTATATTTCAATTGTGGTTAATACATTTATGAAATTGTTGAGACGCTGCGGCGACTTGTTATAAATATGATGAAAAATTTTGGAGCCATAAGTGCGTTATTACGACACTTAAAAATTTTAGCAAATTTTCTTCTGATAAATTTTGTTGCAGAAACTCTTTTGAAGTATGACCGTCTCGTTCTCAAAATATATTACGAACTAGCGGCCGCTTAAGTATTGTAAAATGTTTATAATATGTTTCTTGCATGAAATTGATATGTATATATAAGATTTTTTTCTTAAATAAAAGCTTAAGCCTAAAGCTTAGTTATTCCGTATTCCGTTCTCGTCAATATCGGTCCAGACGTTTCAGATATTAGCCGGAACAAAAAGAAAGACAAACAAACACTTCAATTTTATTTGTTAGTATAGATAGATATAGATAAGATTTTTTCTCACTTAAAACAAAGTATTTTTTTCAATGAAATTAAAAGCATGAAGTTTTTATCATTGTAACAGTTTATTCACTGTAAAAGTTGACGTCATTGAACAAAATAACTTTTACATTAAGTGGATAGGTCCAGTAAAGTACATACTTGGTAAAAACAAAATAATAATTTTACCTTTTTTAATATTCACCACGAATTTTTAAATAACATCACAATCTAAATTAATTAGTTATATTAGTAAATGCAATTGTCATAATAATAGTTCTGCTTTTAATACCAACAATCCATTTTGTCGAATACTCTTCCTAAGTCGTAATACGTACGTTGTGCCTGTTGTTGCTACATTATATTCATTTATTTAATTATTTCAAGATATGCAATTTATCATAATTAACCTTAACTATAAATTGTAACTACAAAATGAAAATCCTCAAACCTAGTCGTCATTAATATATATAAAGCTTTTCTGTTGACATCAAAAGTTTTCGAATTATTACAAAAATAAATGATTCACCGAAAACTTGTCATATTTGTTACCAAAACGGATATGATAATTTTTCATTTGATTTCACTAAAACTCTATCAACTACTATAACCTACTCGCAACATTTCGACACTTTTATATTTGTGTTTGCTGCATATTTAATTTAAAAAAGTCATTCGTTTCAATATAACCCGGTTTAACGGTAATATATAGATGCTTAAAGTAGCTTCCTGGCTTAAAATATTTTGATGATCGTTGCATCATGTTCGAGGACTTAAAATGTTCGAGAATGGATTTAAAATTTGAGGAAAAACCGCATTGAGGCTATCGCAGTGGGACAGACATTTGATTGTAAGCAAGTTGGTTGCGGGTTCCATTCCCTAGATATTTATTTTATGCAAGAATTATTATAGTAATAATATTTGTTTATAATTCGCTTATTGAAGCGTAGCGGACAAAATGCGACAAAAATACATAAAATTATACACATTAATTTAAGTGTTTTTTTTAGCTTCACGCTATATCCCATATACAGCAGGATAGGCAGACGGAATCTCTCCGTTCCCCGCTTTCCGTCACATTACTTGTTGAGTGGCGGAACTCAACGCCATGCCATATCTTGGTACCAGAGTAAGGGAAAAGAAATTAGTTAATGGGTGAGTATGGAATAGAGTGGGTATGGAAAACGAGTTTGCAGTCAGACGCTGTTGCTGTGGCTATTATTTTCTTAAATAATTAAAAAAATATGAATTTAAAAAATATATATTCTACTGTATTGTATGTTATATCTAAACTTAACCTTCTTCATATAATTTCAAAATAAATCATTATTTATAAATAAACAATACGTATTCAATTAGAGTTGCTTCGATGTAAGCATTGTTGCATTTGCTATTATCCGGACAATCTGTGACACTAAGATACGAGTACTAAGGTATATATTGATAACAGGGATCTGGCGCATTGCCCACTATAAGTATCTAGGAACTCTGCCAAACCTATATAAAGCTGTTTAGTGTTTACCTTCGTAATTAGTTATCGTATTTTATTTAAATTTGGATAGGCAATAATTAAAAATGGCAATAATAAAATATATACTCAATATATTAAAATACATATATTCAAAATGATAATCAAAATATTCTTTTTAAATTATGATATTTCAAGCACTTTTGAATTGACAGCTTAAGTAAAAATGTTAGTAGTTGTCACATCTTCACAACGGTACCTACTATTTAAGGCTTAATTAAAATTAATGAATATATTGAACTATAAATATGATTTGACAAAATTAAAGAGACATATGACGACACGAATAAGCGATTTATTATATTTCTTTTCGTTCCAGTATATTGTTTGATCAGGGCGAGAAAATTAATTCCACCAATTAAGCATCGAACCTTGTACTATCGAGTGCCACGATGTCCTCAATTATTCTATTAAGACGATATTATATATATATATATATATATATATATATATATATATATATATATATATATATATATATATATATATATATATATATATATATATATATATATATATATATATATTAAAATATTGCCATTTTATTACATAACGCATATGATTCCACTATCGCCGACGCTCAGAAGGGGCGATCAATCAGCATCCCATTTTTCACACTTTCATTCAATGTGTTCACGTTAATGAAAAGCTATTAATCATTTGTTGATCACGAAAAGTGTCTTTTTCATAACGCACCGTTAGTGTCGTTAGAATTTTCCTTTGTACTCACTTATTGTTTAGCTAATGCTATTTGTAAAATTATTAATTGGCACAATTTTATATGTTCTTATTTATATGCTCTTATTTATTTATTGATTTACTTTGGTCATCCAGTAGTTTTACAATATATATATATATATATATATATATATATATATATATATATATATATATATATATATATATATATATATATATATATATATATATATATATATATATATATATATATATATATATATATTTATATATATATATATATATATATATATATATATATATATATATATATATATATATATATATATATATATATATATATATATATATATAGTTACATTATTAAGTTAAAAATTACAATATCGTAAAACTTTTTGAAGGTTGACACAACATGCTAAATAAAGAAGAAGAACCATACATAGAAAAATGTTTAAAGTTAATTTTAAATTGTTAATTTGCAACCAGATAGATATTGGAAGCACTTTCTTTTAAAAACACCGATAGAGTCATCAAAAATATCAGTTGAACCACTGCATCGATTGAAAAGTTTGCTAATTCGTGGTATAGCGGAATTAGCACCGAGCACTGTTTTTCGTAAGGGAATATGTAAGGGTTTTATATTACTACGAGGTAGGCGTGGAGGAACATAGAAATTGAACAGCTGCAGAAGTTGAGAATTTTATACAGAAATACTAAATCAAGAACATTTCTTCTAGTAGCAAGTGAGGTCATTTTGAAATAATTCAATCTGCTGTCATAGGTTTCCAGAGAGAGTTTCTCTTGGAATTAAATAGGCGGAGTAATAATGTAAATGTATTTTGGGTCATACTTTTGTTTTTGTTGCTATTGTCGTTAGTTGTTAATCATGTTCCATTCCATTCTCTGTCAGGTTGTAGTAATGCTAATAAGACATTTTACATTTTATTGAATTAAAGTAGCTTCACGCTGTATCCCGCACATGACAGGGTAGGCAGTGGGAACCTTAGGAACCTAATATTAAGACACTCCGTTCCCCGCTTTCCGCCTTTCGAGGCATTGCGTGTTGGGTGGCGGAACTCAAGCGTCATGCCGCGCTTTTTGCCTTTATTCCATTGACTTTAGTAAAATGATACTGATTTAAGAAATAGTAAACAAGATAAGTGGTACTGTATTATTTAAAAAAAATGGTTGTCAATAATAAAACCTGATTACATAAAAACATAGTTTTCGATTATTTTTAACCAAAATTGTATAGTTAAGAGTAAATATGATAAAAGTAGTTATCACTATACCATCATCATCAGGCTAAATTTGTCCACGGCTGGACATGAGCTTCTCCATTGGCACGCCAGTAGCATTAAGCTTAGGAAGCATTTATAAAAGCTAATAAATTTATATACAATGCTTTATTTAATCACCTATCATCCTATGTATGTAAATGAACAAAACATAATCAAAATACATATTCAAATTGAAAACAAATGCTAAACATGTGTATTTATTAAATAATATTGTTAGACCGGTTTCGTCACAGTTATATTTATTATATTTGACAGTTTAAAATTGTATTTATCTAAAAGCCTTTAAATTGTATTATACTTAATATATGGAGATGTTTAACTACATTCAAGTCACCAGCATGCATCAGCCAAGCCAAGTCTGGACCAGTTTTTAAAAAATCATCACATCCTAAAAATGTATTAATATCACTCTCATAAGAATTTTAATTCTACTTTTTTTCTTTTGTTACGAGTTCATGTTTATCAACTAAAGTTGCAATACAAATATCAGAATCTCGAAGCTTTCCAATGACGTATTTAAAATTTTCATGTTGTATTTGCCACATATTTGAATGTAAGTAAATAAAACCTACAACCTAGTTTGCCTTCCTTTCTTTCCTTTCATTTCTTTTATTTTTCTCTCATTTTCTATAGTTATATTAAATATCTGCTGTCAATTTTATAGCTACCAACTACGTTTACTATTTATTAACCGCGTCACGATGACATCTTTATTCAATATACAATTAGCATTATTCATTACACTACTTTAAGAGCTTACTTTAAGCTTTTCTTACAATTTCCCCTACAGTGACTATGCATTTATAAGATTAAAATTCTATAACACGTACTTAATGGATATGAAATCTTAGGAATAGCCTTCATACAAATAATAACAATAAATGGTAAATTAAACAAGATTAAGTACCTAAGACCTAGTACTAATGAACAAGCGAATAATTTCCAAAGTTGGTTGAATGGGCCATTATTCTTGATGAACAGGCGATCTATCACGTGAGCTTTCAGCGTTTTGTAATTAACGTGTGGCTACACAAAACTAACAGAACGTAACACACTATTTCCTTTTTATATATTTCAAGATTCTATAGTTCTTTTATGAAGTAGGTGGTGAGAATTAAGTGGTGGTACACTCTGCTCTCTATTTTCGCCTACTGTGGCTGACATCGGGAATTGGACTATGTATTGTCTTAGCAGACCGAAAGTATTTGTAGGCAGTTGTGGCGTATGGGATATTATATTTGACTGTAAACAATACGGCACTGGATATGTGGTTCCACCACTCAATACACAATATTCTAAAAAATAAACGGTAAGTGCGGAATACGAACGCCTTAATACTAGGTTCCCTCTTCCTATATACGGAAAAAAAGAAGAGAAATAAAGGAAAGTAAAATACTTATCTGGAAATATAAACATATTCCCAAGTGGGCATCGATTCTAAAACCATTGATTTTTCAATCTAATACTATCCAAGTAGGCCACGCCGCGCTGGCGTCAATAAAACATGTTAAAGCTGTATTATAGGTACCGCCTGCGTTGAGAGCTTGTCGTATTGAAATGTATACTAGGATACGGTATAGAATAGCTTTATTGTATTACAATAGAAATTGTATAAGCATATTAGATATTAGCCTATCGTAATGTATTTTTCTAGTTTTCCTATACTATAGCAGACTTTTCAACAATGTAAGTAAACAATTGAAAACATAAATTTTTATTTTACGAGATGTTTTCAAATGATCTAAATTGAATTGAAACTTTAATGGCATTCTTTTCTATGATAAAGTTATTAGAATATTTTTAATTAATTGCTTAGATTCATGAATAGGCTTCATTTCAAGGTGTTTAATCGAATATACGATTCAGCAATTCACTAGCTCTAGTTCAAGACGTTTTATACATAGAGTATATTGTACGAAATGATTGATGATAGATTACAGCAATGGCATTGCTATGTTTATCTATATATTTATTTTATTGTATTCTTTTTTGCTAACGCTCTAATATGAAGAAAAACTCATTTAAATAGAATAATTATTTTCGGATTGGATAGTAATTGAACTCTATTACGTCATGTTAATAGTTTCGATACAAAACCTACGGTAAGAGTTACTTAGAGCAATTAAAATGTGTCATATGTTATTTCCATTTGGCCATGAGGGCGGATCCGCAAGTAAAATCTAATATTTAAAAATCATATTATCATTTCATATGTCGCGCTGTCGAACAAAATTATGCCGATACTGTCATACCTTAAAATGACTAGCTAAAGAGACTCATAATAAACCCTAAGGTATTTGGACAGTTTAGCCCGTTTTAAATTAACCGCTACGAGGTTCGGGACTTATGAAAGCTCATTATTACATGATTGACATTTATGTTTCAGGCTTCATTTTTTCTCTCTATTGAAAATATTCTATACATATAGTCTAAAGAATATCTTAATAAAGTTAATATGACAATATCAATAAAAATATTTAAGTAGCTTAGATTTTAAAAGAAACTTATTTATTCAAGGCGAATTAAAAGAAAATTATTTGATTTAGTAAAGCATATTCTTATACAAATAATTAAATAATTTTCCATTTTTTTGGACATATAGAATAACTTATATTTGTCTACTAGATACAGTATAACAATAATATAGTTCATAGGCATAACATATATATGTTTTGTCTGCATATTAATTGGACGTAATATATATTTTATGCACCTCAATAATATATTATTAAAATATATCAAATTGTCACTGATATAGCCGGGGCCGAGCTAATCCTGTTCATCAATTAAATGGCGTATGCCGAAATTAGGATTATTACAAGCCTACGAATATCTAAATGTTAATACAGTACGAATAATTGAAACAGAATAATTAAGGCGATGTATTATTAATGTGACTGTAATATTAAATACGATTTATTTTTGGCCACATATGCATAGATACAGGATATAATACTTAAAAAACGCTCACGCTGCGTCAAAATTCTTAAATGCTTTATACAACTATTAACGTTGTCAGCACCTCTATAGGAAAATTTTTATAAATTTCCGCTACCCAAAGATTATTGCAAAGAACAATCATTTGGGTAGAGAGAATGCTATTTGAATTATGAATGATTTTTAAAGTGTAATTCCATACTAAGGATAGAAAAAATACTAGAATTCAAAAATATTTTCACAAATAGAAGAAAAACGTATAAAGCACTTTTGGCTTGACCAATTTGTAAATAGATTTGGTTAGACCGTGTACTGTGTTATTTGGCACAGAACTAATGTAATAACATTTCAAGTGTTCGGAAACCGGCGACGAAAGGAATGTAAAAAATTGTCAACTACAACCTAATTTGAACTTTGGACAACTTTGTATTACAACTCAGGCGTAACTTTTAATTGGCTTTTTCAAAAAATATATTTTTGTGTTATTAGTTAAGCTCCATCTATTTTCATTATAAAAGAAAATATTGAATAATTATATAATTATATGAATAATTTATACAACAAAATTATAAAAAAATATAATATAATAATACATCGAATCATAAGATGAGTAGATAATATATAATGGGTAGATAGTATTTCAAATTAAAGTTAGATAAAATTATTTTTTTATATTTTTATGTGATGTCGTAGTAACATATTTTTGTGCGCTTATTTATAAAAACGAAAAATAACAAAATAATATAATTTATATTTCAAAGGTTGGTAGTATATAATGAAATGTGCAATTAAAAACAAAAAATGCGAAGAATTTCCACTTATCAGTATAAATCCTTATTAAGAATGATTTCTACGAAGTCTCAAGTAAACTACACTCGAAATCTTTGAAACGTTGAAAAAAGTGATCACGCCTTAAGATCAGATTGAATTTCTTTTGTTCTTCCATCCACTTGTCTTTAACAGATATATATCGTGAAGGCCACCATCATTTCTCCGAAATGTTGTATACGTTTAAGACAATTCTGTTCCCAATCTGAAAATAAATTGGTTGAATCCAATTCCAGCCTAAACTTTGTATGACGGGAATGTTTTTTGTCGTGCATCTGTTTTTTTTGTTTTTCGTTTGACAACAAATGCTATTAATTGTTTGTTGGAATAAATACGGAACCTACGGAATGGCATTGGTACTTCGACTGTACAATTTTTAATGGGTTAGCAAAAATTTTTGCTCGCTAGTTTATTCAAAAGTTTTCATAGTAATTGTGAAGTACTTATCATTGTAGTAAACTTTTTTCTATCGATATAAAAACTGCTTACTCATTTCAATTAGTACGCTACATGTTGTAGAGTAAAATATCATTTTGGTTATAAATATATTAAACAACAATAAACTCACTTTAAAAACTATGATTATGTGTTAATTAATTCAATTAATTAAATTACACAACAGTTTTTAATATACCTAAGGAATATATATATATATATATATATATATATATATATATATATATATATATATATATATATATATATATATATATATATATATATATATATATATATATATATATATATATATATATATATATATATAATAGAATTGCTCCAAAAATTGTACTTCATTAAAACATATGTATATATAACATATTATAACAATTAATCGTAATTATGTTAATTAAGATATTATTTAATTATGTAATGATTTACGTACATATTATAATGAATAGTTATTCTGGTTCGTTTAAAACCCTATTTAGCTAGCTAGCTGAATATCAGATTTACTTTTGTACAATTCACGCTAAGCTGTAAATAAACATGACGTTAAAATTATTTTCACTCTAACATCATAAATACGATATTAGATATATAACATTTAGGAAATAAACTATCAATATCTAAAACGTACAAATATTTTTACGTACCTGGATTCGAACCCGTGTGTGTGATTCTATAAGGGTTTCATTTTCCACTTTCGAGTACAAAATCCATAAAGTTTTAGTATAGCGGGACTCAAACAGCAGACATAAATATCGATCTGATCTGTACTTTTTTACTACCTGTAGTCCATTTCATATTTATGTTCATCAACTTTTATAAATTGTACTTCACATTGCCTGTACTAAACAGGAATTTAATTCGGAACCCTCGGTGCGCTAGTCATAATATAGTATCAAGGTACTATACAATACTTGTAAGAAGGTTTTTTGGCTATTTTATATTCTGCATGTATTTTTTTAGCAGTAACTAAAAACATATATAAATATTTACTTAACGTTTAGAGAATACCCACAGGGAAAGTCTAGTGGTTCAAATTTTTTATTTTATTATAATCATCAATCAAATACAAAATAATTAAAAACATAATACATATTATTAAAATGTGTTTGTAATCGTAAAAATTATATACAAATGAATATAGCTCCAATGTTAAATTTTCTAAAGTAACGCCAAGAAAGAGGAGAGAAAAAAGTTGTAAATAAAGTGCTATTTAGTAGGCTTTAAGATACTATTGTCTCCATCGCCGTTAGCAATAAGATAGCGGACCGGAAGTACAGGGTCAGTGCAGCGCGCTGTTAGCCAGAACGAACGGTTGTTAGCAGCGACAATGAGAGCTATATTTCAGTGCAAATGCTGTACGAAACGAAACGAGCTACAGATAATAGCCTCATGAGCATAATAGTTACGTTACATGAAATATTATAGTATATTTTATGTATTTACAGCCATTGTGGCTAAGTTAATGGTACTGACTGACTGACTGATGACTGATACTTAATAGCATCTGTTGTGGCATTTAACCCAACTTAGGTGTAATAATTATATATAAATTATTTCAATTTCCTCTCTCTGGTGACATAAGCGCGGCGTTTATTTCCGCTGCGTTAAAATGTTGAGTGTAAAGTGGAGAATATAGTGTCTTATATCTACGCAACAGCGTGAAGCTACTTTTATATACTTTATACGTTGTTTCCGATAAAATGAGTTCTATAGTAGTAAGTATTTTATTGAGTAGCTTTAATAATAGTTGATAATTTTGTTAACCAACGACCTGATACTGGTAAATGACAATATGTTGCTCATATTTGATATTTAGATATGCATGGATACTGTATCAATTATAATTTGATATCGATGTATCGTGATGTAAAAGTTTGCTTTTTAAATTCATAGTGGAAATGATACAGAATTTGTCATTTAAGCGCCGAAGTTTATAATACGTCTAATTGTAAATTAAAATATCGGTCAAATACGGTTTGTTTCGGATTTTATTTTTGAAAATTGGTCTTGAGAGATGGACAATAAAGGTTTTCTATAAGGGTTCTAATTTTTTTCCTTTTATGATACGGAACCCTCAAAATTTTATGGAACATAAACGATACGCATAATGCATTTGCAATAAAATAGTTCCCTCCCCTCAAAGTTAACATGATTACATTTGCATTACAGACTTCCTTGGCATAAGCCAAGTTGTTTATCAGAATATTTTTATAGATACGTTAATATGTATTACATTACACTAAGTGCGTTTACTGAAATTTATTATGATTTCCCTTCACGACCTTTACATCCTCTCCCAGTGATAGATGACTATGATTTACTTTAGTAGGCTTTTAGAGGCACTCTTGTATCGTAAAAACTAGAAGATAGCTAGACAGTATAATTCACTAAAATGGTACTTTCCTTAAGTAGCGCGTAGTTTATTTTCTTAAAATTTTTTTTAACCCTATATTGCGCAATAGCGCACTTTAGTTAAAATATATTATTATAATAATATAGCATAAATTAACTGTGGACAAATATCTTTATTGTACTTTGCACTATATTTTTGTATACAATAATTGTTTTGTATAAAAACAGATAACGAAAGAACTTTAAGCTATATTATGAAAATAAGTTCCAAAGTATTATGCTCGGCTCTGTATATTTTCACGTTTTTATTAAAAGCACCTACCATACTGAAAAGCTTTTGAAACGCAGGCAGCATTTTATTATTTCTTATAGTTTAGCTAAGACTACAAAGGATATTTATTATACATCATTTGTAGAAAATTAAGTCTACAAAATGAATTATGGCATAAATCCTGGCTAGGCCTAATAGTTATATACAACAAAAAAACCCAATAAAATGCATCTAGAAGAAGATCTGAAAATATGCAGACAAAATGTTTATTGTACAGAAAGACTAAACTGTTTTATTATAGTATAGATGCTCCTTAAGAATTGATAAATTGATAGACGCCCTTGAGACGCAATTAGGATGTGCAAGTGCTGTGAGGATTTAAATCCCCCTAATAGAGAATGTGTTGGGCTGGTAAGACAACGAAGAATATATATATACTTAATGGTTATAGGTTCAATCCTCACTTTGGGGGGATTCAATATTGTAGTAGGATATTTTTCCGCTCTTGTGAAGACAAAGGGCATCATTTAGTTGCACTCAACACGCAATGTTTCGAATAGTAAAGTTGCCGTTCCTAATATATTGGTATGTATGTATTATATTTGTATGTAGGATAAAAGATTACAATTAAAATATTGTATATTTCATTATTTAGGGGCACTGAAAAGATTATTATATAGATGTTGCAAGTTAAACCAAAATAAATAAAAAAAAATCCGATTATCATACGGATAATAAGTAATAATTTATCCTTATAATATTTGCATATGACAGCTTAAAATTTGTTCCCAGTTTAGATAAAAGAAACTTTAAGTAGTGTTATGACTGTGACCATTAATGTATGAACGAGGTCGATGACAATGGTGCTCCCAGGGGTAGGACAGTAATGATATAATCAAATTGTCCCGCACATCTGCGCTAGTTTTAGGCGCATACACGTACACATATATATATATATATATATATATATATATATATATATATATATATATATATATATATATATATATATAACAAAGCAGAAAAATATCGAGAAATTATTGAAATTTGTCATCATAAGAATAAATAAACATTTTGATTTAAAAATTTTTAAAACTTATTATTAAAAAGTTTTATCACATTAGGTATGTGTGGTATATTAAAGTTTGTTTGTATATATATATATATATATATATATATATATATATATATATATATATATATATATATATATATATATATATATCCGGAATACTCTTTATTCCGTGTCACCTACAAAAATACTTTACCTTACCTACTTTGTTCAATTATTTAAAAAATATATATTTGGATAAATATATATTTAGCATATAAGAAGTCTACATATAGAAAAAGTAAGTCTTCTAGCACTCGAAATTAGAAAAATAGAAGAGAAATTAATGATATTAATTGTCCTATATCATACAATCAAGTCAAAGATTGTCTAAATCTAACAGCATTGTATAACTTACGGTCGCTAGTTCTATTGTTAAGCTTGACATACTATCTCGAACTCCATATATATATATATATATATATATATATATATATATATATATATATATATATATATATATATATATATATATATATATATATATATATATATATATATATATATATATATATATATATATATATATATATTTATATATCTGGAATACTCTTTATTCCGTGTCACCTACAAAAATACTTTACCTTACCTACTTTGTTCAATTATTTGAAAATATATATTTGGATAAATATATATTTAGCATATAAGAAGTCTACATATAGAAAAGTAAGTCTTCTAGCACTCGAAATTAGAAAAATAGAAGAGAAATTAATGATATTAATTATTCTATATCATACAATCAAGTCAAAGATTGTCTAAATCTAACAGCATTGTATAACTTACGGTCGCTAGTTCTATTGTTAAGCTTGACATACTATCTCGAACTCCATATATATATATATATATATATATATATATATATATATATATATATATATATATATATATATATATATATATATATATATATGTATATATAAAACAAAAAAGTTATTTTCAAAATGTAATTTAGCTAAAAAAAATCTACATTGTATTTATTTATTATAAAAACAATAATATAACATGTTGTAAAATTACATACATAATACATTACTCAAACATATTCACGCACATGCCACTTCCATTACTCTTCCAGTTTGAGGACAGTACGCACGAATGCCCTCGATAATAGCGCCGATACATGCAGGGACGAGGTGATTTATTGCACCTTAAACGGATTGTTGGCGCAGATTCGTTATATCGATGTTTCGATAGTTTCACTCCCCTTGCAGTAGCATTATTATACCCCTATTTGTACATATTGTTCAGTTTGTTTGTTTGTCACTTGTTAAAATATATTCTTTACAAAATTTTATATTACTTTATTACAAACACGTATTAATAATATAACGGTCTAAAATTGTTAACGATCTTTCATTGCGTCTTTAATATGAAAACTTTTATTCAGAATAATATAATAAATATTTAAATATAATTTTGTAATAGTAACAATTAACTGTAATGATTCTTTGAATCGACACTAATTGTTTTTTTATCAAACGAATTTTTTTGCCTGATCAATTTATTTTCAGCCACAATTAAACAAAAAAAAATATTTTTTTGGCTTCATACTTTTTCACGCATCTGTGAACGTATATACATAGAGAACTAGCTAAGCTACTCGATTCTGCACTTGCTGCTCATCTTAGAGATACTGCATGTTAGGTGAAAACAACGATACACCTTGTCTACCAGATCAAAGAAATTAAAATAATCTAAACTTTTACTCTATAGTCTAAAAGTTTGTTTGGTTGAACGCATAAAACTCAGTACCTAGGATATTATTTTTGGTTCGATATTATTTTTATCTATAAATGTAACACACAAATAATGTATGTAAGTATAAAACACAAAAGAAGCCAATAGCCATATATACCATTACATTAATCATTGTGAGGTAGCCACTATGACACCGCCTTAAGAGCTACCTTAGCCAAGGCAAAATGTGTCACTAAATATTTCCATTTGCTTACCGCCTATTTATTTATTATACCGCCTGCATATATTAAGAGAAGAGATTGTCACATTCTGTAACCATAGCATCCATTTATTCATTCATGTACATGAAATAAGTAATATAAATATTTTATAGTCCCCCCTACAAATATTTTTCGGACGTCTCGAACGAAACTTGTGAGTTCCAAGAACCATCTGCAATCATGATTTATTATAACGACGAAATGTAAGATTCCCCTTACTATGTCATTTGCAATCCATTAATTAAAAGTTGATATAAAATATTATAGAATTAATTGTAAGGGCATTCATATGAGATATGAATGATGATCATGAGATATATATAATTGCATTGGTATTGCATGCGTAGGTACATTTATGAATATGTACTAATGAATGTTTGTAATATTAATATATATTTCTTTTAGGTGAAAAGTTACTTAAAAAGTTCCCGTAATTTCAGTCGCTACGAAATTTTCCACCGGAAAGTTATGAACGAGGAAGGAAAACTGGAACGCGCAAACATTGCAACGGCGGTGAATGGAAGAAGAATAAATCACAGTAAAATAACGAAATTGTAGACGAACCATGCAGGGGGAAACGGATAGCCATTTATAATTTAAGGAACGATGCAAGGGTGAGCCTCTTAAAAAGCAATTTCCTTGCTGCCAACTTAATCTCTAGAGAGTGAGGCCATAAGGGTTCGTAAAAAATGAAACAACCTCTCTGGACAACAATGCGATTCACCAAACACAATAGTGGGTGACGATGAGATGACAAGCACGTGTACACTGCACACAGTTGTAGTGATGACCAAACATCGAAAGTATCGAGCTTTATTGTAAATAGATACGCAGCTTTCGTTACATTGAAATTATGAATTCAACAAATAAGTACCCTTGAGCTTAGTAATATATATAGTGCACATATAAATACACTAAATTTCATAGCTCTATAAATAGCAAACACAATAGCGTAGTTTACTATCGATACGATAAAACAACACTTTTATCAACGTGACCCCAACGATCAAAGCTCGAGGGAAATACAAGGGTGTATGTGAGACGTAAAATGTGCAAACAATTAGAATGAGCTCTTTTTGTGGTACCTACAATGGCACTTTATGGTGACGACAGCTCCCATTTAAAATATGGTTTTTAAATATGCGATACCATTAGTCGCGTGCTTAAACCATCTGTGCATTTCACACTGTTAATATTTCGTACGTTAATATTCATGTCGTTGCGACGAAAATATGCAAATAATTTAAATATTTTAAACATATGCCTTAATGTTTTATTCACAATTTTAAATGTTTCTTTTAAATTTTACACAACTATTTCTTTTTGTTTTAGTCGACGGCAAGTGTGAAAGTGAAATAGGAGTGTAGTAAAATACAATATATTATATGCCTTTTGTTTGGTTACAAAAACACATAGCAAATAAAATAAATTTACACATTGTCCTTACGGAATACTCTTTATTCCGTGTCACCTACAAAAATACTTTACCTTGCCTACTTTGTTCAATTATTTGAAAATATATATTTGAATAAATATATATTTAGCATATAAGAAGTCTACATATAGAAAAAGTAAGTCTTCTAGCACTCGAAATTAGAAAAATAGAAGAGAAATTAATGATATTAATTATTCTATATCATACAATCAAGTCACAGATTGTCTAAATCTAACAGCATTGTATAACTTACGGTCGCTAGTTCTATTGTTAAGCTTGACATACTATCTCGAACTCCATTTTTCTTTTAAATACATAAGCAATAGCAATCGGGAAACAGCGCAGATCCTCAGCGCGAACCCATTCGATCTCATGCATTTAAATTCGGAATTAGTAAAAGCTTTGCCGCACTCACTTTTTTCTAAGGTAAGCAACGGTTTCTTTTAAATTCATTCAAATACCAGTTTTATTGAAAACGTGATTGCTTTAATGGACTTTGTTACCAATCTATTCATGGCATATCGATATTGGACTCTGATAATATTTTCTCCTCACAAGATTTTAGCATTAGAAAATAATCTGCAAGTTAAATTACTTTTTGGATACTTTTGTACTTAGCTTTATTCGAATCTATTACGTGAGTCCATTAAAAGCCGACAGCGAATGTTCAAATTGTTATTTTAACTTCGATTGTGTAAACTGCGATCGGGTAATAATTTAGATGGTTTTATGGCTCATGTCCTAGCTTGTATTTTGCGTATAGCTTAATTGAATTTCATAGGTTTTATGTATTAATTAATTGAGTGCATTATATTGGAATTCATATTTTTTTTTTATTTTTGAATCAATCTCAAATATTATAAAATATTTTATAAAGTTGTAATAAAAATTCCACGGAGAAAATATAGCGACTTACGTAAAATGCAGCAATATAGCAACATATCAACGTTGATAAATGAAGCAGAGAAAGCAGTCGTCTACCATAATCATCTCTTTTCACTTTCTCCCCCAAATTTGAGCACAAAATATTTCCTACAAAAAGGCCCTTACGTCACGACGTTGACAAAATTTTATTTTCTTAGATAAGGGACACGAGTAATATCCTATTCTGTATCACCCATATTTCGTTCATTGTAATTGCAATATTTCCGCTTGACAGGGGTCTCCACTAGCAATCAGCATACCTTTTCGTGGTAAGAGCACGTAAATAATCTATACGTAGGAGTCCTTTTCCTGGCGTTGGAAAAAAAATATCTACTACATAAAAAGAGGAGTGTGGTTCGTTACATTTTGTCGCTCTCTTGGGAACAACTCGGTGGGGCTCTGGAACATGAATGTTTTACGTCTGCGTCACTGCTCTGATTTGTAACCACTGCTCGACAGATTTTATAGATACTGCTGGTCCACATTTAGGATGAAAGATATCATTGTTTCCGGAATATGTTAAATGTTTTAAAATTAATGAATATAGAATTGTAATGTAACTGTATGTATTTAACTTCCAGTATTTAGTAAAAAAATGTAAATTAAATACTATTGCAATACAAGTTAATGTAAAAATTTTATTTTGCTTTTACAAAATATATAATATTTTGGTTAACGAAATTATATCAGCAGCTACATTATTTCAAGTTACGTAATTAGTCGTAACACAATATTAAGGTGCAGGGAGAGGTGGCTGCAGGGCTTTAGCCGTCATATGCTCGGTGCGCAAGCGTTATTGGATTTTGAGGTGCAATTAGGGAGCTGAAGCTTTTTCAAATTTTAATACATAGCATTAATATGCATACCAGCTTACTATGAATTTGTTCTTATTAATCATAATCTAATATTTAGTGAAACTCAAACTGAATAATAAATTATTAATAACGATATAATTTATTTATTTACCTACATTATACATCTCCACTCAAGAAATACGTTAATCGTTAATACTAATCTCAAAAATTAGTAAATCCATTTTGATTGGAAAATAACTGATCTAAATAAAAAAAAATCATTCCTGTATGCCTTTTAGTTTCTGAGAAATTTGTTAACAAACATACAAATATATTTATTTACGAAATTTAGCACACGTACGGAATGAAGCTTACGCAAATATTATCTAATTCCAATAATATTACATAAGATATATATGTATACTGATAACTTCTATTTTTTTGAAATCGGCTTAAAATAATAAAAGGTGACTCAACACGACATTTTGTAAGACTTTCGAATAAAACGAATGAATAGCAAACAATTCTCCCAAACGACATTCGACAGGCGGCTATATTCTGATCCATTTAGTGTGAAATATAAGACGAAAAATCTCATATTCTTTTTGCGAACCATATAATTGTTGATGGATGAAACCAATTCGCCGAAATGTTTGTGTTCAGAACTATGTCTTTCTTTCATTGTAATTTTTACCCAAACAATATAGTACATTTTCTTCTTCTTTGTCGGTTTCTTCATAGCTAAAGTTCGTGCCCGTTCTGATAATCAGTTCTGCCACCAATGGCAATGCTAAGAGGAGCATTGCCATTGGTGGCAGAACTTCATCTTCATCATCATCATCAGAGCTTCCATGTAACCCTGTCTTTTGCCTTCCTGAACATCTCTGTCACTGGGATGCCCATCACTTCCTTTACGGTGGGTGTCGAACCGTTGGGTAGACAATCAGCTTCGTGGTTATAGTACATATGTATTTCTAAATAAGGTGTATGACGGAATAGTTAGTAAAAATTTGTATGAGAATGATTTAGTTGGGTAGGATTTTATGTTTTAAAAATCGTAACGAAATAAAGTAATTATTTAAAAAGTATATTATATTAACCATGGAAAAATAAGACACACGACAAATAGCGCAAAAGTTAAATTAAATATTATCCATTATCTTTTAACCATATTATGTTAGAGATATATCAGAGATATAATATATTACGATGTATTTTGTATACAGTACGGTAGGCAGAGAGAGTGCTGTGAAGACAGCCGTTCTCCGTTTCCGTTTGAATTAGTGTTGTGAAGTTTTAGTGAAGAGCAACGAAATGTATATACTGCATTCCTTGAGTGGTGATGGAACTCACAATCTACTGTGTAGATATTCAAATACTCTTTTCAACAATAGTTTTTTTTATTATAAAATATAAGTAATAAAGTAAGCTTATTGAAACTTACCTTTTGTACTTTCAACGACACCGTCGAGTCTCCAGAGAAGTAAAGCGCTGTAGACCGTCAGAAGCATCTTGTAGTCGCGACACAATTCGACTTTACGGACCCACCTCATCTCTTCGCAATCTCTTGGCAATGCCCTTGACACTCGGCAGCAACATTACATTGTTCCCGTTTAGAAAATTCAAAATTTTACTTCGATATTATCATTATATGTTTTAGAAATATTACTTTAAATTTATCAACTGTCATTACTATTATATTATCCGTCAAACATATGAATTTATATATGAATTGTGTTAAAATTTTTGCTAAAAATTGTCCATTAGCTGATAAATTGCATTGAGATGAAGTGTGGCAGCAATTTTTCTTCAAATTTTAAAATCTGTAACAAATAATCACACATTTATTTATTTGATTAAAATCTCCATATTTTAAAATAGAGTTTTAAAGTGTAGCAGTAAACGTGATGGTTTATTGTTCAATCTGTACATAGGGAATTAATATTTAAGTTTAGTTGTATAATAATTGTAAATTATAACAGAGCTTGACTATACACACGATAGACGCCCCTCCAAATGGTACAGATTATAACGCCTTTCCTTTGAAGGACACCTAGAGAGACGAATATAATAGAATTATTTTCATTTCCTAAAGCACAAATTAAGCTTATCCACTTATCACACAAGTCTTTAAAGATCTAGAAAAATACTATACATATTATTTTAAATATATATTCGCTCAATCGACATTGGAAAATAAATTAAATATAAAATTTTAAAAGTAAATAGTAGTAAATATAAAATTTTAAAAGCAAAGTTCCACTTAAATTATTACAAAACCACCACATAACCCAACCAAACGTAATAGGCTTGTAGTGGTATGATTAACACGCTCAGTAAGTGTTTATTCAATATAAATGCAATGAAGTACACCACTGAAACCGTACAAAATATTACCTACGTATTCAATTATGCCGTGTTTTACGAAATATTTTACCTAAAATAACAGTTTAGTGTGATTCAACAAGCTATTAGAGTATTATCAGATATTTATTAGATATATAGAGTTACTTTTATTAGATTTATTTTTATTTAGTAATAGTTTATTTATATCTAGACATACAGCAATGTGACGAGTCAGATTAGATAAACTATTTGTATTTCCATTTTTTTTAAATATTATTATTCTACCTAAACTAAGAACATACAGCCCGTACCTTTGTTAGTTAGTACATGGATTTTATTAATATATTCTTTCATAATTTTGCTTTTAGTATTACCTAAAACTAGACGTACATGATGGTCCTTATGTCTATCCTAAAGAGTTTAGTTATTCTAAGTTGTTATTATTAAATATATATATATTATATATATATATATATATATATATATATATATATATATATATATATATATATATATATATATATATATATATATATATATATATATATATATATATATATATATATATATATATATATATATATATATATATATATATTAAGTAATTCGTCTTTTGTGTCGATGTTCATAAGAACACTGCGGCATGTTTACGATCGCTTTAACAGACTTCCACTAAACCGAAAGGCCACCCAAACGCCTATTTGAGTGCTCATTCGGAAAGGACGTTTTATGACGCTGATTGTGTATCTAGTTTATCCTAAATAGAAATTGGATGACGTTTATGTCATATATATACATATAATATTATGGCTTGCATATTGATATATGAGAAACTATATAGCTCAATACATTGAATTTCTGTTGAAATTCTATTAACTACAAACAAAATTTTAATGGAGCACATTTGAAAACACGTTGCTTTAACATTTTTTGTTAATAAACATCAATTTTAAAGAAAATATCACAAATCTAGACTGTTGAGAAAACATGATTTTATATACTTTGATATTTATAAATAGAAATGTATTAATAACAACTAAAAATATAGTGAAAATAACATATTTCAGTTTAATAAGGTTCTCGTATCGTATCTTCTATTTTTATTCTAGAAAAAATTAAACCCTTACAGGATCCCTCCGTCTGTCTGTCAAGACTTTTTCTGGAGATCGTGTTAAGGTGAATCTAATATCAGATATCCAGAACTAAGTCCCTTTGAGCATATCAAAAGTCAAACTGCAGTTCACCCAAAAGATACAAGTGTTTTTGCTTACTTTATATATTAAGCACATTGTATGAAGTTGCAGGTATATGTAATTAAATTTTGTCCACGCAAACTTAAAAGAAATTTACGCATAAACCTAAAAGAAATATTTCCTAATATAATATAATTTGTTTAAAAAATATATATATTTAGAATTTATATTGTGAATTTGTATAAATATACAAACAAAATAATTACTTTACATCGATACAAGCTCCAGCTTGAATTGACTAAAACTGAGCAAAATTAGTATTATAAACTAATTTGATCATCTAATGCAGGTAAAATCCTTGTTTATATTGGCTGAAATAATTTGTGTTGAGTACATTTTACACCAACAATGCATATTTATGTTATATTATTACAATTAGATTTTACGAATCTCCTTTAATTTGTAGATAAAATAGAAATAACCCACTAGGTTATTAATTCTCCGCTCTCTACAATCTGCTAATATGCTCGTTTTGTCTTACAAATATATATATATATATATATATATATATATATATATATATATATATATATATATATATATATATATATATATATATATATATATATATATATATATATATATATATATATATATATATATATATATATATATATATATATATATATATATATAAGGAACACCCTACACCTTGTTTGTAGGTACGCTGAAAATAAAATCAAGAATACCGTCACACCTCGCCACCATCAATGTCTACAGGATAAAAGGATTTTGTATAAAGATTTTAAAGGGCCATTGTAACTGTGAAAACATTTCTTTTTACTCTCGCAGTCGTTACAGGAAGCTTGTTGACGTCATTCAGGCGGATTCCATTACGACAACGACGCTACTTGATACTTTTGTTTGAGTGGCTATTTCGTTTTAAAATATCGTTATTTAAATAGAAACACGCACTTTGCTTAGCTTAGTGATTTATTTTGGATTTTTTTCGATGAAATTTTGTTCTAATAGTCATAGATAATCATCGAAAAAAATCCAAAATAAATATTCTTTTAAGTATGCTCTTTAGATTTTTTTTGTTATTTAACAACAAGTTTAGACAACAACAACATAACATCAGAGGGATTTCTCTGTCTGAAGACGAGAATCTATCTGTATCTTCCAGTAAAAAATCATTTAAATCACCTCAGCTATTCCGAATGTTAGTCTGGACGAACGGAAAGATAGACAGACAGACAAAATGCTTAAAATGTTTGTTTGTGTTTTTTAGTTACACAATACTTTATTTTAATAACACAGTTACTTTAAAATTACAAACAGATACTTCAATTTTCATTATATGAGTATGTATAAAATATACAAAAGCCACTAATACCAACACGTGTATGAATTAGTTACGTAAAATTAACTAATAAAACAAAAAATTAGATTACCTTTTAATGGGAAAATTTTTTTGTTTTTAACATACTTCGTATTCTTATTAAAATGCGTTATTGGGTTTGTTACTTATTTTTATACAGAAAGTGCACAAGGTGTAAAAATTAGATATTCTATAACTACTATACAAACAATCGTCACAAGTAATATTAAAATCTTTTTCTAATATTTTGCTATGAATACTTCTGTATTTGCAAATAGGCTGCTCTACGTGCATATAAGAAACGGAAATATCACGATAAATTAAAAAAAAAGTAACTGTCAAGTAAAAGCTGCCGGTATCTATCTTATAATCCATTTCCTGAAAAGCATTTTTTTTTTACCGAACGACCCACATTGTTCCTTATTACATAAAAATGCCTAAACATTTACAAAATATCGCCGGTTAGTTGCAAAATAACGTCTAACAGGTTTTATTTAGTACTGTAATCTCGCCAGTAGAATGTATTACGGTACCTGTGCCTTAATCTATAGCCCCTTTGTGTAAGAAAATGTGAATGTTCCGCTTACAAATGTATAATATATCTTATACATAGGTATATATATTTGTATAATTGTTCTTTTTCGTTTTTTCTCTTTCTCTACAAAAATATTTAATAATATGTGACTTAATTACGTCGATTATCAAATTATTTACCTTTTTATCACCATGGGTGCCGTCGTAGCTTTAGTTTCTTATTATAAACGTGAATATTGTGGCTCGATACCCACTCGTGGGCGAAATATTTTCATTTCGTCGCTCTGGCACAGGCAGTGTTACTATAATTGAATTAAAAGTATGAAACTGAGTGTAAAGACACTACGTTCTCCACTGCGTTATGCTGTATGCTGTACTCATTGGTAAAGCTAAAATATATATATAATATACAAACAATACAAAAATAATAAAAAAAACCATTTAATATTATTAAAATTAACATTTAATTGAAACTAAGCTAACTTTACTACTTTTATTTTCTACTTAATTAATATTTTATCATATGTTGCTTGAGTGAAAATCATTTATAATTTATTAAAATAATCCTCTTTTTAGGTTAGTCAGAGGGAAGTAGTTGTGTTGAGACTCTCCACTTTCCGTCCAATTTTCATTAAGTGTTGAGTGGCGGCTTGTCATGTTACCAGAGCGTGGAAATGAAATAATTATTTCCCCCTAGTGGAAATAGAACCCACAATCGTTGCACTTACAGTCAGAAGCTGCGCCGCTGCATCACAGTAATCTATCATTGGACTAGAATGTTATTATTATTTTATTTAATATTCATTCATTAAAATCTGAATACTAAATGTACATACTAAAACCTACCTACCTATATAAAATATATAAATAAAAAACATATATAAAAAAATAAGTGAAAAGAGCGAAAGCTAGTATATTAAAATACAGTTCACCCAAATTCATACTCCATGAAAGGTGCAATTTACATGTGTATAAAACTTTTGATTCACGTTTTCCATACATAGGTAATCAAGCGTCCACTCCAAAAATGTAGGTAATTCTGATTGATATAAGTCATTGAAGTCAAGTAATATTGTAAAATTTTGCGTATATTACATATTTAATATAAAATAATTATTTTGTAACTCATATGTCATTTACTTAAAAAATATGTTTAGTAATAAAATGATGAAGCCTTAATTAATTAATAAGTAAAATATTTTTTATTATAAACAGCTAAAAGCTAAAAACTACTAAGAATGTACCACGTGCTGTGATGAGATGGTAGTTACATCTCACTCTCCACACATCACACTACATTCCTTTGTCTGAATCAAAATCGTGAGATGGTCCCACCTATATGAGAGGTTTACAATAAAGAAATTTTTCAGAACAACACCATGAGATTGTCTGTTTGTCACTTGTCAACCAATAGATTTACTACCAAATAAATTACTCGCAAATAAATATATATAAACAAAACATATATAAATAAATTATATATATATATATATATATATATATATATATATATATATATATATATATATATATATATATATATATATATATATATATATATATATATATATATATATATATATATATATATATATATATATATATATATATATATATATATATATATATATATATATATATATATATATATATATATATATATATACATATATATATATATATATATATATATATATATATATATATATATATATATATATATATATATATATATATATATATATATATATATATATATATATATATATATATATATATATATATATATTTATATATATATATATTTATATATTATATATATATATATATATATATATATATATATATATATATATATATATATATATATATATATATATATATATATATATATATATATATATATATATATATATTTTTTTTTTCAGCATACGATACCGTGCTGTTCTTATTAGTAACTTTTGAGAAAAAATATATGAAACAATAGCTACAATATGACAAAGGTCTTCTATCTTTGGTCCTTCCTGTCAATAATGTCGAAATGTATAAAGTTTATCATATTTAAACTACCTGCAAGCCCCAATGATCGACGAAATATGCACATGAAAACTTCATTATAAAAATAGCTGCAATATGCAGCTGCATATACCGTGTCGTAATATAAATTCCCATATTCTATTATAGTGAATAACAAAATATCTATTAACCATAATACTATTTGTGTTTATTTAAAAAAAAATAGGTTCTTTTTTAGCACACGTTTCTCGTCTGCAGAATGCAGAATATAAATTTATTCATCATCTTGAAAATGAACGAATAAATAGCTTCACGATATTGCCCGCAAATAGCCGGGTAGACAGAGGGAACCTAGTGTTAAGACACGCCGTTCCCCACTTTCTCGTTACCAGAGCGAGGAAAATGATATAATTCATTCTGCCAGTGGCTCTCGAACCAACAACCGTTTGCAGTCAGACACTGCCACTGCGCCACGATGGCCACATTACTAATGCACTATATATAAAGTAGTAAGAGAAGTAGGTAATGTCAAAGCAATTGTACTATTGTACTATATGAAACATAAAACATGATTGGAAGGGATTAATATATTTTGATTACGTCCCCAAGTAGGAATAAAATTAACAACAATTCCCATTACTATGATGGTTTCAATATTTTTTTTTACATTCACATCTTATCCCGCAAATAGCTGGATAGTTAGAGGATACCAAGTGTCAAGACATACATACCGTTCTCCGCTCCGTCGCGTTTTATCATCCCAGATTGGAGGAAATGGAAATAATTAATTTCCCCTAAGTGGGAATCGAACCCACGATCATCTTAACTATATAAAATAACAGTATAAAACAATTCGACAAATCTCTTTTTATAAATCATGTTTAATATACACTTGATATTTATTCAATCAAGCATTTTAACAATGTTACAATTTCAGTATAAAATACAATTCTCGCACATCAATTTAAAAGAAAAAGAGCAAATTATCATAATATAGATATAAAAATTCAACCGTCTATTGTAACGATATAAAAGAAATGAAAGAGCGGAGTTTCCCTAGGGAGCCATTCCCGTGTTTTATTCTTAGATAATTAACTCTTTGATGCCCGAGGACATCTGTTTACGCTGAAGCTAAATTTATAAGACGTTTAAAAAGAACACAGTTCCCTAATTAGACGGTTACCTAAGAAATTATTTATGCGCTGTGAAATTTGAACTGATGTAGCATAAATTATTATTAATTTTATTTGATAAATCTACTTGAGATTGTGTAGTGATTTGTATTTACGCTCTTGTTTCATTACATGTAAGGTTTCATATAGTATGGTTTCATATATTTGGGTAATAATGGCTGTCTTGTTTTTGTTTTCATTATTGTATACGTATTAAGATATATTTAGATATATTTAACAATAGCTCCACAGCTTGTATGTCTGACGCGGTTTGACATTTAAATATGTGTTTGTGTGTTTATTTTTATGTCTAAACACATAAATTTTGATTAATAATCCATTTTTAGCATTCGTATATTTGTGTTTTATTTTATTTCTATACGTAATAGTAAAGTATATATTTAACATATAAATATTATTTGGTGGTAAAGCCACAGTGGAGAGTGGAGAGTCTGATAGGGACAGCAAATGTTATAACTGTGGCTTCAATTTCCAGTTGCAGGAATGTGTCATTTTCATTTCGGCGTTGAGTGCCACCAATCAACACAGTCTCTAAGAGTCGCGAAGTCGAGTATCAGTCGATGTATTGTCTTGCCACTAGATTCTCTTTACCTGCACTGCTGTATGCGTGGTGAAGCGCAACAAAATCATGATTAAATTTTGACCACAATTAAGATTAATTAAGGATTATTATGATCCGAATAAATTATAACATTGTCGAAAAATTTATAAATTTAAATGCTTAGTTTACATTTCTTCTAAATGTCATACAAATAAAACAAACGGTACACGCGTACCAAGTTAGCATAAAAAAACCTAGTAACATTTTGTGCCGCCATGCACTATAAAACTACAAGATGACCTAACATATTTATCGTCGAGGGACCGTTCCTAATTTACAATTCACTTTGTCTTTTGTACTCTATACATAACATTAGTACATAAACTCATTTCGTCCGGCATTATACTTCCCCGCATATGAATAACTAATATTGTAGGGTTACATTTGCGCATGAACAAAACGTCTATTGTTAATCAAAATTAAGGCAAAAGTAATGTGTTTAATGGAAGTCTGTAATATAATTTTGTAATAGGAAATTCGCTTTGTTTAAAAGTTCCTGTAAACTTTTACAGTTCGTGACACTTTTGATGACATACAATTAAGCTTTTCAGAAGTTGCTCGTGGTATTGATGATATATCTCGTCGTGAAGACAGAATAGAGGCTGGGTGGTAATGGGAATTAATGTTAATACTATTGTTAATAATTTAATATTAATGCTAATAATTGGGAAATAATGTTATTACAAAGCTACGAATAAATTCATTCTTTTACGGATGATTTTTCATTTTTCTTATATCATCTATTATATTTCAATTAAGGGGAATTCTGTACGTTGAATATAAAATGGACTATCTAGTAAAATAAATAAAATCTAGTCATATTTTACAAGTAACACGGTCCAAATGTGTTTTTTTTTTGCTTTTTTACACACAAACTACACGGAACGGACAGAATTTGATAAAACTTTTTTTATTCTCAATATGATGTGAAACCAAAGCACATAAACATATAATATATAATTTTTTAATTATGGAAAATTGTATAGAATGATTTTTATATCTAGATTTTTATATTTTTTATATCTATCTTTTTATATCTACTGCATTGCGCTTTTTGTGTCATCACAAACATGAAAAACATCGGTCTTTCCAGACCGATGTTTTTCAAAATCTAACTTATATCTTCGTTTTTGTACTATTTAGAGAGGCATTATTTCTGAAGCTACGTCCGTGGCTCTTTATTAAGAGATAGGTAGGTAGCGTTACTATAATATGGCTCAATGCATATAGAATTTTTTTTTATTTTAATTAATGTATATATAACTAAATATCACTAAACTAAATATTTACATAATACTGACTTTAATAAAGCAATTGATATATTTTTTGTATTTTAAAAATAACCATTTATTTTCTTTATTTTTTTTCACATTACTTCATATTTCCCTTGTGTTATAAATCTCCATAAAGCTGTTTTCACGAAGTACTCTAAAAAATTAAGTACTACGCTACTCTCTCAACCAGTTCCATTCAATAAAACACTTCAAGTCAAGACTGAAGTCTTTATAACCGTGACCGCACAAAAACTAAACATAAACTAATGAATTCACTTTGATGTTAAAAGTAATGAGGCAAAAATAGACGCGGAAATACATAAGTTGTTTTGAAATTCTTAATTACTTAGAGCATGTTAAAGGCATATAATCATGAAGTTTCGATTAAAACACATTTGTATATATAAACTATACTCGAGTACAGACAGTATACTTGACAATATCATTCAATCAAAACTTGGGATAAAGTATCAAATTGTATAAACCTTGAACGCTCTAATCCAAAGAACAAGGTACTGGTTCGAATCAAAAATCAATTTATGCTGGATAGTTCATATAAAAAGAAGAAAGTTGTACCTGTGGCCAGAGTTACCTTGGAAACATATGTTGTTTCGTGTGTCATAAACAATTCTTAATTATTTCCGCTGCCACAACCACACGGGCCGGGAAAGCCGCAAGTAAAAGCATTCTGATTAACAAGAATTGCATTAGTTTAGATTTGTATATCTAGCTATTTGTATATATAGCTTTTGGTAAAAGTCTGAACTGATTTCTTTTTTATTTACCATGCGCCATCTCCATGTTATACCTAGTGGAAATAAAAAAGTTAACCTTTTGATTTAATATTCAGTTTCATATTTCCATTTTCATTTAATGATAATTATATATATATATATATATATATATATATATATATATATATATATATATATATATATATATATATATATATATATATATATATATATATATATATATATATCAAGAATTATTATAAATTGTCTTGAAATCGTTAATTAACCTGCGATGGAGAAAATAAACTGTTATTACTAATACTGAGCTAATACGAGTACCCGTATTGAAGACGAGGCTGTCAATACCAACTCTATTTGGGCTATCCTAATGAGGTATATCGATTTATTAGTCAGCTTCGATATTGTCTGACTCTGTTAGTCTACATTTTAATGTGTAACATTATTTGAAAATTATGTATTTATCTATTTCAAGAACATCTTTATCGATCGATTCAAATACATTACATCGACTAATATACATTAAAACGAGAAATAATACCCTATTGAGATTATTCTACTAAAATAAGATACCTGAGAACAAAATAATTAAGTAAAAATATTCATTTGAATAGGAGACGATTTAGATATTATGTACTACTGTAATACTTAGACAGCATAAATGTAAAAAATAATCAAACGCGAGTTTACAGCTATAATTTTGTAATCCTTTAAGAGTCCTGTATGGTCACTTCATCGTCCTGTCCGTCTATCAAGACCATTTTTCTCAACAACGCGCGATTAATAATATGATCCAAGGTGAAATTATTATCAAACATCCCTTAAGAACAAAAAAATAAGTTTTTACGATGTTTTTTCATAATATATGAAATTCACCGTCAATTCCCGTTGTAATTTATTAACTTTGTAAATAAATGAATATACGAACGATTGCGATAATTTACTCTTGATACCTCCACGTCATCTTGAGAACAATCACCTTAACGGCCATACTAACAGACAGTTCCGTTTTGTTCTTTAGTATTGAAGTACAGATCCCTAAAAAACAACAATCGTGAGAAATCAATAAAGGTATTATTATATTACACATTTTATTTAACTATACATTTTATACATTATTTTATTATTACATACGTACCTATGATTTACTTTCACCATATTTAATTAACGATTTGAAATATCTTTTTGAAATAGGTATATATCAAGGCATGCAAAATAATTTCAACGTGAATCTCAGGAGAGAGTGTCAATAATGATAGGCGATTAAAATTGGTGAGCATTACCGAATTTCCCTTAGGACGTATTTCCATAAAAAGTTATATTAAAATACCATTATTTCGTTAATTGCCTGAATATTATTGGCTGCCGTTTGTAGGTTTCCAATTTTATATTTCCAAATGATTTAATAAATATACTTAATACTACATTTTGCTCGCAGCTTTGCTGTGTGGAACTAAAAATTGTAATATTATAAATAAAAAAATCATAAATTGATATAAGGGTAAGCTGTCTGTGCTATAATATGTGTACATATATCTAAGAATCCATAAAGCATTCATGTCATTCATAATTCGGCATTATCGAGCCTAGTATTCATAATCCTTCGAGGCAGTTGTGGGTACGATTCCCAGTCGGGTAAATAAAAGGAAAAACACTTTCTTCTCGCCACTAAATAAAATGTCTCGAAAACTGGGCTGAAATAGCGAGTGGCTTAACACTAAGTGCCCTCTGTCTACCCTGCTATATGGAAGATACAGTCTACAACTATACAAAAAAAATGCGAGCGTACAAAGTACATATGACAGAAGTGAAACTTCTTTGACAAATTAATTTTTAAATCTAGTTTATTTTTAAATTAATCTAAAGCTTTAGATTTCCAAGACTTGTAGGGAGGAAGGGAGGAAAAGGAAGATATGTTAGGAATTTAATTAATGTAATTGTTATTAAAATTATTATTAATACAAACAATATCAATTATTAATTTGATTTTGTTGTTTTTAGATTTTAGTTCATAATTAATTGTTAATTAGTATATATTAATGTATTTATAACATTTATAGAAGGGATGGGATTGGCGATGGGATTTGTATTATATGAACGCTTCGCCACTGTAAAAGTGTTCCACATCGTTCGTATTACATTATTGGGTATTATTATTATTCTTCAAAAATCTTGTTATAAATATTGTTTTATTCCGGTGCTGACGTCGACATTATCTGTAATAATATGATAACCCGCCAACTAATAAATATGTCAAATAAATTAATAGACTTTACTTAGCTTGAATTTGGGACGTTACGTTCATATTTAGGGTAGAAGCTAATGCTGCATTTTGTTTTATTAGTGCAAAGAAATTAAAATTTATTGCCCAAAGCGGATTCCGAATCCACAACCATCGCCTATACAGCACGACGCTACCCCGCTGTGCTGTATGGGTATGGCTTCATATAATTTATGGCCAGGCATGGCGTGACAGATACTAATGTTTATCACACAAATGTATGCGGATACCACCAGCCGCTCCTCTAATAGCAATCAATGACTAATAAACTATTGATCAACTGCTATTTGTACTAAGTAGTGTAGCTATTTAAGAAAAATAACCTTAAAAATTGCTTGTATGTAGCGCGAGAATATATTTATGCTATATATAAAATTTAATGTCGTAATCAAACTAAAAGAATTATCCTCTGATCTAGATTTATAACCACAATGCTTAATCAGATGCACTCTACTTTAAAACTAATGACGATTAATTATTAATATTAATATTTTAAATATAAATGTATAATAACATTAAATGAACATACTTATAACGTTGATTAAAAGATCCAATCAACAGAACAATGTCGTTGTTAATGAAATGTTCTCGCTATTTGTTAATTTATAATTACAGGAAAGCAAATTTTGGAGTCAATTCCGGGTAAACGAGATCACTAATTAGTACAGCTACCCATTTTGCTGTTGTGTCAATACTCCGATTGATAATCACAATAAGGCCCAGTTTGCTCTTCAGTTTAAAGTTAATGTCGTTGAAAGTAAATCTAATTAGTTTAATTAATATTTGATTTAAGCGGGGTTCGTGTTTAAATGAAGCTTCACATCGTCTCCTGTATAAGTTAAGGTGAAATTACAAAACAATTGTTACGAAGCCGCTTCTAAGTTAATCACTTAGTTCGACATTTCTCCAAAGATATATCTAAAACACCCAAACCATGTAATACTTCAATAAGTATACAGTAAATAAATTTAAATGATAATAGTATTTCAACAAAAATAGTATTTAAAGAAAAATTCAACCAAATGCTTGTGAAACATATATTTTCTAATAGCTCTTAGCGAAATTGTTAAGTCCACCTGAATAAATAATATTAAATCTCCTAAATTTTCTATTTTTCGTGAAAAAAAAGTATCATTTGATATCGTTACGCTCTCATATTTACTTTTTAAAACTCAGATTATTTTGGTCTTTTATCTCGTCAGCGTATAAGCTTTGTGTACGCAAAAAATATATATTTTATTTCTTTGTTACATTTCAATAGAATGAATGAATAATGAAAAGTAAACTATTATTTTTAAGTTAATATTTATTTATAAAAGGCAAGTAAAAGAATCACTGAATTAATAGTTTTCATGAATGTAAATTTATCTGAGTTGTTATTGTGACTGAGAGTAAGTGAGTAATACCACTATATTTGAATTATAACTATAAATATATATATTTAGACATATATACATATAGATATATCTTCTTCTTCTTCCTGGCATTAGTCCCGGCTTTTGCCAGGGTCTGCCTTCCGACTAAGACCAATCGGTCCATATGAGTGGCGAAGTGGTTTTTTGTGGAGCGATTGCCATCTGACCTCCAAACCCATTACTGGGAGAAACCAAGAAAGGAAAGGGAATAAGAGGCAGAAAGACTTGGAATATAGGGGAGGGACACCACTTACATGGATTGGATCGGGTTATGAAAGTGGTGGCTCGAGGTCCCGGGGTCGCGTACCCGTATGCCGGAAACCAAATATCGGACAGATAATTGGCTAGACACCCTCTGAGATGATACATATAGATATATATATGATACATATAGATATATATATGTTTAATATATATATATATATATATATATATATATATATATATATATATATATATATATATATATATATATATATATATATATATATATATCTATATATATATATATATATATATATATATATAATATATATATATATATATATATATATATATATATATATATATATATATATATATATATATATATATATATATATATATATATATATATACGACGTGCGCTGGCTCTAATTCACACAGTCCCTCTAATTGTTCACTAGAAAAGTAATTAATTTTCAAATCCCCAGTCTGGTAATATAAAATGCGACGTTTATCCTCGCTTATCAAGACTCAAGGCCTCTTTACTGGAATGCCTTATCTACCATACATGCTAATAAATATGTAGCCGTAAATTTCAAATATATCTATCTAACAAATACGAGACGTATTTGAGAGTACAAAGTTAAATATATTTTATCCACGTTTGCTTAAGATAAAGTACCTACAACCTACAACTGAGTGATTGATAAGTTCCTTTATGTGGGCGATTTACAAAAAAGTCATCAGAAACAACAGCAAAAGTGGAAAATGTTAGAAAACAAAATAAAATCTCGAAATATAAACAAATAACTTTATGACTACATTCCTTAATTGATATATAGTAATAATACACTATTTTAATATATTAGTAGTATAATTAAACAGAATGAATACATTTCTCTAAATGGATATTGGCCCACATCACAATGTAATTATTAACTGCATCATGATTCTTCGAATCTGATATCGATATTATATATAAGTTATATATAATTCTTTAATATTCGATTAATAATTTTCTCAGTATTTAATAAGATACACTTTGGGAGTTTCTTTAGTAAATATATTAGATTTCTAAATAGGTGTCTGCTATCACGCTCCTTAATTGAAAAACTTCTGATAAGGGTTAACTCCCGCTTCACTATTAACTATAGAATAAGTAGAGAACTATAGAAAGATAAAAATGCCACCAAAAAGCAAAAAAAATATATTATATGAGAGCGTCTGAATGTAAATGTAATGTTTGTGATATTGATTCCCATTCGAACAAATAAAATATTAATAACAAATTTCATTTTCCCATATTAGAATGGCAAAGTGCGGCGTTTTTGTGCCCCACCCATTAACAATGCGTCGAAATCGGACTGATAGCAGAGAAAATAATATTTTGACACTTGACTACATGTGAGATAGAACATAAAGCTGAAAAATAAAATAAACATTCCTTTAAGTATATATTTGAACCCACAATCATCGTATTATATAGAATATTGCTTCACTACAATCACCCTGAATATTATTTATTACCATAACTTAAACATTAATTTCATTTGATATCATTTCCACAGTATCCTGAGACCTCAGTTATTTTCTCGTAGGCCCTTATATGTTATTACGGCTAGTGCCAAAACTGACATATTTATGGGTGCTTGCTCCTTGATCTGAAAATCACGTCCCATATTTTGTAAAGTAAGGTTTTCCTTTGTGATCTTCAAAGGTAATACCTAGAACGATTCTGTTGTACTCATTCGTTTGATATTAAAGGTATAGTTTGCTATTTTCGCGAAAATATTTAAATATATCCTATCCACGTGTATTTTTATTCCAACACTACGGACACCTGAAGTGTATCGAGAAAGAATTTCTTTATGGTACACGACAATATGTACAATAGGTATATATATATATATATATATATATATATATATATATATATATATATATATATATATATATATATATATATATATATATATATTATATATATATATATATATATATATATATATATATATATATATATATATATATACCTATTGTACATATTGTATATAAGATCATGGGATAAACAAATTAATTCACAATTTTACTCGCAGAAACATTTCATGCAATTTATAAGGAAAATAGAGGTACTATGATAAATAATTTTATTTTTCTCTATTTATATCTGTTTTTGATTAAATTAAACACTACTACTCTTATATATATATATATATATATATATATATATATATATATATATATATATATATATATATATATATATATATATATATATATATATATATATATATATATATATATATATATATATATATACACACGAGTATATACTACAAATGAGGATGTTTGAAAATTAGATATTATATAACAAGTGGACAATAAATATTTGCAATAAGATCAAGTGTCTTCAAGACAATTATTTTATTAATATTCCCTCTTCACTGGACGACTTTAACAATATTCTCTTAGACATCTTGACTTGCCACTCAATTTGCCTCGAGGGATTCATTAATGAATATTGCTATAAATAAATTTTTTCGGTAAAAATCAAGACTTCTTTTGTAGAAGATATATTACTTTGTTATTTTAGAGAAATAAATAATTTCTATACTAGCGATTACTGATTTATTATTCACATTCATATTAAGAGTTATTATGTTTCCAAAAATAACCACGTTTCAGCCTCTGAGTACAAACATGTAAAACATATTTTTAGTATATTATAATAAACATTTTGAGAATAGGAATTTGCATCATCTTAGTGCATGTTTCGGTTCAATCTATACTCGGGAAGATGTATTATTTTCATTTCATCGCTCTGTAAAACAACACGCGGTAAAAAAATATGTCAAATTCGCACAGAATATGTCAAATGTGTCAAAAATACAAAAAACATGTGTGAAAATATGTCAAATTCGAAAGGAATGTTTTAACACTAACATTCTCTACCTGCAACTATATAGCTATATAGAGGATAAAATGTACAATTAAAAAACATAGAAGAATACAATAGCACTAAACGTTACGATTTTAATTGGCCATAAGACAATTGTTATTTATTATTTATAATAATCGGTATTATCGGTCGCTTGTCTTCAACAATTGCAATACCGATCTACCATTAATCTAATAAGATTTTCCTTATCCATAGGATTCATCAATTGTGATACGTTTGAACCACTGTAATACATAAACAAGGCAAGCAACATATTAGCATATATGAGACCACATTGTGCGTTGCAGCATCGCAGGCTTGGCTTTGTTAGCTAAATGCAGTTACAGCTTATTTACGATTAAAGCCCCTTTATAATGTATATATATATATATATATATATATATATATATATATATATATATATATATATATATATATATATATATATATATACTGACTATAATTTAATCATGAAATTGTCACTAATTTTCATTTCTGAAATGGAGTAAATAAATAATATATAATACGTTTTACAATTTAGCTTAACACGTTATGTGATAAATATATATTGATGCAGCTTCGATATGCAAAAAGAAATACCATATCTATTTTGCTTATATAGTTTATATTTTAAACAACAGATTGATATACGTGTGTTGTTAATACTTCAAGATTTGAGGCAGCTATCGAGAACGCAGTAGTAAGTATTCTACACTTTCCATTCAGTAAAAGATGTAAATAAGGTTATAAAATCCGACGATGCTAAATGTCTAATGTGAAAAAGAAAAAAAAATTGTATATACTTCTGTATTAGTAAGCTAAAAAATTTAAACGCGTTTATCACATGAATTATTGACTTAATAAATTTATCAAGAAATTCTATAGGCTATATTTTATCACGTTAATCGCTCTGTTCGATCTGTCACGTGACATACACATTTATTAGCTATTTCCATTTGGTCATGGGGACCTACACCACAGGTGAAATTTAGTTTTTAATATGAAAAAAATATATGTTAACTAAATTTATATTCATTCATTGCAAGAAGTCAGGCATATTATAAATACCATTTCGTTTCAAATAATCAAACATAAATCACATTACATAATGAATTATTAATAAATAATAATAATTATGGAATTTATAGAGCTTACAATGCTGTGACATCGAAAAGAGAGGCAAAGTAAATGGGCTGTACTTAAAAAGTAAGGACCCTCTTATTAAGAATCTGAGGTGGCTCTTGTGTTTTATAATTTCGAGAAGTCTTTTTGAAATTGGATAATCTCATGCATCAATAATTTTATAATGACAAAATACAGTAAATATAAAGTATATTGTACAGTTTGAGAAGTCCGATTTCAATCCGGGTGTAAATTTACTTGTGATTAATTGGTTTATTAATTTTCATTTATTTTCACATACATACGAGTACTTTTAATTATCTAAGCTAGATAGTAGCAACAATGCAAATGAGATACTTTTTTTAAAATTAATTACGTAAAGATTAAAATGCTTACTGTAAACAAGCTATTGATAAATTAAAAGTATATCGCATAGCGTATCTTATAAAATTTTACATTTGCCAAAGGTATACACAAAGATATATCTACAAAGGTATAAGGTATATAAACTTAAATTATTTTCGACATAGCCTCCATAACGAATTAAAAAACATGACAAAAAAGCTCTTACACGTTGCACATTCTATACCAACATTTGTACAGTAAAAGGAAATTTCAAGCTGACTAATAGTACCGCTCAGTGTATAGATCGGGCCATTTGTCACATGCTTAACTTCATACCTTTTTCAGTTTTTAACACCTACACTACATTTTAAAAACATTGATGAATGGCTGTTGATCGAACAGTGATATTGATCGATTGCACAAACGTATATTCCGACAGTTTTGTGTCGTTCTGAGTTAATAAGTCATGATTGGAAATGAAATTCAAGCACGATTGACTTTTTATATGACAGAATTGTTGGAAAAGGTACTTTTTTTTGTATTTAATCATATAAAAATATGAAAGATGAAATTTTACTTTCCGTATTTTTATTAGACTAAATTTTATTAGACTTTTATTAGACTAGTAAAATTACTCATATAGTAATTTTTAGTACATGTTGTATTGATCAAAACTCTCTAGTTATATTTAAGCAGAACTATACTTATAGATAAGAATGGCTTGATATGCAAGGCTTTATTTAACGTATATTCCGCCCTCCTATGGTTTAAATTGTTTTTTGCGTAGTATAACCCAAGAATGCTAGAAATTTTATGACAAAATATTCCCAAGTAATATTTGTATGTATGTATGTCCATCTGTATATTTTCATACAACTTGATTTGTTGTAACAATAAGTAATTATGTGATTCAATATTTCTATTCATTGTAATAAAATTAAAAGCATAGAAGGTATGGTATTTATATTGTATATATACGAATTATTTATGCACAAAATCATATCAATACAAGATAACAGAAATTTGTCTTTTACTTAAATAAGTTAAAAATCTTATTTAAATTAATTATTCTTATTTTAATTAATAAAATTTAAAGCAAGTATTGAAGTATTATATGAAAATATGTTGGTAGTACTAATATTTACCAAGATACATATCAAATGTACAAGAATGTTACTTAATGTTCGCATTAAAATTATGAAAAAGAATAACCCGTCAAATAATAATTTGGATTAGACCTGTTAGTATCGCTGTCAAATTGATAGCAACTTAAATATATAAGTATGATAATTATCATATAACGCTTCGCAGACTGATAATAAAAAAAAATACATGTTTAAATAAGGACGGTCGTGGCGACGGTTTGTGGGTTCGATTACCACTCCGGGAGAATGAATTATTTACATTTACTTCACTCTGGCAAGAAGACGAAGCGCAGCGTTGAGTTCCGCCACTCAACACGCAATGCCTCGAATGGCTGAAAGTTGGGATCGGAGTGTCTTAACACTAGGTTCCTTCAACCTTTCAATCCCCTCCCTCTGCCTACCCTGCTATGTGCGCGAGATACAGCGAGAAGCTTAATAAATAAATACATACATTTTTAAATTGACATTATTACGGCGCCGTTAAAACGTACGATTACGTGACTGTTTACAGCAATGATGCGTTCGTGCGTCTTAAAAGAACAGTCAAATAAAAAATATTCTCGGGCTGATATTACAAAAATAAATGTTTTAAATTTTCACCACCTAGCACATAATGCGCAAAGAGAAATGGATATAGCAATCAATGAATTTTATAGAACTTATTCTATAAATTACAAGAATTGTTTCTGAATAAAAAGCTCTAAAGTTTTGCATAGTATATTAAATTAAAATTTATTTTTAAATGACACGAAATTACTAAGTAAACGTAAATCTCCACGAATTCAATTGCGTTAAGATGAAATGAACTTATTTTCAGCATCACAATGTCGTGTTTCTGTAATTGATAATAATGAAAGGATAATGTGGTATTTAACAGACAATAAAATATTAATTATCATGAAAATTACTTATATGTTTACAGTAGCGAAGTAATTATCTACACGGGTAAATCATTACTTCGCCAACAGTATTACTCACGTTTGTAACATCTTAATATAAATTCATGATTAATTAAAAGTCGAATGTTCAATTGAAATATATAAAAAAAACTTCTTTACAACCAACTCGAACTCTAAAAACAAATTCCCTAACCAACACGTAAAGATAAAAAAATAACTTACTTTAAGCACCTAAAAATCCCACAGTGTTTCTCAAACTTTACACAAAAGATCACCAAATCACTAACACTCGCGTCAAGTAAATTTACGCCAACTGTTGAAACTCACTAGCAGTTTTTGTTTCGTCACGTAACAATTCACAAAGAGGCGAGAGCCAGCGAGCACGTCCCAGCCTCCACGCGAACTGACGACATCTAAAAAATCTGAATCCTGTAAGCTTATTGCTACGCCGCTTTATGCCAGAGCGCTATAGATGTATTTTAAACAATTTTAAACTTTATCACCGTAAAATAAGGGTGAATTTTGTAATTAACAAACTGATTTTCATTTCTGACGTTCAGAGATAGGGGAAGCACAGATGCTGAGCGCATGCGATTTCATCTACACACACATATATAGTGAATATTGTGACAGTGTGCATGAATGAAAGACAACACTATATTGTTTGTGCCCGTACTGGACACGATTGTTAGAAATAAGTGTTCGTTCCCCTCCCTAGAGGCAAATAGATATACGTATACTCGTATTTGTAGAAAACTGTTAGAGTCGGTCCGGCCCGAAGAGATCGTTACAGAAAGAATCTCACCAAACTGCCTTAACTTTATTATACAGTTTAGGTTTTTAATTTTATGTTTTAATGTTTTAACAGAAGTGAATATATTTGTAAATCAATTATTGAAGAGTCTATTTTCGGAGTAATCTAAGTATGTTTCTCATGTTCCGAGATAATTAAAATTATACACACATATATGCACATATATATATATATATATATATATATATATATATATATATATATATATATATATATATATATATATATATATATATATATATATATATATAAATAGTAGGCAACTTGTACACCTTTTCGAATCTAAAATTGTACAAAACATAAATTTAAATATTATACAGTTCTCATATATTTTGTTAAATATTTACTTACACCGCTTTCAAAATAAACGGTCCAAATGTCATTAAGTAATTTTTTTCTAAAATGTCATTAACCATCAATGTTTGTAGGTGTGTATACTACATCAAGTTCAGTCCCTGTTTTTAATATGTTACAAAAGGTCTAACATTATATATGCTTCGTGACATCCTATATACATGCTTCGCCTCGAAGCTTTAATAATATTAAGAATTACTAAGAGAAGAATACTGTTAATATTTCACTAAAAGATGAAAATTACATTAAACGATTCAAAGTTATGTATTTTTAGTGTTCCGCCTGTTTGTATGTCTGTCCATCTATCAAGGCCATTGTATTAAAATCACGTGGAGGAACTTGAAGCGCAAAAAAATACCTTCTAAATCAACAGATTTAAAAGATATAAAAATCACAGTTTAACCAAAACCTACAAGGTACTTCCCATTGACCTATAGTTATGAAAATTATCAGAAAATTGGAAATTCATAGACATATTATGAAATTTAACGAGAAGTAAGAGCTTCTTGTATATATATATATGTATATATATATATATATATATATATATATAAAGGGAAAAATTGCAAAACTGATAATTCATAAGTTTTACACAAAAATAAATCATTATAAACATATATTTGTAGATAATTATTTCGAATGAACGAAATCAGCGGATAGAGCAAATTTTAGTTTGTCAATTTTAATAAGTAGTACCCCTATTTTCCTTAGCGGAATACTAATTAGTGCTAATTATATGATTAATAATATTATGAATATTTTTTCAGTTTTAGCAGTATCTAGTAGTATAGCGCAGTATTCTGCACATAGCAGAATAGGCAGAGGGAAACTAGTATTAAAACACTCTATTCCCAACTTTCTGCGTTTCTATACATTGCGTGGTGAAACTCAACGCTACGCTTTCTCTTGTTACCACAGAGAAGAAAATGAAAATAATTCATTCTCCACGAGTGGGATCGAGCCATCAATCGTCACGTTTACAGTCACTGTAATAAAGTATTATAAATATACAGTGTAAATGGTGACTGTAATAAACTATAATTAATTACATATTATGGTCATTGCTCATGAATAAAATGTTAGGTAGGATATTCCGTTTTCCGTTTTATTTATAGATAGCACACTTTGTAAATGAAGTAAAATAAGAAACAAATATATATATATATATATATATATATATATATATATATATATATATATATATATATATATATATATATATATATATATATATATATATTATATATATATATATATATATATATATATATATATATATATATATATTATATATATATATATATATATATATATATATATATATATATATATATATATATATATATATATATATATATATATATAGATATATATATATATATATATATAATATCTATATATATATATATATATATATATATATATATATATATATATATATATATATATATATATATATATATATATATATATATATATATATATATATATATATATATATATATATATATATATATAAAGATAATCAGACGGCAGTGGCAAACTGTAAGCATAACGTAAGCAATGTAAGCAAGTAATAAAGTAAGTAATGTAAGCATAGTGGGTTTGTGGTGAGTGGGTCCTCAATCAGGGGAATGAGTTACTTTCTTTGGTTTGGATTTACCCCCTATGGTTTTCCAAGGAGCAGCGATCAGTTACGGTTCCACCATTCCAAATCGTAGAATGAAGAATGTCTTGGCACTATATTCACTTTGCCTATCCTGTTCTATGCGGGATAGCGGGATATAGCGTAAAGATAAGAAGAATTAACAAAAAATATTTTAAGTAAAGTAAAAAAAATTTAGTTTCCCTATATCTTTTCGACTCGTGTACATAATTTTCTAATATAATATTGCTCAATCTTCATATAGCCACGAAGTGCTTTTGTGACTATTTCAAAAGGCGTAATAATATTATTACTTTCTTATCGTATGGCTAAGTGCAATAGCAATCATGTAAATTAATGATTATCTGGCAGCACAATCATTCTTCACAAAACTAAGTCATTATCAATGTTATACCGAAACGGAAACGTCTTATTAACTGGCATTTGTTCTCAACATATTGTTATGAAAACAAAAACGTCGGTTAGTAAGTTAAAATGACCACTCAAAATTTAATATATAAAATTTTAAAGAACGGCGGAGTTTTAACATCTTTCTACTTAACCCTCCTAATCTTAATATAAAGGAGAGTATACATGATAAAATATGAGAAATAAATCGTGCTATTCATGAAATAATTAATTAAATGTAAATGACTAAATACATTTCCAAAAACATCTCGAATTACCAACTAAAAAGAAACATCACACCAGTCACACATCGTGCGATATCTCGACACTGTCATCTGTCATTTTCAGAAGCTGCATGAATCGCCCCGCCGGGTTAACGAACGGTAAGGTTACCCTCTTACTTCATATATAGCATAGCACGTAATTATACTTATTAAAATATTTTTAAATAGATGATTTTTTTTTTCATGTATCTATTATTTATTATTTAAGTTATTATTTAAAACACTTTACAAGGCAAAATAGTAAAATCAAAAATCAAACGTTTTCTATCCGCATCATTGTAATGTTTATGTTGTAGTCACTTCGGCCCGTGCTGGTTTCGCTCATCGTAAGGATAAAAAAGCTCTCTTTTCGGACTGTAGCACTTACAAATGTTTCTCTATACATGATGTTTTTAATTATACACTGCTATATATTAAAAATAATGACATAATTTTTTTTAAATAATAATAAAATACTAAATATATAAATCCTCGGTTAATGTTTTAGGCTAAAATTATCTTGAGCAGAGCAAACATATTATTGTTATCATTTTTCAGATGGCCTCAAAAACATGGCCTTTATAATTCCCTACAGTTATATAATTAAATTATAGCTTTTGAATAATAAGCTATACAGCGCTATACTTAAAGTAGATTACCCACTTTGCTTTTAGGGAAGGTGTCAGCCGTTTTACGATCTCACATGTCGTATGATAAACAAAACATATTTTAGACGTTACCCTTCCAGCATCAGTCCTAATAAATATGTATAATAATTTAAGTTAATTGTTGAAACTTATTAGGCACAGCATTAGCTTAATTACTCTAGTTGAGTAGCAGCTTCGATTAAAAATATTAATGGTAATAATATACTTTATTGTAAAACATATAAACAAAAAAAAGAAAGATCAAGAAATCGGTAAGCAGACATACATACACACACATACATACATACATACATTTACATATATATAAATACAAACAAATATTTATACATAATATATAATATTTAAGAATAAAAAAAGGATGAAAAAATTATATGAAATTATGTTGTCCATATTTGAAAGTAAGATATATCTATTATATTATTTTGTTTCTAACTTTTGCTCACAGCTGTTGTGAGTAATCGTAGGTATCTTTTACACTCGCTGACAGTATTTTCAACGCCGTCACAGCGAAGTTGCAAAGTTTTTCACACTCACGACTAAAATAAAAAAATAGTATATTTAACATATTTATATTGTATATAAAAATATATAAAAAAAAGTATTTGTCCCCACTCTAGAGGGCATGTGTCAAGAGGTTAATGACAGTGACGAGGTGCAAGTGGTATGTATGGGCCGTAGCTTTTCCCGCTTCGTGCTTTCTGGCTACCCGCTAGGAATAAAACGTGAAGCTATTTATATAAGTTTAATATATAATACCATAATATAGTCTACAACGATTATAATTCCATCGTTCGTTTGACTGTGAACGCGATAATTGTGGGTATCTGGAAATCAGGCGAACCGCTTTTATCCTATACAAGTCCAGTCACAAGTCTTAACACTAGATTTACTCCTAATATATCATATATTTTATTGTAGAATTAAAGTTTTTGATTCTGAATATAAATACAATTATAGATCAAACATAGTGCTGTATGAGCATACATTCTTCTCATTATAACGAAATTTAAAAATAAAATATAATTCACGGGAATTGTAGCCAGATAGTAATTAGCATCAACAATCTGAGTCATGTTTAAATGCATAAATTCACTACGATATTCGGTATCAATGTTTCAAATGACATTAACGAACGCACACAAACACACACATGCATACATTGATTACGTATTTGTATCGATCGTTTGTTTGTATGAGGTATCGTGATTGGAGAATGGTTGAACAAACAGGCACACGCATACAATTTGCAAATATGAATATCAATTCGGCGGTTCCGATTTTCGTTTTGGGATATTCGAATAGCTTAATACCACAGTGTTACTAATGGTTACCATGGTTACCAATGGTTAAATAAGTAATTTATGTTATAAAAAACACACCACAAAAGCACATGGTAAGATCAAGACAATCCATTCTCTACTTTCGGCCCAAATTTTGAGACGATGTATGTTGAGTAACGTAACTAAACCATGCGTTTTATCATATTAGAAAAGAAATGAAATGAAAAAATTAATTTCCCTGAGTGAGAGTTGAACTCACAACCGTCGCGTTTACAGTCAGACCTCTAATTATTTATAGACCATGAATTAAAATCGGATTGTCTATATGCATCCTACTTTAATTGTTTCCAAATAGCTTTAAATATTTTTATTAGTGTATATATACCTTTCTTTTCATTTAAATAAAATAAAAAAATAGTGAAAAAATAAACAAATGTATTACTTGAAATCTTAAGTGTACTGTGCAATAAATTAAATAATAAATTTCATCTCTTGAAGAGAATACATTCAGATAACGTTTACGTTTCATTTGGGTGTCAGGTGATACAGCATCTTGTTAATCCTGACGTAGTACACAAAGGTATTTGCTCAATGGTTTATCGGAGCCGTGTACGTTAGTATTAAATTACTAGTCGTTGTCGTCGGCTCTGCTTAGTCAGGGTGCCTAATCCTCACCCACTGGAATTTGTGTTCACCCCTCTCGTAAGCCTCTTGACAGATTCACAATAATAATTAAAGTATTATAGACATTACGAATTGGAAATAAAATTGTCATTCATATTATACGTTAAGAAAGTTTAATGCTTGTAGAATTCGTTGATCCCCGTACAAAGCTTGCGATTACTTATGCGAATCAGGCGTTGCGAACTTTTCAAGTCGATATTTTTATGAACTTCCTCGTACTCAGATCTACTAAAGTTCATAAAATTCTATTGGGCGTTAAAGAGTTTAAGCAAGTTAAAGGAACTGCCTTTGGATGTCACTATCAGGCTGTCATCATCCCTCACCTTTGTATGGGTGACAACTGCTTGGTGAATTTATTCAGGTGGGCTCAATAGCTTCGATTATCCGTTTACAAAAGTCTCGAGCTCAATTCCCTACGAACTTGTTTAATTAAAGTTTTCGCACTCTTTTTTCCTTTAGGCGGGGAAATAATCTGTTGTTTGGAACAAAGAAACCCATGAAGTGTCTACGATTAGAAAAATATTTGTAATTGTATAAAAATTTTATATAATATCTTGACATAACATGTAAATGCGATTCAGTTTTTTTTCACAATTCATAATGAAATGTGTTTTTTATAAATCATTAAATCATAACAAATCTGAAGTCAGACCTTTGTATTATAATTACGTAACTTATAATAATTCAATAAAAATATACTTTCTACACACATATTTTTTTTTTATATTAACTGAAAACATATTATTCAATGATTTTCTGTATTCCAAGAGCGTTGAAGTTTTTTGTACTCAGTGTTTGCTCTCAGGATTCGAGTTTCAATATGGTGGAAAGTATTCTTGCATATTCAGAACAACTGGTAATAAGTTTCTCGTATCAAATTGTATGGTTCAACGCGGTGAGAAAGCGCAACTTGTAATTGGCATAAATAGCTATTGGCATAAAAATATATTAACAATGTCTGCTTACTTTATTATAGATAAGTTATTATATTAGAACACACACTTGGGTCGCCTTTTAAGAAAGTAATAATTAGCTAAATTCATTACATGTCATTATTAATTCCTAGATTAAACAGAATAAGATTAAAATATTATGAATGAAAAACAATATAACTTCTAGCTGTTTCTGTGCAGAGGGAACCTAGTGTTAGAACTTTCGGGACATGGTGTGATGAGTGGTCGAAGTTAACGCTAAAAAATCTAATATATATATATATATATATATATATATATATATATATATATATATTATATATATATATATATATATATATATATATATATATATATATATATATATATATATATATATATATATATATATATATATATATATATATATGATTATGATTCATTATTAAAATAAACAAGTATAACACTGACGAAAAGAAAAGAAAAAAAAACAAAAAATGAATGATATCCTTTTATATCATAAAGTCAGATGAACTTTTCATATTATTAACTTACAACAAGAGTAAATAATACGATATTCCCCGAAAAATGAACCGTGAATGAAGCAAATTACAATGCCAGTTGTTTCGAGACAATAGAGCTACAGACATTCATATCCATTGACATTCCTACAATTCATTTCGGTCCACCACAATACAAACATTCCAACTAGAGCGTATACTATTTTCGTTCATAGTTAATAATATAATAAATTATGTTGATACTTTTTTTGTTTTTGGGCTTGTTATCTTTTTATTATACCAAAGACTTAAGTTGGAATTTGCTATTTTGAGCTTTTTCAAATTTCAGCGCGTAAGATATGGACTGTGCATATGCATAAATGTGCCTAAGGTTAACTAGCTAGATTATATGTAATGAAATCAATTTTTTTTATTAGCTAATATTTTTATAATGCCGCGTATTAGAAGGTTATTTAAAAAAGTATATGTAATTAGAAATATATAATTCCTTTTTTAACTTTTCATGGTTAATTTTTTTCTTGCCAGAGCGGGGACATAAAGAGAAATTGTGCCCTGAGTGGGGTTCGAACCAACAACTACCCCACTTACATTCAGATGATACCCTACTGCCCCACGAGGGATATTAGTAATAGTAAGTTTTAGAAAAAAATATATCACATCTTACTATAAAATCGTAAATAACCAAAGACAATTTCAACTCTACAATGAGACATCAAATTTTGACATGTTACGAAGTGACAAAACTTCGCCAGGCTGTTACCGGAGCGAGGAGAAAATTATTCAGTTCAATTTTGCAAAACTTTAATAACGTTGAACGTATTTTGTGAATAAATAGTAGTCATATAAATAATTCTGTCAATCAAAACTTTTTGCTATCTAAATTGTTTTTACGTTAAAATATAAAATTTTAAGAATGAAAACATACATGCATACATGTTATATATTATGTGAGTGATGTGATGTAGTAATGTGAAGACATAATTTGTGTTACGACACTACCTCTCCACTCCTTCTCCACTCTCCATCTAATTGACAATTCGATTGTCAAATGGCACGTTTTCTCTTACCAGATTCAAAGTCAAAATAAATAAAATAAAATCATAGTTCTAAAAACTAATCGAACCCATAGCCTTAGAACAAAGTTAGTTTTATCGAGATATAAGATAGACATAATTATTATATTTAATTACCGCCAACGGGTTTTGAGTTTATGCAGAGTGAATCATAAAATCAAAATATTCTTTATTCAAATAGGCTAATATAAGCACTTTCGAATCGTCACTTAAGTCAGTCCTACTAGAAGCTACCACCAGCTCTGAGGGCAGTTCTGTTGAGAAGAGCTGGCGAGAAACTCAACAGTTGCTCTTTTTAATGTAAATTTACAATATATTTACAACTGTGGTTCCCGAATGAGCATCAACAGTACTTAACTCCACACAATAACATCCGTATAATATTCTTGGCAGTGAATAATAAATGCAATGATTCCTGCAGATAATTACTATATCAACGGAATAGACCAATCCCACCTCAGTCTACCAGTGACCACGGACTACTGTAAAGTCGGATTTCCAAAAATAATGTCAATATACGCGATTAATCCCGTTAAATTACTTTATTTAAAAATGAGTTCCATTAATTACAAATGTCAAAAGTCTAGCCGATTCCAAAAAACGGATTTTAATAAAATTATTTGGAATAATAAAATTAGAAAATAATATTTTAATTACTTAGAATAAAGACAATTTAAAACATATTATAAACGAAATTACTGACACGTACATTACTATTTTTTACTATTTTAATTACTATTTAAAATCCAATTTGGGTATTTTTGACCGACCTCCAAAAAGGACAAGTGTCTATGTGCGACATGTATATTTTCTTATATGTATGTACTTCGATATCTCGTTGATGGAGTCCCAGGATAATCTAGGGAAACTTTCTTAAATAACTTACTCAAATATGTGCACAAATAACTGAAATATTGAGTGACATCGAGTACATCAAAAAATAATAAAAATACATATCGAACATAGAACCGCCTTTTTGAAAGTCAGCTAAAACCTATAACTATTCTTATTACTCACCTGCCGTCTGCACGACTTTCAGCAACTTTTATCTTCAAAGAAAAAACAATATAAAAATATTAGCTAAGTGAAACTAGAATTTTTATATTTGCAATCTTAGCTTATTTCTTTACTTACTAGTTGGTGCCTGAAATTTCATACGTATGGGTTTTAGATTTTACCAAAAAATGCTCATTTAGAACTTTCTAATTAACGCCAGTCCTTTATTTCTCATAATTTAGCTAATCTATTATTATTCTATATCAAGTATGCCAATCTCAATCATACCGTATATTTTTTCACAGGCTTAATAATTATACAATACAAGAAATCGGTCTTGTCGTTGACCTACAACCAGTTCAAATCAAAATTATTATTAATGTGGTACAGAATTGTCGTCAGAAGTACAGAAGTACAGAACTGTACAGAAGTCCTATTCGCCCCTGACCAGGTTTTTTACTTTTAATCTTAAAGATCATAAAATTACTTATAGTACGTAAAATAAAACGACCTAGGTGTACTTTACGACCTTTTTTATGTAAGGTCAAAAGTACAGCTAAGATAGTCAGACTTTATGAGATAAACGAATTCTCGGGACTTATGGCGTTTTATGTCACTAGGCGGTCAGGGTCAGCGTATCTAATACATATTATTTACCCGGTCATGGATTACCCAATAGGCCGGACTAGGCTATGGCCTGGGGCCCCCGACGATCAGGCGCCCCAACGAAAACTTTATATGATTTTTTTTTAAATTTTAAGTTTCAATTTCAGTAAATTTTATTGATCTGAAGATCGTTTTTATCTTCTATAGAGATGTCCAAAAACTATTTTATAATAGGAACTGAGAGTATTTATAAATAAACGATCTCGAGTGATTTGGTTTATTCAACTTTAAAGCTGTTAAACTATACGGTATCTAAACAACTTTACTGTTTAGATACCGTATAGTTAGTTGATTATAGATTCAAAAATATATAATGTCAGAGAAAAAATTATTTTGTTTGCTTATTGTGTTTGGAACCTTGATATGATATAAATAGGTGTTTCAAATTCTAGAAATGCAAAAGTAACCACCAATTTTACAATATTTAAAAAAGGGAGGGCCCCAAAATCACAATGGCCTAGAGCCCCGTGTGGGCTTAATCCAGCACTGTATTTACCACATGTGGTATTGTGGTATGATTGACCACTACCATGATAGTGAGTCCAGTTTCAAGGTGCATCACACACACAATGTCGCAAATTAGGACGGAAAACTGAAAAAGAAATATGTTGAAACTAGGCTCTCTACCCTTCATAGGAACTAGGCGTGGATACAAGAATAGAGCGTTTTGTTGTTATTTTAAAAATAACAGAATTTCACAGTTATCACGAATTCAGCAAAATAGTTTCTAAATAATTATGAAACGTGCGCTCACTTTGTTATATTAACTTCAATACAATTTCTGCTCACGTTGTTATGGTAAGAAGTTTCAATATCAACGCTTTTGTACACCTTTATTAGTTTGAAAGTAATATATACAGATGCATTTTATTATTGTTTTAAATTTAAACAAGAACTTAGCTTGGCGTGTGGGCCCCTCAGTATACAGCGTCTCCAATTCTTGAGCTTTGACGCCAGTTCTATCTAACTTAAAACGGCGAAAATTGCTAATTATCACAAATTGTTGATTATTTTCTTGAATTAGCACAGAATATAACTTTATAAAGTATATTTCTTGTAATAACTTTATAATATTATTATACAAAACATCCAAAGTTTCTATCATTTCATTGTCGGTTCTTGCCTATAACAAATTGAAATAAACGAAATTAAAAACTTTTTAATACCAAAATGTACACTAATTGACTTTTAAAATAAAAAGACAATTTTCAGATATATAAAATATTCAATATTGTATAAAAACTAATCACATTTTAAATTGTTTTTATTAAAGCTTAAATTTTTTTATTTCCTACTGTTATTGTCGTATGCAATTATGTAAGCAAAAGCATATATAAATTTAAAAATATCTTTAAAGTGTCTGGTAACGATTATCAAATTATATTATTTTAAGCGTAAATATGTTTATTACTATTTTATAGAAACATTTAAACAATTCTATATATTTTGCTTTTCTAAATGTACTAATAATGAATGATATTAAAACATAAAATAAATAACTTTCTCGTGTTAAATTATCCATTCTTATCAATAATCTGTGGGCAGCAGATATCTGTAAAAATCTACCTACAGCTAACTACAAAAATAGATTGAGACAAGAACGTAATAATATTATGGCTTAATTGATCCAAATGACGTGGATCTTTCAATTTTTTTACGGTTCATTAGTACATTATAAAATTATAAAAAATGTGGATAACATTATAAAAAAAATGTGAATAACACTATAAAAAATAGTACAAATACTTTGTAGAATCATTTTCAATATTTATACCGTACGAGACAGAAACTTCAGTGATTTTAAAGGCAATAAATATCAAACAACAAATTTTCATTAGCCTGTAACTTGTCAAAATTTATATAGAAATTCTCTTACGTAAATACCGGTAGCTCGTAAACAATAACATGCTGTGCTGAATTAATGACAAGTTATGGTATTCTATTTCATTCCTAACACTGAGAAATATCGATGACCACGTAAGTGATAAATTTCCAAAACTATTTACACACATGGACTAGATACATATGTATGTAAGTTTATCATCATTTTTATAGATTGTTCAAGACTTTTCTTTTTAATTTTGTAAGCTTTAAATATTTTTATACCTTAATGTCACTTGAGAGCACATGAATTTTTGTTCAGCTTCATCCTGCACATAGACCATTTAAATGTAGAAAAACAAAGACAACTAAGTGTCATAAAATTTTGTACATTGCGTGAATTATGCATAAATCATGAAACAGATGATATTTTTGTTGTTATTGATAAATAATTTTTCTTTAATAACATTGAACTTTTGACAAAAATATTATATATACAAAAATTAAAACTAACACAGATCGTTTCATATGTATATCGAGATTCTTCTGCTTTACCAGAAATAGTTATTCATACATTTTATTTTACTTATTTAATGTTTACCACAGCTACAAGACATTTTATAGTAAATTTCAAAACTAGTGGACACAACATATATTGGTACTCTTAACGGCTAAACTTTCCTTTTTGCTATTCTGTTCAAAGCGAACAAACTTTTTAAGCTGCCAGTGCTCGTGACTGTACAACTCCTACTCGATGTGGAGAGTAAAAATAACAAAGTTTTAGATTTTTCTCACATATATATATATATATATATATATATATATATATATATATATATATATATATATATATATATATATATATATATATATATATATATATATATATATATATGTTCTTGTGTAAAGCTGTATACCGCATATAGCAGGTAGGTAGGTAGAGGGGACCTAGTATCAAAGCATTGAATATCCCGCTTCCCCTTTTCCTTCCGCTTTTCAAACATTGCCTGTGGAGGAACCATTGTAGACGTATGACATAAAGATTTATTAAATGATTGTACGTGATAAGCCAATATAAAAACCAGGAACATCTGACGTAGAACAACAATAGGACATCTAAACTTTAAAAAACCAGAAAACACATCTTAAGTAAAATATGTTAAGAGTAATGAGCATTTTTCGTTGAAATATGAAAATCCAAGATCTGGAACATCTCATGAAGAACCATTATATCCAGGTAAACTATATTAAACATGGAAATGGTGTCTTCATAACTGGTAAATATGCACTCTTTTTAAAAAGTAGAATTAATAAGCAAATAGTTGGGCTCAATATAAAGTACATATTATCGATATCTGTCGATAAATGTGGTAAAACAGATTAGACGAACCGGTTTACAGACATTTGTTATTTCTATAAAAACAATCTGGCCTTGATAAACGATATCTATAGCAATAACAATTCATTTAATTAGCATTTAGATAAACAGTTCTCATTTCAAAGATAATAATGAGCAATATCTTGAACTTAACCTTTAAGCGATTAATTGGAAATACGGATGTTTTCATTTTCTCGCTTTATCTAACTATCAGTTCTTCATCTAAACACATAATTGTAGATATATGTGATATTATAATAAATCATTTAGAAGTACATAATAATATAATTCTAATATTGACAACTAAAGAAATTAATTATATATCCTTGTTTTTGATAGTTAAAAAAAAATGTCGATGTTGATCATTGGTGCTTATCCATTACTTGACTTGAGTACATTTGGAAAAAAATATTATTTGAATTTTCGCGCTTTGGTATCCAAAGTGCGGCGTCGTGCTCCGCCATTCCACGTGCATTCTGTGTCAAATAATGTAGAACGCAGTGCCCAAATTATTAATAACCTATTAATGTCTATCCTAAATTCGATTGTTTTAATACGCAGGTACGATAATGTATGAAGCAAAAAATGACTATTGTATTGATTAGCTTCATCAATGTAAATTACTCTACATACTCAACATAGTTCTGATGGTATTTAAATCAGTATAATTTGTTATTTAGCTGCGCGGTGTATCCCACAAATAGCAGAGTATGAGCTTAGTGTCTTAAGACACTCTGCTCTTCACTTTCCACCTTTTGAGACAATGCGTGTTTAGTGGTAGAATTCAATATATTCGCGTTTTGTGTTTGTTATGGAAGGAGAATGAAAATTTACAGTCAGACGATGTGCCGCTGCGCAAAAACGCGACGCAGCGATCTCAAATAAAAATAGTTTTACTTTAAATTCTATCAAACGTTAATTGGCCGAAATCATATTTTCAAATTTACAATATAGGACATAGTTAGCAGGTGATCTTCTATAATATAAAAATAATAAATATAATAAATAATTATGAAATCGGTACCTGCCAGATGCATTAAAATAGATTCAAAGATTAAATCAAATAATTAAAAACCTATCATCACATGTACATACTTTAGCAAATAAAAGTACAACAGACGGAAGCATGACTAGGGTATTCATATCTGTAAAATGAAACGGCACCTCAGCTGTCCTGAAAACAGTGAAATGCATGAACGCTATAGAACTATTGACTTTATTTTTGTTTACAAGTAAATAAGTAAAATTTTACTATTTTTTGCTTGCTTGCTTATAAAGCACCCATAAAATACTTAAGTAGAGAAGATGACAAGATGAGAATCTGCACATATGTTATTACTTTATTTATATTTTACTGGGGAGCTTCTGTTACTGATCACTTTGTTCGCTGTAATAATATATAAAGTGAAACTCTTTGAAGGCTTTGTTACTTCACTATACTAAAAAAAATATCATTTATATGTTTTTTTTTGTAAAATATTATATAAAAACATTATATATAAAATATAATATATTAAAATATTATATATTAAATATTATATAAATATTATATATTATAAAAATATTATGGAGACTTGTGGCAATCTATATAGTATAAAAGACACAAACCGGTTTATCGATCCAATTTGCATAATACGAACATGCCTTTAATGTAGCTGGAAGGTTATCTTCAATATCTTCGGTTTATGCAATGACATTCTACGCAATTTTATCGCATGCTAGTATTGATTATAAAGAAGCAAATAAGTAGCAAGGCTCATGTAAAAGTGCTATTTTTTATATTCACGCTGTATCCCGTTCCCAGAGGGTGTTAAGGCCGTCCTTTTCCCGTTTTCCGACTCTTGAGGCACTGCATGTTGAATGGCGGAACTCAATGCCGCTCTTTTGCCTCGTTGCCAGAGCGTAATAATTCATTCTCCCCGAGTGGAAATCCACAAACCGTCGCATTTACAGGCAGACGCTGTGTCTCTGCGCCACGACGGTCCTCTTTTTTCTTGTCACATATCTTTCAAACGTAGTCTATATGCGGATATATACTTCTCCGTTATTAAGTATCGGTTCGGTTCGGTACAGTTCTGAATAAATAAAAAAGTAAGTTTTCAAATAACATAAATTATAAAATATTACATCAAAGTATCATCAAGTAGTCATCAAACTGAAAAATTAATATACTTAGAGAAGTGATGAACATTTTAATGAAGTGGGATTCAAACCCGCGCCTATGGATATCATCAGCCAACTTATCCACACCAGTCTTAGTTTTGTAGATTTATTATAAGACAGCTTTACAATAAATTAAACGTGAAATCAAATAGCCATCAAGCGCTTGTATTTGAACTTTGCAATGGTATTTGTTCTACGCCATCATTATTTTCAGATCATATCAGAATCAATAAGCTAAAGGTAGTGTGAGATTACTTACTCTACTTCAGTAATATATAAATGAGAAACAAATTGATTCGCGAAATTAATATTAGTTTCTAATTGTAAAAAAAATATTTTAATTAACGTGATCAAAACGAATCTATACATTTTTTATATAAAAGATAATAATAACTCAATCTACAATATTGTGAAATTTGTAAAGGCTCGTGACTTTCGTTACTGCGCTCTCTACTTTTATTGAATTGACTTTTATATTATTGTATTCAAATGTATGTTATTTCATTTTATATAATAACATTTCTAATAAACGTAAACAAAATTCAAAAGCTTGACTTTAGTTTCATTCATATATATATATATATATATATATATTATATATATATATATATATATATATATATATATATATATATATATATATATATATATAGATATATATATATATATATATATATATATATATATATATATATATATATATATAATATATATATATATATATATATATATATTATATATATATATATATATATATATCTTTAAAATAGCTAATTAGACATTCTAGACTAGACTAGACTAGACTAGATACATTCTAGTTTAGTTTTAAGTTTAGTCTTATATACAATTTCTCTTAATCACTCTTATTCATGGTCCAATTCTTATTAATACAATTTGTTATTCGTGTTATTGCCAATATTTTTACCTACTAGATTCACGTTCAAATAGATACATCATTTTAGAAATTGTACCCAATAGAGCATTTACAGCATGCATGCTTTTGATTTCACTAGCAGCTTATCACGTTATTAAGGCGTATTTGCGACGCTCTATGAAACTCTAATTCCGTTACATAGAGCAGATATCTGTAGGCACGGCTTATAACGAATTTCACTTAATATGATCTAAATTTAATGTTGAATTAAATATTAAATTTATATAAAAAAAATATATAAATTATTTATATAAAAAATTAAGCTAATCTTACTTTGTCAGTTAACACTTCAGTAGATTTTTTAGGTGTACTACTAGAGTGTCTTAGTTTTATTATCTATATGATTTGATAATATAGATAATAAAACTATAACTCTCTATGACTATACTTTTAATTTAAATTTTATATTAAAATCATATACATCTTCATTCTATAATATCACTTTTGTTCCTTCCCGCTCAGGCATTCCACAATGGCTAATGTAACAATGCAGTTTAGATAATAATGAATCAGTTTGTCCGGTATAGGTAGCCATTACTTATAATACCCGGGCATTAAAATTAACACTCTTATTAATCATTTGGTCTATAATTTAAATGTATTTTATGAATAATGAGTGAAATTAAAAAAAAAATTACATAAAAAAAATAAAAATATTTAAAATAAAGTATTTCTTCGTTCGATCAGAGAATATGTAGCCACAAAACTGATACACTGTTCGGAGCCAGGGGCAAAGTTTAATTAGTTATTCGCCTAGTTCAACAATCCTGCTCTAACTATTAAATGGCTGATCATTACCGAAGATAATTATTCGTGAGCTTTGCTTGAATTTGTTGAAACCTTAATTTTATTTATTGTAATACTATTGAAATGGTTATATCAGTTAAAGCGGACCGTTGTGGCGCAGAGGCTGTCGTCTGCCTGTAAACGCAATGGTTTGTGGGTTCAATTCACACGAGGGGAGAATGAATTATATTCATTTTCTTCGCTCCGGTAAAAAGTTTAAAAGTGCGGCGTTGAATTCGAAAGGTTCGAGATACAGCGTGCAGCAGCTACAGCTAAATATAATAAATAAATATAAATATATGTCAGATATTGATATTCATTAAAATATGTTATTTTACATCCATTTCAAAAAGTACAAAATAATAAAAGGTAATTTCTTTAGGAAATATTAAGAATAATTTATCTCTGGTTAAGATGGTATGTATTCTAACATTGATAGTCATATTTGTATCTATTTATGTATAAATATTATAAAACTGCATTGTCTTAATCTGACTGAATCTCAAACACTTTTATTATTTTACAAACCGCTTAGAATCAAAGCTTTTCTTTATACTAAGTAAAGATTTTTGTAAAATATATTAGTATATTTGTTTAAAATCTAAAGTAGTAATAAATCACAGGTAAGCTCTAACGGCTCCGCAAGCACCAACCGCGCAATTCCTTGAAACTTGCCAACTATTGAGGCAATTGCTATTTTCACAAATAATGCATCTATTTAATAAAATCTACAGTAATTTATTCTATTCGATTTTATTTACAGAGATTTTCATATAAAATAAAAAAATATTAATTGTCTTGTCTTTGGTTTCTTTCTAGTTTATTCTTTAACGAACGACGCGTTCGCAGCTTTGCTCGCTTGATTGATAGTCCCGTATTTATTTTAATATAATATGTGGATATAAGTATAAGTTTTTTTACCCTTGGAATAAACTATGTGTATATCATATCATATATATAAAATATATTATTTGGTCAATATTTGGCACTAACGCATAGTAAACCCGTGTTCTCCCTTGTCCCAAATCTCGTGACAATTCCATGAAAAAAGTATATTTGTTATATTGAAATGACAAACAGTTCGATTCATTTAATATGTATAGATAGATATTCACGAAATATTTCGTTTGGAGGTTTTTGTGCATCATTGTAGGATTAAATTTTGCAACTAAATACATTATAGCAGAGTGTGTGAAAATACTCTTTAATTTTCGCATTTATAAGATTTCATACTATACTCGTACCTAGATATGATAATAACCTAATGCAATGTATGCAATAATTATAAGGCAATATTTCAAACAATCAATTGCAAGCTTTATCAAATTGCAAAGTTAACTAAAACATATATATCATTATTATTTTTCACGAAAAACATAGCTAAAATATGTATAAAATAATATTATAAACATCCCTATTATGATAAGAGTTATGAATTAAATATTTTTTGTAATTGTATGAATTTTTTTGTAAATTCACCTTTATTCCGTATAATATATCTTGATATAAAGAATAGAGGACCGTATGTGCAATGCTCATATCGTTTCGCCCAACATCGTGAAACCACATGTTATAGAGAAACTCAACTTATGTAAATAAGTCATTCCCCGGAGTAGGAATTCCACAGCGTCACGATGGCTTTGATTTATGATAATTATTTCTTAGCTTGTCATATCTTAATATCTTTATTCTGTTATTCGATTGTCATCCTTAATATCTATCATTCCGTTGGTTGTTAAGAAAATTATTCAATATCCATGAGACGCGGACTCAAATCCTGGTACTTTAAATTTTATACTTAATTTTTTTATTTTACTTTGTTGACAAAATAGATCTTAATGTTAAATATTATAAAATTACTGTTTAATATATGAAACTTGCTTTGTTGCCGCCTGCAATTGACTTTTTGAATTTATCACCAATGCAATGCTACTTTTATTTATCATTTATTTTTATAGAAACTTGCAGTGTAAGCAAAAAGAACCTCGTATAAACTGCCCTTCTTCATTTTCCACTTGTTCCTTGAACAGGGTAGGCAGGGTATTACGTAGTATTTGATAACGTATCGTTTTCACGTTAACCAAAATCAAGAAACTGTAACAAGGGTAACTTATATTAATATTCCACATAGTTACGCTTGTTAGTCGTTATTAAATATCAATTATAGCCTAGACCCTAGCCCTAGAGTCTAGTTCTAATACCTAAATAACAAAAGAGTTCATTCAAGTACGTCCATTAGTTCTATGTTGTGTGTAAGCACAAAGACAGATATTTTTTTTAAATAAAAGATTCGTGTACTTTGACTATTTTTCCATTACCCAAATGTCTAATCGATTTTTGGTAACTAAAATATAATGTACAGACATATTTTATTGTTTTATTATAGTATAGACATTGTTAAAGTTACCTATATTCAGTAGAATATTACAAACTGAAACAGAACTGCTTCTCGCGATATGCGATATTTTATGCATGAACTTTAAAAATTACATACTGTAGTGCACTGTACAAATACATGCTGAGGTAGAGAACTTGCATATTTATAAGGTTGTGGCTTCTGTTACTTTTATGTATATTTATTTTTAATTTACACTTAAAATTACAAAAAAAATTACAAATAAGCAACAAAAGAAAAAAAATTAAGTGAATAAACTTCGGAAACGTAGAAACAATGAGTGAGAAAATTTGATTCCCAAACTACGTACAGTCATCATATCCGAGCTAATATTTACCAACAATTTTCAGGTATATAAGATATGACTATATATAACTTATGAATAAAAGCTGTTAATTTAAATCTAATATTTCATGAAAATATTGATAACATATTCAAGCTAACCGTGCGAAAAAGACATTCATGCAAAGCTCATGAAGAGTTATGCTTCATATTATAAATGGGCCAGGACCTACATCCGTATGTTCGTTCAGACGATTAAATCCGTACCGTCATCTCTTTTCGCTTGAATCTGGCAACCTCTCACATTTGCATACTACTACTGCTACATTCTTGGTTTAGCAAATATAATACTATTTGAAACAAAGTAATAATCTTTATTTGATGTTGCATTTATATGTAAATATACCTATGTGTGTGTATGTAACATGTATAACATACGCATTGTATAGGTAATTTTATGATTTAGTGCTTTTTTTTAATTAACTATAAACGTATTCTATACTCTCGAATGTTTTAGCCTAAGGTTACCTGCAATTAATCATTATTAATGCTTTGAACATGTCTCCCATAAAATTTAACAGATTTAACATTTTTCTTATGTTTATTTTAAATTGTATAATTCAGTTTATGTATTCAGTAAATAATCTATATGTCTCTTCTACTTCTTTCTACCTGATATTATTCCGGCCTAGTTGCCAGGATCTGCCTTCCGACTTCACCTACTCCACATTGCACGATCTATCTATCTGACTATTGGCTCTCACATCCTGCATCATGACATCCAGCTCGCTTCCTTTTGTATCCGGAAGGTTTAACTCCAGGAACAGATAAATCAGGGCACATTTTTCCGACATAGTTCCTAGGCTATACCAGCTCAGACGACGTTCTTTGATGGAGAATCTGTCTATCTATGTTTATTAAATGTCAATAATTTATAAAATAATGATAATAATAATATATAACTATACTTGTAAAAATATTAAATACCACAAAATTTTAATTTGTTTATGTTGTAACACTGTTGTAGCGCTAATTACCCCGTCATGTACATGGTCACTATGTTAATATATTTGTTAACAATATTGTTTCTGAAATTATAGCATTAATAATAACTTGTTTTCATCATCAGAGGTAGGGCAGGGCAGCACGCCAATAATTTTATAACTACAATAATTATTAACTAACTAACTATACACGCAGGTTAAGAAGAGAGGATGTAGTATTACGATACTCCGGCGATCTCCGTGCTATGATGAAATCGAAACATTGTATGTTTAGTGGTGGAAGTCAAGCCACACTTTATCTTAACAAGGCGGGGAAATGTAAAAATTCATTATTTTGTGTAACTATGTATACTATTATGTAAATAATTCGAATATATATATATATATATATATATATATATATATATATATATATATATATATATATATATATATATATATATATATATATATATATATATATATATATATACATATATATATAACATCCTGTATGTATCTTTAAATCAAAATATTAAGCTACAAGCTACAAGCTCCTTTACCAACGAAAAGTCGGATCCATTATGAATGATTACATCTTCTCATAAATTACATATGATATAACATATATCATAATAAAATATTCAAAGAGAATGAGAATCTTTATTCAGAAATACGATGTCTAAAGCCTTAACTATGAGAAAGCGGGCGCCGTCATCTGCAGTATAAAGGAGTTCAAAGGATCTCAATGCACTTATAGCTGGATTACTTAAGTAAAATAAATATGTTTTTGCGCACTTGTGGTACAGATTATACAAAAGCTTTCCGATAAGGATATCAAATATTCATTTAAAACCAAACACAGTCTGTTGTTTTTGACCAATATAACTGTTAATACTACAATTTTTTATTCTAATTCATGCATTCTAAGTATCGTCGTGGCTCAGCGGCACTACGTCTCAATGAAAACACGACGGTTGAGGGTTCGATTCCTACTCTGAGAGAATGAACCTTTCTTTTATTTCCTCGCCCTGGTAACAAGACAAAGCGCGGCGTCGAGTCCCGACATTCAAATTCGAACGTACAGATGCGATATAATCAAGATAATTGATACAACTAGGCCACGATGGCAATAAAGAGTAATTGTAAATATTTTTTCTATGTCTAACATTACGAAAGAAATTTAATCTTTTATATTTCTATACTGACTAAAATAAATAAGCAGTGCAAATGTAATATATCTAAATTTTACCTTTATAGATGATATTATTCAAGAGAAGATATACGCCAGCTGAGGTCCCCCGCGAAATCTTCCTACATTGCACTTGTACGAGCCACCTGCGGATACAGGAACAGTTTAAATTTCTTCAATCGATTGATTTATATTGTATACTAGCCTTGGAAATTGAATTCTATTATGTTATTGTATAATATGTTTACTAGTTGATCATAAGATTTATTTAAAAAAATATTTTTTACGATTAATGATATATAATTAATTCAATAAATATCTAAAAATAATCACGATCTGCATCCTTCTTAACATAGGTAAAACTTTCATTGTATATAAAAAATAATATGTCCAAAATTGTGTGGGTGTTTATATATTAGTCTTTCTAGTCTGTCTAGAATAAAAATATAAAATAATTATTATATTTTTTGACTAAAATATTTAAACAAACTCGAAAATAAATAATAAATATTCATTCTTGTTGTTAAATTTTTTATTTATACATAATAATTGAGAGCAACTAATTAACTTCAATATAAAAACGAAAAAACTGTAATACTTTAATTGGTTAATACGTCTATTATACGTTATTAGAGTAAAAAAGTCCCTATATTATTTAACTTCAGTTATTCTAAACATTTATTCTAACAAAAGTAAATTATTTTAGAAATTTAATAAACTAGAACAAAATCTTAAATTTTCCTTTTGAATAATTTTCATTATTTTCATTAACAAAAGTACTTAAGTTTGTGCAAAATAAACATTTGGAGAGTTACAATAATTATTATTATAGTCTTATTTTTGAACAAAGACGTATATTTGCTTGAAGTTTTCGACGACGAAGTTTAGCCAAACCATTTACCACACAATTTTCAACAAAACTGTGGTTAGAAAATTCTTTTGAATTTCTGTAAATGCAACTTTGGCGAGCGCAGCTAGCTATCTATTCTTTCTGAAAGATAAAGAGATAAAGTTTTCTGCGATTCTTTTACTTCAGAACCCATACGGTTGTAATGTCCCAATAACTATTACTGTAATTTTAACGTACAAATTGTTATTCTTCGTAAAGTTATTTTTTATATGTATTCTATTTAATTATACTATACCTAGTATTCAAGTAAATTATATTAAACATTCTTTTTTATAAACAAAAATGATACATTTGAAATAGTTCAAATTAATCTTCAACTGCAAAATACATAAATTATTGTGTTATTTTAGTAATAGTTATATCTTTTCAATATATATTATTAAATTCGTCGAATACCTCATTGTTGGAACTTCATATATTTTGACTACCTGGTAATTTAATCAAGCGTATTTTGTTTATTAACATCATATATTATTTACATTACATACTTACTATAATTATATTTATTATAGTTATACTATAGTTTCATTTATATATTTACAGGCACATGTAGACTTAAAGAAGCCAACAGGCACTCTAGGTTAGATTCTCCACGTAGACTTTGGAATCTACGTGGAGAATCTAACCTGCACTTTACGTCCGAATTCGAGATATTTTTGATTGAGTGGCGGAACTCAACGCCACACTTTATCATTCCAGAGAGGGAATCGAACCAATAGGGTTAAATTTTTTTAATCAATTTTGAGCATTTCAATAATAACTGCTGTCTACCCACATTTACGCCACTTATATTTTGACTACATTTTTAATCCTAACACATTTACATAAATATTACTATAGTACAATATCAAAAAGAATTTTCAATGAGTATGTCTCAGCACCCCTTGATTTGTATTTTCACGAATGTGGAGTTGACACTTCGAGATTTAAAAAATTAATGTTTTGCTTAATAAGGGTTGTCCAAAATGACTTCAATGCTAGGAACAAAACTATTTAAATATAATTTACAATATTGTTTATATTGTATCACATACAAGTTATTAATAGCACTGTGGCGTAGCTACCAAGTAGTATTTTGTTATTATTCATTAAATAAAACAAATAAATCGTAATAAGTATCAAAATTAACAGCTTACAGGTAAAAAATTATAAATTACTAATATCTATATAATTTAAAATAAATAAATAAAAATAATCAATATTTTCTTGATCAATTCTATTTAAACTTTTGATAAAAAGTATAATAAACATTTAGTACTAAATCGATCCTTATTCTATTGGGTACTTTTCCGAAAGTTAGTTAACAAATAATATATATGTATATATATAAAATTTAATACACCTTTTAATTTATATATAAATATATTTTATATTATTTTATCTCGTGTACTAACAATAGGTCATCCCTTCTTTAGGCGGTATAGTGCATAAAGTATTTTACATTAGACAATTTGACATAATAAATTTATTATTTTCCAAATGTTTTCTTTCTATTAGTAGCCCTTAAATACTCTTGTATACATAAATAAAGCTTTCATTATGACGACTTCACACAGTTTAAATTTCGTCGTGGCGTGGAAGAGTAATAGCTTGTTACGTGTTATATACAAATTCTTTATAATGGACATACCAAATTACGAAGAAATATTCAAACAAATAAAAATAAATTTTTGGCTAGTGGGTGTACCTTTTGACCAGCCTAATGTGAAAATAACATATTATATTTTACTTTTTAATATTGTAATAGTTCTGGTTGAAGAAACGGGGTTTTTTGTATCAAAATTTTCTGCAGAAAATTTTCTAGAGCTTACTCAACTTGCGCCATGCACGTGCATTGGTTTGCTTTCACTCCTTAAGATAATATTTACTGCTACAAAAAAGCAAAATATTTTTGCCCTAACCCAACATCTCAGAGTATTATATAATAAAGCTCTGAGTGATTCAAACAAAAAAGAACTCATAAAACAAGATTTTATATTCTTAAAGTATCTGGTGAAGTACTTTTTCATCCTGAACGCAATTCTTATATGTGTTTACAATTTTTCTTCGCTTATATTAATAGCATATCATTATTATACTAAAGGGACTGTACTCTACATTTTACCCTACGCCATGTTGATACCGTTTTCTACAAACAACTTGTACTCTTGGCTACTCGTTTATCTGCACTCGATAGCGTGCGGTGAGCTTTAAAATTAATTTTGAATCTAAATAATTATATTTTAAAATGAATGAATTAATTAATTCGCTGTAGTAAAACTTGTACTATGAAAATAATTTATAATTGAATCAGGTAATAACAACTTTGGTAAGATTGTTCCGATGAATGTGCAGACTCAGATCTAGCCAAGAAAGCTTTTGATCACCGATGGAGTTAAAACGGCGAGAAGCTCCTGAAAGTTTTAAAAAGAGTTTTTCCTTTCAGGTTTTGTATGTGTAATATACTTCACTACTGTCGATGCGCTGTATTATATAATGACTTCACATATTTGTGCACAATTTTCCTTATTAAGTGAAGAAATAAAGGCTTTGGACGCAGATACTTCATATAAATTAAGCGATATTGTAAAAAGACATCAATATATATTAAAGTTAGTATTTGTCACTGTTAAGTTGCTAATATATAGTATATAATAAAAAGCTTGTTAATTTTGTTAACAATAAGCTTTAATAAAAAATGTACCAAATATATATATATATATATATATATATATATATATATATATATATATATATATATATATATATATATATATATATATATATATATATATATATATATATATATATATATATATACATATAACAAAGTGAAAGTGTAATAAATAAACAAATTTTCACATTCACAATATGTAGGTTAGCATAATATTATTTTAAATTAGTGTTAAAAAAATATATGTCATAGGTCAATCAAACAAAACTGTATAAATGTACACGTGAGTTTCCATATTTAGCTTATTACAGTAAACATGACGACATTATGGGCCGTTAGGAGGCCTGTGTTTTTATGATAAACAAGTTCAACTACAACGAATAAATGAAAAAAAAAGAAAAAATATGAGTGTTTTGTATTACAAAGAATGAATAAGAACATATTTATAATAACATATTTTAAATAACATTTTATTTATTCGTACTGACATTAAGAATTTTTAAAATCCGATCTTTCTATCCTATCTGATGGTCTTACCTAATCCCATTGCAGGTTGTCGCAAAACTTAGAAGACATTTTTCAAGCACCTAATTTATTTAATGTTCTTGTCGGATCTCTTGAAATATGCGCTCTGGGGTTCAACTTAACGGTAAAAAAGTATAATATATTTATTTTGCGATTACACAAAATAGATTTTGAAGTGATTTTGAGGAAGTGAAGCAAGGAAGGAAGTCAATATGGACAAAACTCCCTGTGTGGATATTTAAACTGTTTTTTTAACTTCACGCTGTGTCCGAACGTCACAATGTAGGCAGAGGGGACCATAGACAGAAGAACCTAGTGTTAAGACACTCCGTCCCCTATTTTACGCCTTTCGAGGCATTTCGTGTTGCGTCTGAATCGATACCACAAACCGTCGCATTTACAGGCAGACGCTGTGCCTCCTCTTACTATAATAAATCTATAATGAATATCGCTAAGACCAGAGAGACCTTAAAACCAAACAAACCAGACCAACCAAGATCAGAATTAAAAGTACCTATATTGCCTTTACACATTTAAAGGTATAGAGAACAACGTGACGTTGACGACATTAAACTACATATTCGAATGTTATATTCAACAGTTGTTTTGTAATGACAAAATACAGCAGAGTCATGACGATGAACAAATAAAAAAAGTTACTTTTAGACTATAATACAAAATATAGTCTACACAAAAATATTAATTATTTAATTCCAACAGATGGGTCCGTGGACTCAAGTGCCTGGCGTTGTATTGTTTTTGCTATCTGTACTTGTTCAGATTTTAATGATCAGTGTGTTCGGGGAAAGTTTAATTAGAGAGGTAATGATAGATTTTTCTTTATAGCTTTTAACTTTGTATTATTTAAAAATAATATATTTTTATTTACAGAGTAGAAAAATCGGCGAGTCGGCGTTTTTATGTAAATGGTACGATATGGATAAAAAATCAAAGAAAATTATTTTACTATTGATGTTAAGGTAACCTGCATTTTTTAAGTTATAAGAATTTATTTTCAATAAATGTAGTTTTCTTCAGTCGTAAAATACTGAAATTGTTCTTAGGTCAAACAAGCCGCAAAAATTGACCGCCTACAAATTTTCAGTTATATCCTATGAAAGCTTTACAAAAGTGAGTATATTTTTGACATTTAAATAACGAAATAGGTTACAAACTCTCTTTTTTTTAATATTTATTAAAGAATTGAATTAAATTGATTTACTTTATTGGCACAAATTAAATATTTAAGATTTGATTTGGTATTTTGTTAATATTTTATAATAATTTTCAGATAATCAGTACTTCATGGTCATATTTTACTATTTTGAAGACAATGTACACACCACCTGATAAAACTGGAGTGTAAATCCAATCAAGACACATATTTAGATCAGTAATCTTTATACACTATCTTATTACATCATAAAAATTGTGATACTATATTTAAAAGTAGATTATCATTTTAATCATACAAATTTAGATAAGAAGTAGCAATGTTTACCTTAACTTTATTTAAATAAAATTACTTGTGGCGTTTTCATTTTAATAGGATTGAAATTATTTTTGTTTTGTATGATTATGACGCTTGTTCTAAACGTAAGTGATTTAAATTTTTATTTTATTCCAAATCATTTAAAAAATACACATTTTATTCCTTATTATTTGATCGTCATTTATAAAGTAACACGCTATATCTCCTCTTTCTGCCTGGCATTAGTCCGGCTTCGTTTGCCAGGGTCTGCCTCCCGACTAAGCTTACTCCACTTTGATCGGTCTTAAACATCCTTAGTGGACAATCTATTGGCTCTCATGTCCTGCGTCACGATATCCAGCCATCGCTTCCTTAGGCGTCCGGGTGGTCTAACTCCAGGGACAGACATGTCAAGGCACTGCCTTCCGACATAGTTTTCAGATCGGCGCATAACATGGCCATACCATCTCAGGCGACGCCCTTGAAGCTTATCCGCTACGTCACGGACCCCAAGACAACCTCGAATGAATGTGTTGGGTATGCGGTCTGACCGCGTAATCCCACACATCACACATCGTCAGCATCTTCATCTCCGTGACGTGAAGCTCCTGAGTGTGCCGAGATAATGCTGGCCAACGTTCTCTGCTGTATAAAAGAACCGGTCGGATAATGATCTTGTATATCAGTCCCTTCAGCTTGGGCGGTATTCTGCTATCGCAGACCACATCAGTGACCTCCCGCCATTTGGCCCAGGCAGTGCTTATACGGGCATGTATGTCGTGGTCGATGCCTCCAGACTCATGCATACCGGATCCAAGGTACCTGAACTTCTCCGACTTAATGGTTGGCTCAGGCCTGATGTGGATGGTGTTCGAGTCTGGGTTCCCGCAAGCCATGTACTCGGTCATCGACACATTCAGTTTAAGTTACTCACAGTCGGTTCTCGTCGATGAGTACTATGTCATCGGCATACATCATCAGCCACGGAGGACAGACAGACAGATCTAGCACTATATTGAATAAGAACGGACTAAGAGCTGGGCCCTGGTGAACTCCTACGGTAATCGGGAATGGCTTAGTGTCGCCAACAGCGGTCCTAACCACTGAAGCAGAGTCGTTGTACATATCTCTAATAACCTCATTATAGACTTCAGGGATCCCCTTGAAACGCAATGCCCACCAGATACATACACCAGATACATACATACCGTGGCACACAGTCAAAGGCCTTCTGCAAGTCTAAAAAGTTCACATGCAGAGCTCTCCTTTTTTTCTGTGTCTCCATCAAAGTTCTGAGGGCAAAAATGGCGTCCATAGTGCCTGATCCTGGTTGAAACCCATACTGAGACTCAAAGACAGTACACTCTCGGCGGAGCCTGAGGCTGATCATGCGCTCGAAGAGCTTCATAGTGTGGCTTATAATCTTAATGCCCCTATAACTACCGCAGTCTTGGAACACTGCCCCTTCCTCTGTAAATAGGGATAATAAAGCTGTGCCGCCACTGATGTAGTATCATTTCAGTATTCAAGATACGGTTAAACAAGTCAGTAAGGATAGCCAAGCACACCAAGAGAGCTCAATGATTTCCACGCCTCGATCGGGATGTCGTCAAGTCCTATCGCTTTTCCGTTCTTCGTGCGTCGAAGGCAATTACGAGTTTCGTCAAGGGTTATCGGAGCAACAAGCCCGAGGTTAGGAGATAATTCAGGAGGAAGACTACAAAACTGCTGAGTATTCAGCAGCTCCTTAAAGTAGCTTCTCCATCTCTCCCTCACAGAGGCATGACTGCAAAGCAGCGTGCCCCAAGAATCTCTGACGCAGAGACATTTTGTAATATCCTGTGTCGCTTTATCTTGAGCACGAGCCATTTGTATATGAGCTTCTGCCCCTCCACAGTTTTAAGTTGATCATATAATGGCGACAAACTTTCACTGCGGGCCCTGGTTACAGCTCTTTTACTGGCACGTTTCGCTGCTATATACTCCAGTTTGTCTTCAGGAGAGTTGGAGTGCTGCTACTCTTTAAACGCCTTCTTTTCGTGAATAACCCTCTGCACCTGGTCATTTCACCACCATGTCTCCCTGTCGATGACACGTCCACCCTTAGTAATACCAAAAACTACTACTAGCTGCAACGATTGCTGAATGAGCTCGATCTCAAGCAGCCTGAACGGTCTCGGTGTTAGTCAGTAGATTTCGATTCTCCACCTCCGCTAGGAAATCGGTCTGTATCGGTCCATTCAACAATTACCACTTGAGCCGAGGCTTGTGTTTCTCAGCTACTTTCTTTTTCGGGGTAACATTATAGTCCATGACAAGGAGACGATGTTGGGCTTTCACCAGGAATGACCTTACAGTTGGTCACCCTGCCTATATTACACCGTCTAGTCAGCAAATAACCGATTTGAGTTGAGTGAGACCCGCTCTTATACATTATCAGGTGCTGAGGTTTCTTTTGGAAGAAAGTGAACCGCGTTTACCGCCGCGTTTTAGCTTCTTACTATATCGAGGAAATAATTTGTTCAGTGGGAATTAAACTCACAACTGTCACATGTACACTCAGGTGCTGTCCATCTGTGCCACGATGGCCCCAATTTTTTCATAAAATTAACGATTACTATCGAACCATCTTAAATTTATCATAATCATACACTTTTATTAATACCTCCTTTAATCTGACGCTATTTTGTTTCTAAGAAATACTGTACAAGAAATATTATATATTTGAAATTTAAATAAATAAAGCCTTTCTTCAACTGGATTATCATGATCTGTAATTAGAATAAATTTAGAGTAGAATTCATTTAAATTAAAAGTGTTCTTTGTTAAGTATCTCTTGAAAGTAGTAGTATACCTTAGATGATAATGATGTCTAATGTAAGTCGATTTAAATAAAAGAAAATCGGCCAAGTGCGAGTAATACTCGTGCACCTAGGGTTCCGTACCATTTTTCGATTGTAGGCCTCTGAGAAACATATAATGTATAAAAAAGGACAAACTTAAATTTACGGTCGTATCCACTCATTTTGTATGAAATGAAGTACAGATATCAAATACCAAAGCAAATTTATTAATACCAAATTTAGTATAAGATTCCTCTGCTTTCTTGTATCATTCCTATATAATAAATGAAGAGTATTAAATATATATAATAAATGAAGAAGAATATTAAATACGCTGCAAAATAGCGGTATATGATTGGTTGTCTAAACCAATATATGAAGATACTGAAATGCTACTCCACACAATTGTTTGAGCGAGATATATGCTTAAACACACACACACACACACGATCGCACACAAATACACACACACACACACACACGTCATATTCTCCTATAATTATACTTTAAGCCTCATATATGCATACTTATACTTTAAGCCTCATATATATATATCATTATAACTTAAGCAAATATTACTTGTCAAGGAATCTTTTGGCTCATGATTTCTATGGGTGAAGGACCTGGCGACCTGAAATACAGGGAATCCTAGTTCAGGCGTCAGTCGCCATTCCTATTTATTTATTTGTTGCCGTGCTAGAATAACATTCTTTTGTAAATTATAAATAGTAAAAATTTTGTGCGCATTTCTTTTGTTTTCTATTGTTTGACAATTTAATAAAGTAACTAAACTATTTAATAACTTTATCAGACGAGTTTATTTAATAAATTTATCAAAATTACTAAATGGACGAAGAATTATTTTTTTTTTGGATTTTTATCTTTGGTTGTACTATAAGCTCTAACTTCTTGTCAAATTTCATAACTCTAGGTCAACGGGAAGCCCCTGTAGGTTTTAATTAAACGGCGATTTTTATATAAAATTAAGCATATAGCCACATATCTTTTGATTACGTTGACTTAGAAGTTAAATTTGTTGTATACTCCGAGGAATCACTGATTTATATATTTGTTATTAATTTCAGCCTGATAGCACCAAGAAATTTTTCAGAAAATGGTCTTAACAGATAGATAGACAGACAGACAAACAACAAAGTGATCCCACAAGGGTTCTATTTTTTTTTGAGACACGAGACATTCGTGCTTGTACATGGAAGATTTTGGCGTAAAAATGATGTAGCAATAAAATCACTAACGAATATTAATCACCCGCAAAACCTTAGATGTTTGAAGGCTCGGACGTTTATCATTTGTTTTTTTTTCAAGCCATAACGTATTTATATATTTATTTATTTTTCAATATTAAAGAATAGGTGAAAACATATTTTACAAAAAACAGAAAGCCGAAAGAAGATAGGACGTTAGTACTTTTTAAATTCAACAAAGTACCGTACACAGTGGCTATTTACCAAGCTGTTAACCCTTATACAAAATGTAAATTATCTACAATTCCGGTTTAATTGATATTATTATTTTATTGTTAATACAGAATTAACTCGCTGTTACGCCACATAATATGACATATACTTAAAATATCTGAGTTATTATGTTATCTGGGTCTATATATGAAAAGTGATAATACAAAAATAACTACTTCATTTAGCACTTCTATGATAATATGTTGTTAAAAAGTACCATTAATAAATTATAATATATATTATATAAGCTCAGTAAACAATAAAAGCATGAATATAGAGGACGTACTAGATACATACAGCTACTTCGGCATTAAAACATTATTATTATAAAATTTCAATGAATAGTTTTAGTTCATTAAACAAATAAATAAATGTTTTTGTATGAGTAATAAGTATAATACGTGTTTTTTTAGAAAAAGTAACAGTTATGATTATTATATATAATATATTTAAAGTGTACAGATAAGGCATTTTATTTTAAATTTATTAATTGATTTAATAAATTAATTAAGAACGTTTTAGTTTTCATTCAATGACTGGCTTAGATACATACAATTCAGTAAAAAATGTATTCGTAACGCTATACTAGAAGCAAAATTAAATTAATAGATCCGCTTATTTGAAGTAAATGTAAAATTTAAAAAATAAATATATTAAAGTCAAGTACTCAGTTTTGGGCAGAAAATGCATTTTTTTTTATTCTATATAAAGAAATGCATTTCCTGCCTAACCGCTGACTCAACAGATATCTAAACACGAGCGTGTGGACGTACTTCAACCAACTTCAAAGTAAAGAACTTTATAGGCCAATCCACTTTTTAACTACGAAACGCGACCGTTACTGTATGCTACAAATGCTTTGTAGAAGTGTGCGATAAAAGGGCTAGAAGTTATGCACGAAATGCAAAGGCAGAAGTAAAGACCGACTTTCATGAGTCCGTAACATTTATCTGTAGCTGGAAATACCTTTGATGAAAACAATGAAAAGTCACGCATGACAAAGGTCACATGACACGAAGAAAATCTTCCTTTAGATTGTAGAACCTATCTCACTAGAGCCCATTATATCTATCATCTAACATATGCCCATGCCTTATATTCTGTGTATAATATATTATATCTTCTGGTAAAAGATTAACAAAACATATAAACATAAACACTATATGCTTGAAAGTGGAATATATGCGAGTACATTGAGTCAACGTTCTTAATCACCAAAAAATTAAAATTATAATTAAAATCAAAATTGTATAACATTTATCATCCTTAAAACATTTATCATCCTTCCTACTATCCATCCAATTGTTTACGAGAGAATATGCCGTAGCCACTAGCTAGCGATAACTATATAGAAACGTGTAGTAACAGTTATTTTATTTACTTCATTCAAAGGGTCCAAATAAACTAGAATCAAGCGAACGAGTTTACTTTATGCAGAGAATTTTTATTCTGAAAAATGAAAGTAGGTCGAGTATACAAATGATATTACAATATTAAACAATAAGTCAAACGCAAGAATATATCTGAGATAAAATTGAAAGAAAAGAAAATTTTAAGCTAAAAATATCTTTATTATTAAATAATTACCCAAAAATACAATATATACTGTAAACTTGTGAACTTCTGGCCCGAAACTTGCTTGGCGTGGAATTTATGATCCTTGCGATCCTACGGACTGCTATCTTTTTTAATTAAGATTCGTCAGATTATATTTCACATGAAAAATTTTACATGACAACGAAAACAGCTCATTACCATTGCTCATCATTTTGGTGTACACCATATATGTTCTAGATTCTTGATATTATAACAATTATATCAAAATGACAATGAAAAATGTATCGGACAGAGAACAACTTTTGTTAAGACGCTGTTACCATCTTATTTTATATTATTTTATATAGTTTAGTTGAAGATGTTCCAGATCTTGAATATTCATATTTGAATGACAAAAATATTCTAAAAAGCCATTTCTGGTCTCTTATACAGAAGATGTTCTATTATATTTCTAAATCAAGTGTTCCAGATCTCTGATTTTTATATCTCATTGGAAAGTGCGTATCACGTTTAGTAATAATGTTTGCTATGGCATCATTTCATTATTTCTTATAATTCAGCTAGTCTACTACTACTACTAGTCTATAGTTCTGCACCAGTTATCTTCAAATTGGCAAAAAAATTTGCTACAATTGCCTAGTCTTCAAAATTTATTGTAAGGTAAGTACAAAAATATATTAAGTTAAAAATAATTAGATGACGCAAATTTTAAAAGATAAATCACAAAATAATACAATATTTAATTCATAATTATTAATTTTTTGATGTGTAGGTAGCAAACAATTAAATTATTGTCAATTGTGAAATAAATATCTTTGTCTAATCTCGATCGGAAGAAACATAAATTTAATAAAATTAAAAAACGTTTTAACGTTTAAAATTAAAAAACAGATACAATACACATTTACTTTTTATTATTATAGTAACACTTTAATAAATTATAAAATGAAACAAATTTGATAACAAGTGATCTTTTTATTCACTTTGATGTTCAAAACGGATAGGTGCTTTCTGTGTAAACTCGGTATAGACCATCGCTGTAAATGAAGTAAAAAAAGTTATTTTATGTTTATTCAAAAACTTATATAACTTGAAGAAAAATTGTTTTTTCGTTTCTTACCCTTCTTTGCTCAAATAACTGTTGCCCATAGCTAAGCTATCTCCGTTACAAGTGTTTCTGATGACTTCCTCCATATTGTCACACCCTCTGCCTATTAAGCGATTGTAGAAAACTGTTGAAGCAAAAAGTTGCCATGCACGTTCATGCGAGCATATCACATTTATTCCACAACCAGGCTGACTACTGCCAGCGTTCGGGTAAAAGTCTACTTTAGCTATAGGCGTTCCGATGCCGAGGTTTGGAAGGTTGCCACCATTAGTGTGAATAGCTTCAACATATAGTGCGTCATTAGGTCCAAGACGGTTTATATTTGATTGCCAATTAGGTCCAGCAGGATCTAAGCCTAAAAAACGCGTATTATTTTATTAGTAATCATTCATTTATTTTGTTTTAGTTATTCATTCCGTTTTAATAAATTGATATATCGAAACGAATAGAAGCTGAGCATCGCGGATTAAATGTAGAATAAATATATTGCTTCAAGTGTACAAGTGTTAGCAGCAAAGAAAAAAGATAAAAGTGAAGAAACCGATATAAATATGCAGTTGGACGGAGCACCTATAATTATTGATACCAATAACACTTGAAACAACTAACCAGTTATTCGGGCAATTCTACCATCTAGTTCTCTACCAGCGCTTCCTACAATGTGAGCGCCTAAACTAAACCCAACAAGATGCATATTATCATAGGCTGCTCCAGTAACTTCGTTTAAGAAGGCAAGGAATTGTCCTAAGCCACTACCAACTGCGGGAGCTCCATTTACTGCGGTATTGTATCCAGACCCAGCCAATGCGCTCCAATCCATGACGATGACGTTTGCTTCACTTCTTCTAAGGAATGCTGAAGATAAGTTTAAAAGTAAGCATAATTAAGTAATAACTTTGGTACAAAAAGTTAGATTGTGTTTATGATAATTATGTAATAGCTAGTAATTTTAATTTTAAACGGGCATTTGCTTATCTAACATTATATTAGCCTATCTAAAATGTTGATATCTTGTACCATTCTGAATACAAACTTTTATATATTAAGTATTTTCTCAATCTAAATCAAACAACAACTCGTTAGACAATTTATACAAAAGTACTTTACATAAATATATTTATATATTTCAATTAAATATTGAAAATTACAATTGTTTAGAGCGATTGACTGTGGGATCATGTCACTTTGATCAATACTAATATTGATAATAAATTAAAATGCAACATTCTGTCCTTTTTGTTTCCACATTATTGTGATTTTAATTTTGCTTTTACGAAGCGAAACGATAGCCGCAGATAAAATATATTTTTTTTAAAGGTTAGATCGAGTGCCTCACCATCCCTGACTTCTCCATTCATGTTGCTATTCTGATCACTGCGCCACCCGTGAACAATAACAACAGTTGTATGTAAGATGTTAAAATTCGATGAGGAAATGCTGTTTGCATCATTTAGACGGAGAGTCTGAGCCGAAGTTGGATTTAGTCTAGAAAACAAATCACGAAAATAAAATTGATATTAAAAATGATTGATATTAAATTTGATTTCCTTTTAGTTTTAGAAACATATAATTTATTTAGTATATTATTATTTAATTTAATTTTTATATTTACAAAAACAAATTAGAGATGAAAATAAGTAATAATGGTAATAAAAACATTTGAAATAAGAATAATTACCTGGTGAATAATAAATATTGATTGTTGTTAGGATTTCTCATGAAGTCTTCTATAGCCTGAACGTCAGGCTGTTCTTCTAAATCTACCAGTTGCATGACACCTTCATCGTCGGGTATTTGGACAAAGCGTGAATAATTCTCATCAACGTTTTTCACTGGCACCGCAAGTGCGGCGTGAACTAACAAAGACATAATAGATGTTTATATTTCATGTTTATTATGTAATAGTACACGACATATAATCCATGGAATACTAAGCAATTTCATTTAGTAGCTGCGTCCAAAAAAAATGTAACTCACCTGCAAGAAGGAGCAACAATGCCGACTTCATTTTTCAGATTTTAACTCACCTGTATGCTAATGTACCTTAACTAACTTGCTTTTATACCGACATTCATAATACGTGTATGTAGATAATAATCAATGATTTTATATAATTTTAATACTAATTGTTTTTTCACACTTTACGCCTCACATTCATCAATTAAGCGTCCGAATCAAAAAAAAATATTTCTGGAAATTTTCGATCTCATTGCTATAAAACCCAAAAACTCAAACATAACTTCCGTTTTTATTTTATATATCATTTTAATGTACATACTGTAGAAACAAAACTATTTGGACATACTGATTTCCTTCATATATAACTATGTATAATATTCAGATATTGATATATTTAGATGTAGATAAATAGAGGACGTAGATATATTTTTATCAATATTATCTATTCAGTAATTACTTTTCTTAGTAATTATATTAATTAATCAATATTTTGGACAGGTAAGATAGATACAATTACTAAATTTGTTTGCACTCTTACATACTCTTGAAATATTATATAATAGGTTTAGTCATTCAAAAGAATAAATTAACAAAATATAATACAGTAAAGTACGTTTCTTATATTTATAAGTAGCGACCCGCTCGAAGCTTCACCCGCTAAGCAAACTAAATCGCGTTCGTTTTTAAATTTCATACTTACGACACATGACATGACAATTTTTCGGATGTATATCTTTACGACCAATCTGTCTATTGTTAAAAATCGTATATATATATATATATATATATATATATATATATATATATATATATATATATATATATATATATATATATATATATATATATATATATATATATATATATATATATATATATATATATATATATATATATATATATATATATATATATATATATATATATATATAAACTCTTATATAACACTTTTACTTAATATGCAATATTTTTGTAATAAGTATATGATTTTTCGGTATCAAATATTAAATAAATCAATTTAACCGGATATCACTTACAGTAGAGAGATAACAAGAAGGGAATTACGGACATGATCGGCCACCTCTTCAGAAGACCCTTTATAAAGACTATTTTTAAGCTTAACAAAAAAAAGGCAATTCTTGAGACCAGTTAAATGTTATATTCCTTAGCAGTGTTAAGAATGGGCGTGTGTTGAAGTCTGCTGTGTGTGAGCACTCGATGAACAAACTCAAACATTACATCAGGTTTGATAAACCACATTTAGCAAGGGAAAACAGATATATCCCGAGAATGATCTGCAAGACTATTGAAATACAAAAATATCCCAATTGCAACAGAAAAGACGGTTGGAAGCTTTTTACCAACTGAGATCCACTTATAAAAAAGTTTAGTCCCATACCCACCACACTAGAGGGCATTATGCAGGAATCCAGGGTATATATTTGAACATTCCTAAAGCTAATTAATTAATTTCTAAAATAAAATAAATTACCAGTATAGGATATACATAAGTACACAATGGTTAACTTCTTCTAGACAACAGTTAAAACATAATATTTCTAGAATTTACTCTGAAAAAAGCTATTTTCCTTGTCTTATCTGTATCATGTAGGTATGAAATGCTTGATAGCTAATAACATATTAGTTTATGCGCAATGCATTAAAAGGTTCTTATGATCTATCTATAAATTTATATAATATATCAAATATTTCACATTTGATTGTATAGAGATTTATGAAAAGAGATTATTTAAAAATTACATTATTTTAGAAATTTGTAAAACACGCGCTTTGCATTAATACTTTAAATAATAGGTATAATATGTACGCGCACCGCACATCCCGCACGCCGCGCCTTACGCCTGCTGTCGCCCCCTCTGCTCCCGCCGTGATAGACAATTTGGACCTAAATAAAGCGATCAACGTACTTTACATATTAATAATCATATAAGGAAAAATACTGTATATAACAAGATCTTTAATTTTCGCGATAACTACACGATATTTAGCGATATTTAGCGATATTTACACGATATTTCGCGATGTTTAATACTAATAGAGTATATTATTTATAAAATTTTAAAATGGTTACCGTCATTTATTCTCAGGAGATAGACACATGCTAACGCGGATTTGTATTTTCTGTTAGAAATTTAAAGAAGATCAATTCCGTCATAAATAATTTTTGCGTAGCTTTAACCGTATATGCAGCGCACACGGATACTCTCAAGCTCTGCCGTTTTAGCAACATCTGACACAAATTTGAACCATGGATATTTCTTGAATATATCTTGAGAATAATATTATTAGTATATACTTTCAAATTTACAACCCGTGGTAAGTTCATTATTTAAAAATCAATAATGTTAGTAAAATATTTTATATGATTGCTAGCGTTTCACTTCAGGTCAGACCTTCAAAATAAACAGTTGCCTAGAAGTCTTATAAGCTATACAACAAAAAAGTTTCATCAAAATCGTATGTATTAAATGGTAGAGTAAGGTGGACTTCTTATGGCAGCACTGTACATTATGCTGTGAGTCGCAATTTATTTTCTCGACAATGATATGCTTAATATAAGAATTATAATATCTGCTTATCACAGAACTTCTATAATAATAAATCATTATAAAGTATATTCATAAAATAGCATTAGTAAATCATTATGAAGTATAAAATATTTATTATATGAACTAAGTAAATAACAAAAGCATGAATGTAGACGTCTGTCCTACATTTATACACCTACTTGAGCATTAAAGCAGTATTGTTATAAAATTTTAATAAAAACATTTTAAAATAAAATGATTAATTTTGTTATCTATCCCAATTCATTTTTTTTATTATTATGTATGACTATATAAACATATAAATATATATAACATATAATATATAAAACATATAAATATATGTTCTTACAAAAAACAGAATGTAAGATAATTTTATACAAAATGTTTTAAGTGTACAAGGAAAATCTCTTACTTTTGTTAATTCTATATTTAATTGAAAACTAAGAACTAATTAATAACTAATTAGAAAGTAAGAAAACTAAGAATTAATTTATTTTTCGTAATACGTAGCGTTACAGCGCTAGACGGAAACTGAGATGAATAGATCCACTAGTTTGAAGAAAATGTTAAATTTCAAAAATATATATTAGGTCAAGTATTTAGTTTAAAGTTTAAAATAAATAATTTGCTGCCCAAATGCTAACTCAACAGATATCTAAACAACAAGCGTGTACGTACTTTAACCAACCTCAAAGTATAGTACTTTTTAGGTCAATCCACTTTTTAACTACGAAACGCGACCGCTACTGTATATTACAAGTACTTTGTAGAAGTGTGCGAGAAAAGGCTAGAATTTATGCACGAAATGTAAAAGCGGGAGTAAAGACCGGGTATCATGAGTCCGTAACATTTATCTGTAGCTGGAAATACCTTTGATGAAAACAATGAAAAGCCGCGCATGTAGAGACAAAGAGGTCACATGAGACGAAGAAAATCTTCCTTTAGATTGTAAAATCTGTCTCACTAGAGGCCATTATATCTTTCATCTAACATATGCCCATGCCTTATATTCTGTGTATAACATATTACATGTTCTGGTAAAAGATTAACATATAAACATGAACACTATATGTTTCAAAGTATATCTAGCTAAGTCAACGTTCTTAGATCACCTTTAAATATTTCTTGTGACATTTTTCGTAAATAAATTATAATATTGAAAAATTTAAATAATATTAAAAAATCGAAAAAGATATAACATCCTTCCTTCTATCCATCCAATTGTTTAGGAGACAGTATTCCGTAGCTACTAGCTATCGTGCAGACCATATATATATATATAGATATATATATATATATATATATATAATATATATATATATATATATATATATATAGATATATATATATATATAGATATATATATATAGATATATATATATATATATTATATATATATATATATAATATATATGATATATATATATATACAATACAATACAATACAATACAATACAAATACTTTATTGCACAACAGAAATATATACATACATAAGAGCTAAAAAAGGGACAGAAGTACAATAAGGCGCCTTATCGCTAAAGCGATCTCTTCCAGGCAACCTTTGGATGTTGGAGTTGTACAAACATGGGCGGTGCATTAAATATAACATATACATAAACATACAAATAAATACAAATAATATAAATAAAATATGAATAAATAAATAATACAAGCGTACAAAAATACTCATATACATACATACATTCATAATATACATATAAATAATTCAATATATACACACTATACATACAAATCATTAAAAACAATTATTATAATAACACAAAGGCAAAATTACTGGCTTAAATAGTAATTTTTAAGTAATTTTTTAAAAATGTGCAGGCTTTTTGCACGTCTAATTTTAAAAGGTAAGGAATTCCATAGTCGGGCAGCTTTAATAGTAAAGGAATTAGAGAAAAAGGAAGAAGAATGAAGAGGAATTTCAAGCAAGAAGTTACTGTTGGAGCGTAAGGAACGTGAGTGGGTGTCATGAAGAAATTTAAATTGTTTCTTCAAGTATGGAGGAGTAGAAGGATTAAACAGCACTGAATAGAGAAGATGAAGTATGTGAGTATTCCTGCGAAGGCGAATGGGGAGCCACTTAAGCTTATTACGAAACTCGGAAATGTGTTCATATTTACGTACACCAAATATGAACCTGATGCAAAGATTTTGAAGCCGCTCAAGTTTATTCAAAAGCTCCTCTTTAATATCAAGATAACATATATCAGAATAATCAAGAATTGGTAAAAGGAGTGAGTTTGCCAGCACAATTTTGGTGGATATTGGTAGGAAATTGCGCAGTCTACGCAGGCACAAAGAAGCAGCATAAATTTTTTTGCTAACTTCTTCTACTTGTGGTTCCCAAGATAAATGCTGGTCCACAACCAACCCTAGATTCCTGACTGATTTACTAAATGGAATACAAGCTCCATTGATTGAAACAGATGTTATTTTACATTCATCAATTTTCCGCAATAATCTAGGACTGCCGATTACTATAGCTTGACTTTTGATAGGATTAATCATGAGCCCAAAATGTTTACTCCACGTTGAAATTTCTTCAAGGTCATTGTTTATCCTTTTGATGGTATTAGGAAATCCGTGAGAGTACTTTGTGCGTAAATTTGTAAATCGTCAGCATACAGGTGGTAGTGAGAAGAAATTTTATGACAGATAGAATTAATAAAAATTGAAAATAAGAGAGGAGACAACACGCCACCTTGAGTACTATATAATATATATATATATATATATATATATATATATATTATATATAATTTTTCATATATATATTATATATATATATAATATATGATAGTATATATATATATATATAATATAATATCTTAGATATATATATATATATATATATATATATATACTTATTATATATATATAGATATATATAGATATATATATAGATATTTATATATTATTATATATATTATATTATATATATATATATATATATATATATATATATATATATATATATATCTAATATATATATATATCATATATATATATATATTAGATATTATACCATACATACCTATAGATATATACATACATACCATACATACATAACAAATATTTTTAGCTAACATATAACATAAGGAAATAATAATATAAACAATATTTTACTTTAATGACAAGTGCTGTCTGACTGAATGGCTACTGTACTGGACGGATTTTTATATACAGCTATTAGTCTTTAGTCTATCTTTAGTATATCAGCTATTAGTCTTTTAGCAACATACAGGGCTATCTTATTTGTTATTATATATTTATTTGGAAGTAAACTTGTCATGGGAAACCCTAGCAGCCCTATTAATTTATGAGAGATTTCAATATAGCGCCTGATGAAAATTTGATCAAAAAGTTGGTTGGAAGCAAAACTTTAAGAGATATGAATGTAACTACTTAGAAAATAATGGAAACTAGGAAGCTATACGTAATATTCTTAAAAACATAATATTAAAAAAAATCATACTTGTTGTCATCAATCATATTAAATGTTTCTTTTAAGACTCACAACAACGTCAAAGTCAAAGTCAAATAATTTTATTCAAAATAAGATGATACAAGCTTATGTTTTTGAACGTCAAGTGTTTTACCGCCGGCTTACTAAAATCAATGCCTCAAGCCTGAGAAGAACCGGCGCAAGAAACTCAGAGGGTTTCTTTTTCTTATTTTCTTGACTTGTGATAATGATATGATAATGAACTAGACTGGAGCGAGCATTTCATTCCCGAATGAGTTGTCATTTAAAAAATCATTATTTAGGTAATTTCACAATTCTTTTAAATTGTGATGCCAATGTACTATTTTCGAGGATGAGCATTGTAAACATCGTCATATAATTTTTTTTAATAAAATAAGTATCATCAACAAACAATGCTATCTCACGGCTCCTTCCAACTAAAAATGGTAGATCATTTATATATTTTAGAAAAAGGAAAGGACCAATAATAAAGCCCTGTAAGATTCCCATGTTGATTAATGACCCTGTTACCTAAATAAGAGGTCAGATTGATCACACATCTTCTTATGCTGTAATGATGTAGTTTTATGACCATTGTCACATGACAGGTCACAGAACATGCCAAGAGCATCCTGCAACTTCTCCCAATGCAAACGCTAAAATATTTTGAATCAAAATAATCTTATAAAAACAATTTGAGTCGTAAATTGTTAGGGTACTCTGTACTAGCAGATTTAAATATGGGTATGACTTTACTAAATTTTATTAGGTGAGGAAATACACCATCTCTACTAATATTATAAATGCGAAAGTAAGAGTTACTTCTGTAGAGTTTCTGTTTGAGTCTGTCTGTCTGTGGGCTTTTACATCTAAACCACTGAGAATTTTATGAAATTTGGTACATAGATAGAATTGACCTTAAGAAAGAACAAAGGTTTTATTGCAAAGAAAGTAGTAGAAGGGGTTAAAAGAGGGAATGGATGTTTGTAAGGAAATTCGTCATTGTTAAAGATAACACCTCGAACTTTTTGGATACTTAATAAGAAAAAAAGGACATAGGCTACTTTTTATTGCGAAAGAAGGGGTTGAATGAGTTAAAAGAGGGGATAGAAGTTCGTATGGAAGATCGTCATCATCATCATTACATATATAATAGTTGTCGTCCTGGCGTTCAATTGGGCTTAACTGATATAAAATTAAAATTTACATAAGATTTTTGTATGCTCCTTGAGTAATGATTAGGCTACGGTTTTACAGATAGAATATATAAGAAGATATAAGAGTTTTAGTTGCAAAATTTTAATATTGACGAAGAATTTTTCCAAAGTAAAAGTAGCTTCTTGACCAGAGCTGGTCCATTTTCAATTTTCTGGGTGCTGGACTATTTTCGAATTTCAATTTAAATTAATTGTCGCGATTCTTAGCCTTTCCAGTCTCGCAATTTATTATGCTCCATGCCGTTTTAATTGTATCAACGGGGTTTTTATTTAATATGTAAGAATTTTGCCACGAAAAAATAATTTTTAAACAATTTAGAATAAGTCCTGATATAATTATTAAACTATTCTTTGTGGTTATGTCTTATTTCAGATAACCTTTGCCTACTCCTATGTATTCCCATTTTCGTCCAGTCATTAAATGACAAGAAAATCATTTTTAATAACACTGAAAAATTTACCATACAACAGGTTGGGTTCATACACTATTAGTATATATTAGGTATTTAATTTGTGCTATTATATTACTGTTAAACTTTTGTACACGACCATTTATCATCGGTATATGTGATATGGAAGCCAATTGTCCGCAAAGATCTTAAGGTTACATAAGTATTATAGCTTTATTTCTCGGTACAGAGTTTGTAAAAATATTATCAATACATGCAGCTGTATAATTAGTAATTCTTGAAAGCTGTACAAATAGTTAGCTAGATTATATGAATTTAGTATATATCTGAATCCTGTAAAAGTGGTGGACATATCTAGTAAATTAATATTAAAACCGTCACATATAACTATAGTTGCATGTTTATTCTACGATCCAAAAGTGCTTGTAAAAAACAAGTCTATTTGGATAAAAAATACTTTGAATTGAATTGATTTTGAATATATTTCTTAGATCCAAATAATTTTACAAGTACATGTCCTAAAGCAGTTTTAAAATGTTCATATAACCCAACAGGCGGTAAATGGAAGTAACAATGGAATTAGCTATGTTTAACGATAGATATGAGTTTTTACCAGAATTAAGTTGGCATGCAACTTGTCAATATATAATGAATGATTATGTTTCCTTTTATATTTTAAGTGTGTTAATAAATATGCCTAAAATGTAAGCTTCTCCGCTTTTAATTACGTATTAAAGCTATTTGTGGAAATAAAATACCTCTGTTACATTCACGTAAAAAATTTAAGAAAACCTCTTCTAACGTCAATGTAGGAAAAAATCGTTTTAATAATTGTTAATAATAATTTTCTGATGTGTAAAAAGCAAACGATTAAGTTACTGTCGGTTTTGAAATAAATATATTTGTCTAGTCTTGATTGAAAGTTTATTTTTAACTTCACGCTGTATCCCGCACATAGCAGGGTAGGCCGAGGGAACCGTAGGCAGTAAGAACCTAGTGTTAAGATATTGTGATAAGATATTGCCCGAACTCAACGCTGCATTTTTGCCTTGTTGCCAGAGCGGAGAAAATGGATATATTTCAATCTCCCCAAAGGGGGAATGAAATCCACAAACAGTCGCGTTTACAAGCAGACGATGTTGCCTCTGCGCCACGATGACGGTCCGATATTGTACAAAATTAAAAAAACTATTTCTGGAATTGTACATTTACATTTATAAAATACATTAATTTCTCTAAATATTATAAAATAATCAATATCAATATTAATATTTTGAATGAAATATCAATATTTTTAATGAATTATAAAATTAAACAACTTTGATAATAAGTGACATTTTTATTCTTTTTGATGCTTAAAATGGATAGTTGCTTCCTGTATTTACTCGGTATATACCATTCGCTGTCAAATTAAGAAAAAATATTAATTTTTAACGTTGTTTCAAAAATGTGTACACTTAAGTACTTACTTACCCTCTTTTGTCCAAATTATCGTTACCCATAGCTAATTTACCTCCGTTGCAATTGTTTGAGGTAACTTCATTCATATTATTACACCGTCTGCCTACTAAGCGATTGTAGGAAACAGTTGCAGCAAAAAGTTGCCATGCACGTCCGTGCGAGCACGACACATTTACTCCACAACCAGGCTGACTTCTGCCACCGTTAGGGAAAAAGTCTACATCAGCTATAGGCGTTCCGATGCCGAGGTTTGGAAGGTTGCCACCATTAGTGTGAATAGCCTCAACATATACTCCGTCATTAGGTCCAAGACGATTTGAATTTGAATTCCAATTAGGCCCAGCGGGATCTAAACCTAAAACGTGTATTATTTTATTAGTTATTCATTCCGTGTTTATAATAGTTAAATCGAAACGAATAACAAACAGATCATCCGTCATCTCAGATTAAATGTAAATATATCATAATTGTTATCAGCTTTAAAATAGGTAGATAGATGGCTTCTAGTGTACAACTGATACTAGCAAAGGAAAAAGACTTCACCTTAAGGTGAAGTAACCATAATAAACAAATAATTATTCGGACCACCTGCAGTTAATAATATCAAAAACAATTCAACTAACCAGTCACTCGGACAATTCTGCCACCAACTTCTCTACCAGCGTTTCCTACAACGTGAGCACCTAAACTAAACCCAACAAGATGCATATTGTTGTAGGCTGCTCCGAAATCTCGATTTAAGATCGCAAGGAATTGTCCTAAACCACGTCCAACTGCGGGAGCTCCATTTGTTGCAGTATTGTATCCAGATCCAGCCAATGCGCTCCAATCCATGACGATGACGTTTACATCACTTCTTCTAAGGAATGCTGGAGGTATGTTTAAAATTAAGCATAATTAAATAATAATTTTAGGTTTAAAAGTAGTAAGATTGTGTTTATAATAGTTATGCTATTATTAGCTATTAGCTAGTAAATGTTAATTTTAGATATCGGGCCGATATCTAAGATTTAAATATCTTGTAACATTCTACCTGCACATTTTTATAATGACATAATCTCTTAATCTCAATCAAATATAAATTCTCATTTGTCAATTTTTACATAGGTTCTTTATATAAAATTAATTATACATTTCAATTAAATAATGAAAAGTTTGTAAAAAAAGTTACAATTGTTGAAAGCGACTGACTAACTGGCGATTGACTGTGGGAATAAAAACACCCTGATCAATAGTAAAATTAATTTTTATGTTATAGCAGAAATCAAACACAGGAAAAAAAGCCTGTTTGTTTCGCAAATTATTCTGGTTTCAGGAAATTTTGCATTATTTTAAATTTGCGCTAAGTAAAAATATTTTTTTTCTTAAAGATTTAAATTAAATGCCTCACCATTCCTGATTTCTCCATTAATGCTGCTATTCCGATTACTGCGCCACCCGTGAACAATAACAACAGTTTGACGTCTGCTGTTAAAATTAGATGAGGAAATGCTGTTTGGATTATTTATACTGAGAGTCTGGGACGACGTTGGATTTTCTCTAGAAAACAAATCATATTAAAATTACAAATTAATGTAATATTTATATTAAAAATGTAACAAATGTCAAGTGCAAATACTGCTATGTAAATAAATGATCTCTTGCAGGTTTCTTATTTATAAAAAACCTTTTATTTATAAGAACATATAATTTACGGAGTAAAATCTATTTTTGTAAATTATTATTGATTATGATATATTTAAATTAATTTTTATTTTAAATATCATGCTTATTTATTTCATAAAAAATAACCTTTGAAATTCGAATAATTACCTGGTAAATAAAAAATATTGGTTGTTGTTAGGATTTCTCATGAAGTCTTCTATAGCGTGAACGTCAGGCTGTTCTTTTAAATCTACAAGTTGCAAAACACCTTCATCGTCGGATATTTGGACGAAGCGTAAATAAATTTCATCAACATTTTGCGCTGGCACCGCAAATGTGGCTTGCACTTGAAAATAACATAATACGTGTTTATATTTCATGTTTATTGCATGAAAGTACACGACATATAAAATGAAAGTAATCGAGTTAATTGCGTCTAATTAGGTATTTGACCCTTTGAACACTTTATAGTAGTTCGTGATCTTGTCTGGAAACTATAAAGAAGACACGGACGAGTTTGGTTATGAGTTGTGCTATTATATTATAACTAGCAATTTTAAAAAGAGGTGTAATCAAATTAGGGGTAAAATGGGGGGAACTAAAATATTTATTGTTTCTGGTTGTACGTAATTTAAATATGTACTTTATAATTTCGAACGTTTGATTTTTGACACTGCAATGTGCTGGTTTCCTTACAACGAGCCCACGACGGGCGCAGCACTCGCATAACTAATCCATGGATTACCAAACAGTTTCTTTCAATAGTTGCGTACACGAAAAATTTAACTCACCTGCAAGAAGTAACAACAATGCTGACTTCATTTTTCACATGTTAACTCACCTATATACTAATGTACCTGAACTAATTTAATTTTATGACGACAGTCATAATACGTGTACAATGATAATTTTATAATCGATAATTTTATATTATTTTATATTAATAGTTTTTTCGTGCTTTATATAAAAATAGATATTTCTTTACATGTGTATAGATTGAAACGATTAAAATAATGGTAATATTAAAGGAATATTTAGCGATTATTTTTGTAATGAATATATAATATTATTGAGCATACTATCTGTAAGCAGATTCTTTATAGTTTGTTTCATTGCAGTGTAAAAAACAGTAATTTAAGACTTTTGCATAAATTTCAACATTCTAAAAGATAGTAAATTAATTTCTCAAATTAAAAAATGTCAGTATAGGATATCTTTAAAAACACAATATTATATATTTATATTTTTTTAGAGTTTTATCCTTATTAGTTTAAGCGAAATGCAGTAAAAGATTAGTATGATTTCTCTATAAATGGATAGATACTGCACTGTTTGAAATGGTTAGAAAATAATATTTTGAAATTTGAAAAACATGCGCTTTACATTATTAATACGGATAATAGGTACGCGCCCAGCACACCCTACACACCCCCCACAACCCGCACGCCTCGCATACCCCGCACGCCTCGCACGAGTCGTACGACACACACTCTGCTCCCGCATTTTAAAACTATGATATTATATAAAATAATCAATTTATTGATATGCTGTGGTAGACAATTTTGACCATATAAAGCTCAACGTATTTTACGTATTAATTTACTTATTGTATAAGGAACAATATTGTATATAATAAGTACTTTAAATTTCGCGATATTTTCAAATACTTTGATCCCCTTATGTTCATGCTCTTTGCAAAACTTCAAAATGGTTAAAATGTTTGTTTTCTCAGGAGATAGACACATGCTATCGAGGATTTGTATTTAGAACTCCTCCTCCTCCTTCCTTCCTTTAGAACGGGCTAGCGCTCGTTTGGTTGTGGGACCCACAATACCCGCTTATAGTTTCGATAGTTTTAATGTTGATTCAGCTCAGGGTACGTAGATGTCTGATTGAAGCAATATTGTAATTTTAAACTGCTCCAATATTTGTACAGCACCATTTTGAAAATCACAGTATGTATACTCCTATATAATAATTAAATATAACATGACATACATATAATACTACCTATTTATAGTATCCATTTATTTATTATATCCATTTATTTGTTATATCCATTTAATTACTTGTTTTTTAGTGTCATATTAATTGTACATATATACCTACTATTAATCGATTTCTATCTATTTCTCACTTACAACTTTGCTTACTCAACACGGTTTTCATCTTCCTTTTTCCAATTCTCTCCTTTCAATGAACAATAATATCTTACAGAGGACTAGTGTTTCGTTTTAAGTCCACAATTTCTAAGTTTCAAATTTTACGCTGTTCTGTAACACGGTCAATCATAACTTATGAATTTTTACTTCAGGTTTTTTCGTGGGATATTTGAATGTTTTTTGAGTTTGTGAACCAAGAATCAAAATCTTACTCTTATTGGGGCTTAGCACAAAGCAATTAGATTTCGTAACGCCAAGTATGGCGTCTGCATCTAGTAAGATGCATAATGAAATGAATAGATCCACTTGCTTGAAGTAAATGTAAAATAAAAAATATATATTTCGTTTAAAGTATAAAAGAAATAGTTTCTCCGCCCAACCGCTGATTCAATAGATATCTAATGACGCGCGTGCGGGCGGACTTTAACCAACCTCAAAGTAAAGTAGTTCTAAGTCAATCCACTTTTTTAACTACGAAACGCGACCGTTACTGTACGCTACAAATGCTTTGTAGAAGTGTGCGAGAAAAGGGCTAGCATTTATGCACGAAATGTAAAAGCCAGAGTAAATACCGAGTATCATGAGTCCGTAACATTTATCTGTAGCTGGAAATAGCTTTGACGAAAACAATGAAAAGCCGCGCATGTAGAGACAAAGAGGTCACATGAGACGAAGAAAATCTTCCTTTAGATTGTAAAACCTATCCCACTAGAGGCCATTACATCTTGAACATATGCCCATGCCTCATGTTCTATGTATAATATTTTATATGTTCTGGTAAAAGATTAACATAACATATAACCATGAACACTATATGCTTCAAAGTATATCTTCCTGAGTCAACGTTCTTTAAATAATTCTCGTGACATTTTTCATAAATAAATTTTAACATTGAAAAATTGAAATTATAATAAAAAATCAAAAACGATACATCATTTACCATCCTTCTTTCTATCCATCCAATTGTTTACGAGACAATATGCTGTAGCTACTAGCTATCGTGCAGACCATATAGAAACGTGTAGTAACAGTTATTTTGTTTACTACATTCAAAGGGTCCAAATAAACTAGAACGAAGCGAACGAGTTTACTTTATACACAGAATTTTAAAATCTGGAAAATGAAAGTAGGTCGAGTATACAAATGAATATAATATAAAATCTTCACTGCCAAACAGCGTACTTTGTACACAAACCAAAGAAATGAGTCGGTGTTTTTAATAAAATAATTTATTTTATATTGAAATAAGAAATAAGTATTTTAACATTAACATAACAAAAAAGTTTTTTCCAATTATAACCATAAAATACACAATTTAGTAATCTATTCCAAATAATAAAACCAGAAAATACTAATTCTGTACATTAAATTAAAACTTTAAGAAATACTTTTAAAATTCTTTATAATAAGTAACAGAAGTCCACACTATGATTTTTGTAATTTTTTATCTGTTCACTGTACTGGACAGTATACTATGATTTTTATATACAGCTATACGTCATGAGCAACATATAGGCCAAATTTATTTGGAAGATAAGGAACATGTCGTGGAAAACCCTAGCAGCCCAATTAATGTATGAGAGACTAGCGACCCGCTCTTCGCCGCATAAGCAAACTGAATTGCGTTCGTTTCAATACGTTATACGTAACCACATTTTACATGTTCAATTTACTCATATTTACTCTAATATAATTTTTTTCACAGGTACGCCTTATAAGTAAAGTTCCGTCAAAATCGGTTCAGCTATTTTAGAGATTAGCCGGAACAAACAGACATACACACAAAAATTTAAAAAAATGTTATTTTGGTATATGTACCGTATATATATTCATATGCATGTAGTAAAAACCGGTTATTTTAATATTACAAATAGCCACTCCAATTTTATTTATTTATGAGAGATTTCAATATAGCGCCTAATGAAAAGTTGGTCAAAAAGATATTTTTGTAATAGTAAAAAAGGCAAACGAGCAGAAGGGCCACCTGATGTTAAGTGCCCTAGTCCATAGACATCTACACCCTGAGAGATTGTGGATGCGTTGCCAACCTTAATGTTGGAGAAGATTATTGTACACACGATGCTTGAAAACCACTAAATTATATTGCTCAGGGAAAACCTCAGGACGTAGATCATTCCATAGCTTACATGTACGCGGAAAAAAAAGATCTACTGAAAAAGGTAATGGTAAGGCTGATGGTATCTGCTCCTTAGGCGGGCAGTGATAAAATAAAAATGGTGGCACCAAATCAAATAATTCATGTGAACTTTCCCCCTTGTACAGTAGGTAGAATACCGACAGATTACTAACGTCTCTCCGTACACTTAATGTTTCTAAACTGTTTGTGAGTTTGAAATTATCGATGATGATGATTCATTCAAAATGTCAACCCCAAGAATCCCAATACTTTTCAAGTTAGAGAAGTTCCAAATTGATTGGAAACTGAACTCAAGGAGATATACATATAACGACTTAGAATAATGGACCCTAAGAAGCTACACTTAATTTTTTTTTTTTAAATATAATATTTAAAATAATCGCGCTACAATAGCATAATAATTGTATTCAAAATAAGAAGATACAAAAACGGTTCACTAAAATTAATGCCTCAGACCTGAGAAGAACCGGTGCAAGAAACTCAGCGGGATCTTGTCTTCTTGACTTGTGATAACGATACTCTTGAACTAGACTGGAGCGAGCATTTCATTATTGGCTTGAATTTACAGGTGCTGTAAATTTAAGTCTATTTCTAGTATAAATATGATGTGAATCACCGATTTTGATAAAATCTATAAAAATATTAATATATATTTCTTAACATACAATTACATTTACAATACTATCTTGAGATTGAGATGCAACTACCAATATATTATTTTCTTTAAATTTTTTTCATAACGATACATATAGTAAATAAACAAGGCGAGCCGTTTCCACGTAATTTAATGATCTATTTTTTAACCAAAGCAAGAGCTGCTGAGCTAAGCCTATCATCACCAATTCGTCAATATGAGATGCCCACTGTAATTTAGAGTCAATGGTGATACCGAAAAATAGCGTAGAATCGAAGAATTTAGTTTTTCTACTATTCAAAAGTAAGCTATTAGCACTAAACCAATGTACTCTTTTTGCAGAGAGAGAGAGAGAGAGAGAGCATTGTTTACATTGTTAACTTTTTTTGTCTTCTTTTTATTTTAAAAATCAATGAAGTATCATTAGCACATAATACTATTTCTACATGACTAAAATATTCAATGGCTGCCTTGCTCTTGGCTACTTTCCTGTTAGGTGGAAGCAGGCAGGCAGGTAATAGCATTAAAGAAACCGGGCAAAGATGACCGAATCCCTACAAATTATCGGCCGATCAGCCTACTTCCAACGTTAGGCAAAGTTTTTGAAAAAATTATCTATAGAAGACTTTTAAAGATTTCGCAGTATACGTTAATAAATGAGCAGTTCGGTTTTCGAACAGTTCATTCGACCGTCCATCAGTTGGCCAGGGTATCCGAACATCATCGGGCCCGTCCTGGGGGACTGGCTCGATCGGCGACATGGCTCCCTCTCTCTACGTCTTGTGCAGGTGCTGTCCGGGCACGGATGCTTCGGATCGTACCTGCACCGGATCGGGAGGGAGGAGTCGCCAGCGTGCCACCACTGCGGGGCCGCTGTGGATACGGCGGAGCACACCCTGGTGATGTGCTCGTCGTGGGCCGAACCCCGCCGCACCCTGGTGGCAGCCGTCGGGGAGGACCTCACGCTCCCCAGCGTGATCGCCGCCATGCTCAGGAGGGAGGAGGCATGGGCGGCGGTAGCCTCCTTCTGTGAGGACGTCATGTCACAGAAGGAGGTGGCGGAGCGCATGCGGGAGGTTGACCCTCTCGCAGCGCCGCTCCGCAGACGAAGAAGGGGTGGAAGGCGGCGGACTCAACGTCCGTCCTCGTCCGCCCCAGGGGGTGATCAGCGGGCGACTGGCGCGGGGGCGCCACCGCCCGCACCTCAAGGATCACCCCACTCGTCAGACCACAATGGCCGTGCACTCCGGCCATTGTAAAGACCCCTTCCCACGTGGGAGGGGTGCGAAGGGCCTGCCGTAGGGCGGGCAGTCACCGGCGAGGGCCTGGACGCTATGGACTCCCAGGCCCTCTCCACTTAGGTGAGGTCGGAGTGTCACTGGGTATTTTTAGTGGGTATACCGGGAACGTCTGTACCGGGGAGTCCCACATACCCTTCTCCCGCCCCCCGGCGGGGAGGGTATGCGTAATGTCATTTTTTCTATCATTTTACACTACTCTAATAAGACCTTGCATAACATATGCATGTCCGGTGTGAAATAGCACTTGTACCACTAATTATGCTAAGTTACAGGTCATACAGAACAAAGCTATTAAGGTCTCATTTAACACACCATTTTACACCAACTTACTTAAATTGCACCATTCGATAAATTTCCCCACTTTAAAACAATTTATACTCAGATTATCTAAAAAGTTTTACTTAAATAATATAAATCATCCTAATAGTCTAGTTTCACATATTGGCAAATCACGAGCCAAAGATTTATCGTATATCGATAGATACGGTGCATACCGCTGGCCCTATCACTGACTGTTGTTTGCACTTTTGTCGCCGGAGTAATGACGGTGCGACCACTTCTTGCGGACTTCTGACGCATATGTTATTTAATTACCTTTATATAAAAAAAAATGTATAATAATAATAATAAATTATAATAAATGGATTTAGTAGTATTAAATCCATGATAGAAAATAATTGTTTGTGAGTTGATTCATATATTTATTACAAGATGTAAAATGTGTTTAATCTTTTCTGTGGGTACATACTTTTAGAGGTGCTTATAGATATATATATATGTTATTTGTATGTTGTAGATTGTAAGTTATTATGCTAACATTTGTAAAAATAATATAAAATAATAAACGACTTTGAAATAAAAAAAACATAATACTATTTCATGTCTCTTTCCAACTAAATAAAGTATATCATCTATATATATTAAGAAAACGAAAGAGAATAGACCCCCGTGGGACTCCCTTGTTAGTTAATGATCCAAGAGGTCTCATGTCATTCACAGAAACCCTCTGAACACTGTTAGCTAAATAAGAGGCCTGAAGATCGAGTGCACGTCCTCTTATACTGAAATAATGTAGCTTCATGACCAAAGTCAGATGACATTTTTAACAATACTGAAAAGAAATCTATCAGTATACATAACTTTTTTGCTTTTTATTACTTTTACTTTTACCAAAATAAAAAGAAACCAACTGTCCGCAATGATCTGAAGTTGACATTTTAATTATAGATTTGTTTCTCGGTACAGAGTTTGTAAAATATTATCTATACATGTAGCTGTACAATTAGTAATTCTTGATGGCTGTAATAATATTAAAATAACCACACATAATTATACAATCCTTACATCCAGACCATTTTACAAGTACATGTTCTAGAACAATTTCAATACGTTCATATATCTCAACGGGCAGCAAACGGAAGCAATGGAAATAGTTGTAATTAATAACCCATTGTTAATCCATCATCCATAAGTACCATCGATTAAGTTACTGTCGGTTTTGGAATAAATCTCTTTGTCTAGTATTGATCGAAAGAAACGTATATTATGAAAATTAAAAAAAATATTTCTAATATTACAGTTACAATGCACATTTGCTAACATAAAAATACATTAATTTCTCTTATTATTATAAAATGAAACAACTTTTATAATAAGGTATATTTTTATTCACTTTGATGCTCAAAATGGGTAGCTGCTTCCTGTATTAACTCGGTATATACCGTTGCTGTAAATGAAGAAAAAAAATATCATTTTAACGCTGTTTCAAAAACTTATATAGTACTTAAGCTAAAAAAAACCACTTTTTTTGTTACTTACCCTCTTTTGCCTAAATTATCGTTACCCATAGCTAGGCTACCTCCGTTGCAATTGTTTGAGGTAACTTCATTCATATTATTACACCGTCTGCCTGTTAAGCGATTGTAGGAAACAGTTGCAGCAAAAAGTTGCCATGCACGTTCGTGCGAGCACGACACATTTATTCCACAACCAGGCTGACTTCTGCCACCGTTAGGGAAAAAGTCTGCATTAGCTATAGGCGTTCCGATGCCGAGGTTTGGAAGGTTGCCACCATTAGTGTGAATAGCCTCAACATATACTCCGTCATTAGGTCCAAGACGATTTGAATTTGAATTCCAATTAGGTCCAGCGGGATCTAAGCCTAAAATATGTATTATTTGTTAGTTATTGGTTAATTAATTTTGTTTTTAGTTCTTCATTTCGTTTTCATAAATTGATATATTGAAACGAATAATAGCTCAGCCTCTAAAATTAAATGTATATCATAATTGTTATCAGCTTTAAAATAGTTAGATTGCTTCTAGTGTACAACTGTTACAAATGTTAGTGTACAACAAAAAAAAAAAGGACCACCTATAATTATTGATATCTATAACAATTCAACTAACCAGTCACTCGTGCAATTCTTCCACCAACTTCTCTACCAGCATTTCCTACAATGTGAGCACCTAAACTAAACCCAACAAGATGCATATTGTTATAGGCTGCTCCAGAAACTCGGTTTAAGAAGGCAAGGAATTGTCCTAAACCACGTCCAACTGCGGGAGCTCCATTCGCTGCGGTATTGTATCCAGATCCAGCCAAGGCGCTCCAATCCATGACGATGACGTTTACATCACTTCTACTAAGGTATGCTGAAAATATGTTTGGAATTAAGCATAATTGAGTAATAATTTTGGTCCAAAAGTAAAAAACGTAAAAGATTGTGTTTATAATAGTTATGTAATAGCTAGTTAATGCTAAATTTATATAGTTACATCGGCTTATCTGAGATTAAAATATCTTGTAGCATTCTAACTTCACACTTTTATAATGGCATCATTTCTTAATCGCTATCAAATATAAATTCTCATTTGACAATTTGTACTTAGGTACTTTATATAAAATTATGAATATACTTCAATTAAATAATGAATATTTTGTAAAAAAAAATTGAAATTGCTCAAAGCTATTGACTAGGGGAATAAAAACCTTGCCTTGTCATAATAAATTAAAATATTGTAACAGAAACAAATTGTCCTTTTTGTTTGCAAATTATACTGATTACAGGAAATTTGGTTATATTTTATATTTGAGTACAGGAGCGAAACCACAGCACTTTTTTTTTTCTTAAACATTTAAATTGAATGCCTCACCATTCCTGATTTGTCCATTAATATTGCTGTTCCGATTACTGCGCCACCCGTGAACAATAACAACAGTTTGACGCCTGCCGTTAAAATTAGATGAGGAAATGCTGTTTGCATTATTTATACGGAGAGTCTGAGACGAGGTTGGGTTTTGTCTAGAAAACAAATCATATCAAAACTTAAAAATAATACAAAGTTGATTGAGTTGATATAAAAAATGTTACAAATGTAAGTGCAAATGCTGCTTTGTAAATAAATGATCACCTACAGACTTCTTCTTTATAAAAACACCTTTTATTTATAGAAGCATATAATTTATTAAGTATTTTTTTTAACTATTATTATTGATTCTTATTTTATTAACCTTTTATTTAAATTATCTTGTAAATTTTATTTACAAGAACAAATTAGACATAAAAATAAGTAATAATGGTAATAAAAAGCATTTTAAATTGGAATAATTACCTGGTGAATAATAAATATTGATTGTTGTTAGGATTTCTAATGAAGTCTTCTATAGCGTGAACGTCAGGCTGTTCTTCTAAATCTACCAGTTGCAAGACTCCTTCATCGTCGGGTATTTGGACGAAGCGTGAATAATTCTCATCAACATTTTTCACTGGCACGGCAAGTGCGGCGTAAACTTGAAGAAACATAATAGATGTTCATATTTCGTGTTTAATGTATAAAAGTATATAAAACACGGTATGTAAAATTGAAGTAACCGAGTTAATTGCACCTATTTTGGTATATCAAAATCATTTTTTTTAAAACCGACTTGAATACTTTTCAGTAGTCCGTGGACTTGCCTAAAAACTACAAGTAAGCCACGGACGAGTTTGGTTATAAGTTATGCTGTTAGTGTACCTACACACTGATGAGCTATTTTCAAAAATGGGGTAGTCTATAAATATTAATAAAAATATTTATTGTTTATGTATTTTCGTGACATAAAATTAGACAAAGAAATTTAAATGTCATTATTTTCAACGTTTTGTCCAATTAACGTTTTTAAAACAACAGCATTAGATTGTGTTCAAGTCCAAGTCCAAGATCCAGACAATACTCTGAGATCCTCTCTTTGTAACGAGCCCAAGACAAATCTGCCACTCGACCAGCGAAACCACAGAATGCAGTTTCTTATTATTTGTTATTAGGTACGTAAAAAATGTAACTCACCTGCAAGAAGTAGCAACAATGCCGACTTCATTTTTAAGATCTTAACTCACCTGTATACTAATGTACTTCAAACTTGCTTTTATACCGACATTCATAATACGTGTATATAGATAGTAATCAATCAATGATTTTATATCATTTTAATAATACTTGTTCTTTCACGTTTTACGCACATTGCAAATTTACGACCCAAATACTAATATAAATAATCCCAAGAAATTTTAGATCTGATTAATAGACAAGCAAAGAAAATATAGAAAATGGCATACGTATATATTTCTCGCATCCATTGTATATGTAAATTTAGATTGACAAACTTAAATTGACATACTTTACAAACAAACTTAAGTGGCCATATTGATCCCTTCATATACAATTATGTATATTATTGGATGTTATACAATAGATATGTTTTATCACATTATCTGTTCAGTAATTACTCTGCTTGATAAAGGTAAGATCGTATGAAATAGATAAATCATTTAGATTAATCAGTATCGTGGACGGATACATTATACATATTTTGTTCTTACAAAAATTGTAAAAACAAAATACGTATTGTTTGTCGTCTCTCTTCAATTATCATATAGTTAGCATAAAATTGATGAAAAGGGGCGTGATTTACCGATCACGCTCTCTCCGACAGTACCATCGTGTGGTGGAACAACCGACATACAAGCAAGTGCAGATACGGTATTTACTGAGGTAACAGAAAAACTCATAAACGCAATCGGCGCTGTACCGGTAAGATCAAAATGCTTTGTTTCAAATTTTGATACCTCTTTGTATAATTTTATTATGTGGTGTCAAGAAGTCGATCATGTGCGTAATTTAAATCGTCGGGACGAGAAGCGACGAAGTTTTGGCTTATCGAGTGGGTCAGTAATGATAGTTGTTGGTCGAGATTCGCGTATCATAGATCATTGTTCGCGTAGATATCGCTGATATTTTGTTGGTTGTAATAAAGACCGATTCCGACAAATACCCTACGTATGCGAAATATGCTAGGCGGTGTTTGCTACGATTGCGTATCGTTCGCTGATTAAGTGACGACTTAATTATGGCTATTATTGTACGATGCATCACGGATCCTCAAATCTGTGCGGCTGCTACAAACGTGAAGTTACCCCCTGAAAATTTAGTTGATTTTCTGTCAAGTTATGTAAAACCAACTGTTAAGGTGAACTATAGTAACTATAGCTATATATAACTATAGTAAAATTAGTTCACAATTAAATTAACATAAGCCCGGGCACGGTGTTTCGGCGTGTTCGGTGTGTTTTAAATGCGGCAACTTAGATCATAAGTCTGTCTCAAGCGTTTTAAACCTGAGTCAATTCTTGATGGTAATATGCCGAGTACATCGTCTGCGAGTGTCCCTGGAACTCGTAGACAAACATCCAGACCAGAACCTTGGTCGTTTTGTAAAAAGGTTCGACACAAGGTTGCAGATTGCTTTGCAAAACAGCGCTCCCAATTAAGGTAGAAAGAATGTTAACTTCTGTCAAATCGAATGATGCAAATCGAATGTTAACTTCTGTTAAAGTCTGAACGATACTTATTAACAAAATGATATCATGACGGCCGTTATACAGGACGTCCCCTTGAAGTGCTTGTAGATAGCGGTTCTACAATTTCCCTGATATCTGAATCGGTTGCAAAGCATTTACAATGTACTCGGATACCTTCATATAAAATTTTACGCGGTATCAGTAACGAAGAAGTACATTCTACTTTCCATACTACGTTAACCGTCGAATTTCCCTAGATATCTCTTGAGGTTGATTTTCATGTTGTGTGTGATAAATTTTTGAGCACACCAATTATTATCGGTACCGACGTCTTGAATCGAGATGGTGTAACTTATACGCGTATGCGAGGTCGACAACGACTAACGCGTATGGACGACGTCATGCATATTACGCCCGATACTACGGTTATAATAATTGATTCTCCATTAGTAGGACCAGATAGGGAGCGTCTAATGAGTACCATTGATGAGTTTGCAAGAGTATCTCGTGGTAGATACGGCTTGTACTACAGTCAATACAGATTTTATGTACATCAAATTGCATAACGAAACGCCTGTAGTTTATAGACCGTATAAAATGTCGCATGCCGAAAAATTACATGTTAGAGCGATCATTAAGGACTTGCTTGAAAAGAATATTATTCGCGAGTCTGAGTCTGAGTTCTCAAGTCCAATCTTATTGCTTAAAAATAAAGATGGCGCTGATAGGCTATGCGTTGACTTCAGAGCTCTGAATGCTAATACCGTTAAAAACCACTACCCTTTACCGTTGATTGACGACCACATAGACTTATTAGGCAAAGCTAAATATTTCAGTAGCTTAGATATGGCAACTGGGTTCCACCAAATTCGCCTTGATGAGGATTCTATTCATCGCACAGGATTGTAATTAGCGAAGGCATTACGAATATATCAAAATGCCATGTGGTCTAACAAATGCATGCTTTGTGTACCAAGTAATCATTTCTAATACGTTGCGTACGTTCATCGGTAATGTTAAGGTACGCGTCTATATCGACGACGTCTTACTGAATAGTCTGAATAGTCGGTTAACGAATGTATGTAGATCTTACGAGAGGTGTTGGACACTTTGACTTTATGTCTTGTTACAGAGATCTAGTACCTAGACGATAAGTAAAGGTCAGGTAAGACCGAGCGCTCATAAAGTGGAAGTTCTAGTTAGCGTGAAGGTAATGTCAAAGAAGTAAAGCAGTTCCTGGGTCTTACTTCAGGAGGTGCATTCCATTGTACTCCCTGAAAATTTTGTGCATAACTGGATTGTTTCGCAAAAATGGCGGGTTTACCTAGGGCGAGTAGTAAGAAAATATGCGTAAGAGAATTATTAACCACCCAACCATCTGTTCTAGTTACTTTGAACCCCGCAAGCTCTAATGATCTCCACACAGATGCATCATCAGTTGGTTACAGTGCCGTGTTATTCTAAATTGTTGAATATGGCTACAAGCGACCTGTTTCTTATTCCAGTGAAATGATGCAGGGAGCAGAGTTACGTTACCACTCTTAAAGAGATGGGTATGCTTAATCTTATTGGTACAAAATGTAAAGTTGGTTGGTTGGCAATGTGAGCTAATACTAGTTCATATAGGCATACATCAGGGATCATACTGTAAAACTAAGTTGTAGCAGAATATATGATTCTCTGGCGAGGGGAATGGACCCCTGATGTGTGCGCCTCATTTTTTTGAAAGTGAGTATTCTTCTTTATTTCTTACTGTCCTCTTCCTTGTTATGCGGAAATATATGGTGACAGTACAGTGGTGTACAAATAAAGAAATCTGAAAATCTGCTTAATGTAAGGATTTGGTTACATCGTCATGAAATGTGTTACTGTTGATGTTTATATTAATGTTACAGCTGTTATCGCATACTGCGGTCACTGCGATAATCTTCAAAGGACATACTGCGTGTCACTGTCCATTGTGAATACTGCGGTCACTGCACGTTGAGCATACTGCGGTCACTGCTTACTGTTGTCGCATACTGCGGTCACTGCGATAATCTTCGAAGGACATACTGCGTGTCACTGTCCATTGTGCATACTGCGATCACTGCTCGTTGACCATACTGTGGTCACTGCTCGTTATTTTTTTATACTGTTGAACTTTGCTGAATGTAATGGAGTTATCACTCTTATTGACGGCTTTGTTCAACGCTTGTGAATGTTTAGCTAATGTGATTAATATAACTTTCAGACGATGATAATGAGGACGATAGTAAACTGTCTCCAGAGAAACCTTTCTGGCAATCAAAGCCAGGTTGTGAAAGTGGAAGTACGCGCAGCTGAGAATACTGAAGTCACCGGATGCAGCAGCCTCTACAATCACGGGCGAGGTCGCGCCGTCGTCAGGAGAGGCCGAGTTAGTATAAAATTGATGAAAAGGGGCGTGGTTTACCGATCACTCCACGTGACGTCACGATCAGGCGATATCGGAAGCTTGGTGATCGACCGGAGGGGCCGCCAGAGCTCACTCGCTTGCTGGGGCCAAGGATAGACGAACGGTTTTAGTCATTACGTCATTTTTGTAATTGCCTATAATAATTTAGTTTTGTTGATTTAAAGTTATATCGTTAAAATTGTAAATAAGTGATTTTGGTGTAAAGTATGCGAATTGTAATTTTATAAGTAAAAACCATATTTTAGTGAAGTTGTTATTATTTTTTTTAGTTAATATTTAAGTTATTTGTAAATATATATTATTTTAAGTCATTTAAAGTGTTAAATAAACGAAATATAACACAATACTGATTTTTTTTTAAATTAAAGTTATATAATTTAAAAAAGATTTATCCTTTATTGTAATTTCGATGTTAATAACGAAGTTAAGTCGATGACTGATTGAACATAACATTAGTATATTATTAATATTAGTAGTAATAATGATAATACATAATATTAGTATATTATGTTCCATCAGTCAGTAAGAATATGAGATTTATATAACACATTTACCTAATAAAAAATATAACGTTAGATCATCTGCCAAACGCAAAACTAATATTTTTACTAAGTGTTATATTTACAACTAGCGACCCATTCGTGGCTTCACCCGCTTGATCGATGTTCTCGGATTTACTATAATACCTATAATACGCATGTTTGATTTATTTCATTGTACATATTTTTTCTCTTCGAATGTCTGTCTGAAACATTACGAAAAAAATAAGTATATTTACAAAATTTTAATTTTATATGCTATATTTTATCCGCGTCTTATTCTTTTACATTCTTTCGTAATTCATTTTGTATGTCATTTCCGAATGCCACGTGGCCCGTTGTCTTGTATTTTGTATGCCCTTTTGGACATTTGTCAATTAGTTAGTTATAGGTCTGATCTCTAATCTCTCATTTCCGTTCACTGTTAGTGATAAATAATACAATTTTTTTCCTCTTCTAAAGAATCATACAAAAATCTTTACAGTAAGTCGTGTGATAAGTCTAAGTGTTGATAACTAAATTATTTTTAGCATTATTGAAAATTATATATTTCAGTTTCGATGCTTGTGCACATAATTTTTGGGAAAGGTGATATAGTTATATAGCATGATGCACTGATAATTTGGAAAATAAAACAAAACATCATTCGGATTTGAATATAATTATTACTTTCTAATTGTTGCAGCAAAGAGTTGCCAAGCCCGATTATGATTGCATGAGTCAGCGATGCAACCAGGCTGGACATGGCCACTATTAGGATAGAAGTCTACATCACCAACAGGATCTTTCAGACTTAAAATGCCACATACAGACGTATGAATAGCTTCAACGTAAATACCATTGTTAGATTGGATACGATTGGAATTGCCTATCCATAGTGGGCCAGCAGGATCTAAACCTGATTGTACAAATAAAACGTATTCAAAATATGTTCAGTGAGCATTTCTTGAAGAAGAAAAGATCATATATGTATCATTATAAATGATATATAGCAATATTATCCAAAGATATATCGAGACTAGTAATATCTATATATATATTTGAGTAACTATACTAATTTAATTTACAATTCAATAAGTTTAACAAGAACGTCGTACCTGTAACTCGAGTAACTCTGCCACCAAGTTTCCTTCCAGCGTTCCTAACAACAAGAGCACCTAAACTGAACTCTACGGGACGCATACTAGTAAACTGAACACTGTGACAGAAATGCCCCATAAATCGGACGTTTTCTTGATATCAAGGGACTAAGATGTCTTAGTAATGTACTTTGAGTTAACTAATATAAAACTAAAATTAACATAACATTTTGTATACTCCGTGAGTAACGTTTCGGCGACGGTGTTGGAAGATAGAAGAGTTTTGGTTGCAGAAATTGAAATATCAGCGAAGAATATCTTAAAAGTACAAGCAGCTTCTTGATCCGCTGGATGATCATATTCAATTTTCAATTTAAATTAATTTTTGCGATTCCTAGCCTTCCCAGTCTCACAATTTATGCTATGTTTTTATTTAATATGTATGCATTTTGCCAAGGAACAAACAATTTATAATAAGTCCTGACATAAATATTAAACGATACTTCGTGGTTATGTGTTTTGTCATATGAGCTTTGCCTACTGCTATGTATTCCCACTTTCACCCAGTCATTAAATTACAACAAACTCCCGAAGTTAATAGTTTTATAAGTAAATATTACATTGAAATTAATAACACAAAATATTTCCCATGCAACAGGTTGGGTTCACAATTAGAATTAAAATTAATTTGCGTTATTATATTTCTGTAAAATTTTGTACACGACTATTTATCATCGGCAACAACAATCGGCACAATTGTTTGGCCTTTTATAAATTTTATTTTTACCAAAATAAAAGGAAGCCAACTGTCCGCAATAATCAGAAGCTAACATGTTTATTATAGATTTATTTCTCGGTACAGAGTTTGTAAAAATATAATCAATACATACATGCATGAAATAAAAAACCTCTGTTACATGTACATGAAAACAATTCAAGAAAACCTCTTCTAATGTGAATGTAAGCAAATAAATCTGTTAATAATTGCTAATAATAATTTTCTGATGTGTAAAAAGTATACGATTGAGTCAGTGTCGGTGTTGCAATAAATATCTTTGTCTAGTCTTGATTGAAAGAAACGGTTTGTTTTAGTATCACGCTGTATTTAGTATCCCGCACATAGCAGGGTAGGAAGAGGGAGCCGAAGGCGGAAAGAACCTAGTGTTAAGATATTGCGGTCCCCGCTTTCAGTGCGTGTTTAGTGACGGAACTCAACGTCGCACTTTTGCCTTGTGCAGAGCGAAGCCAGTCAAAATAATTCGTTCTCCCCGAGTGGAAATCGAATCCACAAACCGTCGAATTGTCCGAAATTATAAAATATATAATTTTTTTTAATGAAATAACAATACTTTTAATGAATTATAAAATTAAACAACTTTGATAATAAAAGACTTTTTTATTCACTTTAATGCTTAAAATGGATAGTTGCTTCCTGTATTTAGTCGGTATATACCATTGCTGAAAATAAAAAATAAAATATTATTTTTTAACGTTGTTTCAAAAATTTATGTACTTTAGTTTAAAGAACGTTTTTTCGCTACTTACCCTCTTTTGCCCAAATTATCGTTACCCATAGCTAAGTTACCTCCGTTGCAACTGTTTGAGGTAACTTCATTCATATTATTACACCGTCTGCCTACTAAGCGATTGTACGAAACAGTTGCAGCAAAAAGTTGCCATGCACGTCCGTGCGAGCACGACACATTTACTCCACAACCAGGCTGACTTCTTCCACCGTTAGGGAAAAAGTCTGCATTAGCTATAGGCGTTCCGATGCCGAGGTTTGGAAGGTTGCCACCATTAGTATGAATAGCCTCAACATATACTCCAGCATTAGGTCCAAGACGATTTGAATTTGAATTCCAATTAGGTCCAGCGGGATCTAAGCCTAAAATATGTATTTGTTTATTAGTTATTCGTTAATTTATTTTATTTTTAGTTATTCTTTTCGTGTTCATAAATTGATATATTGATATATTTGTTTCACAAATAACATCTCAGCGTCTCAGATTAAATGTATATCATAATTGTTATCAGCTTTAAAATAAGTAGATTGTTTCTAGTATACAACTGTTAATAGCAAAGGAAAAAGATTAAGATGAAGTAATCATAGTAAATATATAATTATTCGGACCGCCTGGAGTTAATGATATCATTAACAATTCAACTAACCAGTCACTCGGGCAATTCTGCCACCAACTTCTCTACCAGCGTTTCCTACAATGTGAGCACCTAAACTAAACCCAACAAGATGCATATTGTTATAGGCTGCTCCGGAAACTCGGTTTAAGAAGGCAAGGAATTGCCCTAAACCACGTCCAACTGCGGGAGCTCCATTCGCTGCGGTATTGTATCCAGATCCAGCCAATGCGCTCCAGTCCATGACGATGACGTTTACATCACTTCTACTAAGGTATGCTGAAAATATGTTTAAAATTAAGCATAACTAAGTAATAATTTTGGTTCAAAAGTAATAAGATTGTGTTTATAATAGTTATATAATAGCTAGTTAATAATAATAAGTACTCTGAGCTGACTGCCAACCTTGAGTAATTGGACAGGAACCCCTAAGTAGAAGAAGCTAGTTAATGCTAATTTTAAATATCGGCCCTTCTAAGATTTAAATATCTTATAGCTGTCTAACTTAACATTTTTATAATGACATAATCTCTTAATCTCACTCACATAAACATTCTCATTTGAGAATTTGTACATTGGTACTTTATTTAAAATTATTTAAATATTTCAATTGAATAATGAAAATTTTGGAAAAAAAGTTACAATTGTTGAAAGTGATTGATTGTGGATGTTTCTGTTTCTATAATAAATTAAATTGTTATAACAGAAATATTTTGTTCTTTTTGTTTATATTTGAGTACAGGAGCGAAGCCATTTTTTTTTATACATTTAAATTGAATGCCTCACCATTCCTGATTTCTCCATTAATGTCGCTATTCCGATTACTGCGCCACCCGTGAACAATAACAACAGTTTGACGTCTGCTGTTAAAATTAGATGAGGAAATGCTGTTTGCATTATTTATACGGAGAGTCTGAGACGATGTTGGATTTTGTCTAGAAAACAAATCATATAAAAAATATCGAAAATAAGTTGATAATAAAATAATACAAATGTATAGTGCAAATGACTTTATTACTATCAATGATCTATTACAGGCTTCTTATTTATAAAAAAAACCTTTTATTGAAAAAAGCACACAATTTATTAAGTAAAATAATTAATAAAAATAATTATTTTTATATTTGTTATTGTTTTTATTTGATTTATTTTTTGTTTAAAATAACTTGCTTATTATATCTAAAATAACAAATAATGTATAAAAGTAACTATAGTAATATATATTAAATTGGAATAATTACCTGGTGAATAATAAATATTGATTGTTGTTAGGATTTCTCATGAAGTCTTCTATAGCCTGAACATCAGGCTGTTCTTCTAAATCTACCAGTTGCAAGACACCTTCATCGTCAGGTATTTGGACGAAGCGTGAATAATTTTCATCAACATTTTTCACTGGCACCGCAAGTGCGGCTTGCACTTGAAAAAATAAATAAATTGTTATAATTCATGCTTATAATAAAAAGTACTCGATATATTAAATGAAAGTAACCGAGTTAAGTGGATTTATTTTGGTATTTAAAATATTTCTTTAAAAAACCAACTTTTAATACTTTACATATGTTCGTGGTCTTGCCTTTAAACTACAATTAAACCACGGACAGACTTCGGTTATAAGCTATAATGTTATATATATAAACATTGATGAGTTATTTTCAAAAAAGCTGTCTATAAATATTAATTAAAACATTTATTGTTTATATATTTTCGTGACATAGAATTAGACAAAGAAAATTTTAAATATTTAATTTTCAACCTTTTTTACAATTTTTAAAACTACTGTATTAGATGGTGTTACCAACACTGGACTTCGACAGGGATCCTTAAACTTACATTTTCCAATTCCAAGTCCAAGATCCAGGCACTGCTCTCAGATCCTCTCTTTGCAACTGGCCCACGACGGTCCAGACACTCGACCAGCGAATTCACAGAACACTAAGCAGTTTCTTATAATAATTAGGTACGTAAGAAATTTAACTCACCTGCTAGAATTAGCAATAATGCCGACTTCATTTTTAAGATGTTAATTTACCTGTAGACTAATGTACGTCTTACTTGCTTTTATACCGAAATTCATAACACGTGTATATAGATAGTAGTCAATCAATGATTTTATATCATTTTATACTACTTGTCATTTCACACTTTACGCACATTGCAAATTTACGGTCCAAATACTAAAATAAATAATCCCCGCAAAATTTTAGATCTGGTTAATAGACAAGATAAAAAAATATAGCAAATGACATACATAGTAAGTGACTTGGAAGAAACCTCAAATTTCGTTTCTGGCACTTGTGCCCCTGGAAATATTGAACAGTATACGAGACATAAATAAATCATTCAATATAATACATTTAAATATTCGCAGCATAAACTGTAATTCCAGTGGCCTTCTGGTCTTATTAAGTAGAATTCAAGTTGATATTGACATTATCATCCTCTCTGAGTGTTGGCTAAGCAAATGTCCTAACCTACGTTTATTACCAGGTTTCAATTTATTTGCCTCTAATTTTCTGGCACAAAATTATAGTGTAGTGGCATACTTGCGAAACGGATTAGACTTTGATATAACTGTACCTACTTTTGACGATGCTAATTGTCTTTTGATTAAATTTGGTCATAAATTAGTTATTTTAGCTATTTATCGCTCACCATCATATACAAATATCAATACTTATTTAAGCAATTTGGATTGCAGGTTGACTTATTTAGCTTTTTTTCCAACAATAGTTTTGGTAGGTAACATTAATATTAACTTATCTTCAAATAATAATGATGTACACTCAGATGACTATTTAAATCTATTAGCCTCACACGCTATGATTCCTGTCCACAACAAGATTGTTCAACTGTTTGGATCATTCAATTTCAAAATCTCCTCCTCCTCTATTTCATTGGTCCTTGAATGTTGTATAACTGATCATGCTCCTATTTTATGCATATTCATAAAGCCCCAAGTTGTAAGACGTAAACCGTCGTTTAAAAAATAAATAACTTATCCATTGTTGAAGACATCAATAAGGCCGATTTTTCAACTGTTTTCACATCTCCAGATCCATATAAGGCCGCTTCTGTACTCGTTGCCACACTTTCAAATATTGTTAAAAAGCAAACAATAATTATTCGTATATCTAGCCGTAAACGTATAATTAAGCCAAGGACAACGACTGGTCTTTTAAAGTGTATTCGTCATCTTAATCGATAATTTAAAACCTAAATCACATAGTTCTGTGGAATTATTGAACATAGCTCAAAATACTATTATATCTGTTAAGGAGATAAATTAGTTGACCGCCAATATCGGTAAAAAATTGGCAACAAAATTTAAGAATAATATGTGAAATAGTTCAGAAACAAATCTAGGTCCGACAAAATCTATGGCCTTATTTTTAACTGGTGATTCCCAGGTCGAGCACAGTATTTTGAATCTCAAAGACAATTGTGCCGTAGGCTGGGATGATATTCCCACTTCAGTAATTAAATCAACCAAAAACATGCTTGTGCCTATACTAACATGTGTCTATAACAATTGCCTGTCATCGGGTGCTTTTCCAGATGTTCAAAAAGGCTCTAGTACATCCTATTTATAAAAATGGGAATAGAAGCAGTATCAATAACTATAGGCCAATTTCGGTCCTGAGTGTGTTATCTAAAATTTTTGAAAAAATTCTTAACAAGCGATAGCAGGATTTTCTTACACAACACAATTCAATATTTTGTCAGCGAATCAGTATGTTTCAGAAGCCATAGATCAACTGATGATGCAGTTCTTGACCTCACCACGACAATTGTTAGAAATCTGGATAGTAAGCTTAAGATTTGCTTAGCAAACTATTGAATGTTGCGGGCATCCGCACTCCGACATTATGAATCATTTAAGAACTATTTGACGGGACGTCGTCAATTGGATAAAATTAACAAATATGTGAGTGTAGAAGAGGAGATAAATTTTAGTGTCCCATAAGGCAGCGTCCACGGTCCTATCCTTTTTTTAATATATGCTAATGAAATTTGTAATTTAGCGCCTGACATCTGTAAGACAATAATGTGCGCTGATGATACGGCACTTGTAATCTCTGGTTCAACCTGGTGTTAAACGTTTTCCCTAGTTCAAACAGACTTTTACAACTTAGACAGAAATTTTAGATATTCACCCTCTAAGCCGATTACAATGAATTGATATATATATATATATATATATATATATATATATATATATTATATATATATATATATATATATATATATATATATATATATATATATATATATATATATATATATATATATATATATATATATATATATATATATTCATCTCAGAGGGTGTCTAGCCAATTATCTGTCCGATATTTGGTTTCCGGCATACGGGTACGCGACCCCGGGACCTCGAGCCACCACTTTCATAACCCGATCCAATCCATGTAAGTGGTGTCCCTCCCCTATATTCCAAGTCTTTCTGCAAAAAACCACTTCGCCACTCATATGGACCGATTGGTCTTAGTCGGAAGGCAGACCCTGGCAAAAGCCGGGACTAATGCCAGGAAGAAGAAGAAGAAGATATATATATATATATATATATATATATATATATATATATATATATATATATATATATATATATATATATATATATATATATATATATATATATATATATATATATATATATATAATATATATATATATATATATATATATATATATATATATTTATTTATGATTATTTTTTCTTTTTAATGTTTAACTGTCTGTTTAACTGTAATGTTTTCCATATCTTAATATTTTACGTTACTTAATAGTTTACGTTTGGAGCAAAATTTGTGTCTTTAGTGCGTACGTATGTGTTGGCGCTACGCTGCAGTTTTTTTTTTTAACTTTAGCAGTAACGTTTTCTCTTGTTATGTATTACCTCCTTATCTACGTTCCCGTTTTAAAATCCTTCCCTCTCCTACACGCTCGAGGAGGTCTTTTGTTTACCAATGCTAGACATTCCAAAGAGCAATACCAAATTCCTTCAAAATTCCTTTTCTGTACAGGCTCCACTCCTTTGGAATAAACTCCCTAAAGCTATTCAAGAGAGCCAATCAATCTTGTCTTTTAAGTCGCAACTGAAAAAACATCTCATCAACGAACTTAATAGTATCTGAAAATTATTTAACTTATCTATGTTTTATTTATATTATATTTCTGTGTTTATTTTGTTTTTTGTGTTGAAATTTTATATATTTTATAGCGTATGTATGTATTTATATGTATTTGTATAAGTATATGTTTATTTAACATTATTACTGGTATGTATGTATATCTCGTATATCTTTTATGCTTTATGTATAGGATTTTTTTAAAGTTATTTTTAGTTTTATGTAATTACGTAATTTTTTTATCTTTATATTGCATTTTAAGAGTCATCTCGCTACTTACTGCTTTCACCCACTTTCACAGGTTGGCTGGAAGAAATCTCTTCTAGAGATAAGTCCACCGTTTGGAACTATATTTTATTATGTATGTAATTCAACATATATTGATTGCAATAAAGAATACTATGTACCTCTGTATGTTCCTAACAAACTTTTTTTTTTAAATTTAAATATTTTTGCTCGCTTCTATTGTATATGTAAATTTAGATAACCTAAATTGACATACTACAAACAAACTTAAGTGGACATATTGATCCCTTCATATACAATTATGTATATTATTTGGATGTTATTACAATAGATATGTTTTTATCAACATTATCTGTTCAGTAATTACTCTGCTTGATAAAGGTAAGATCGTATGAAATAGATAAATCATTTAGATTAATCAGTATCGTGGACGGATACATTATACATATTTTGTTCTTACAAAAATTGTAAAACCAAAATACGTATTGTTTGTCGTCTCTCTTCAATTATCATATATTATTTTAAGTCATTTAAAATATTAAATATAACCCAATATTGTAATTTTTTAAATTATATAATTTAAAAAAGATTATCCTTTACTGTATTTCTGAAATAGTTGTAAAATTATTCCTATATTAATTCAGCAGTTTCGACGTAAACAACTAGGTTTAGTCGATGACTGATGGAACATTATATTCCATCAGTTATTACTAACATAATTGTCAGTCAGGATATGAGATTAAAATTACAATTTACCAAATAAAAAACTTTACGTATGAGACACTATAAAGTGCTATCTGCATATAATATGCATCTGCCAAACACAAAACAATCATTTTTACTAAGTACCCATTCGCGGATTCACTCGCTTGATCGGTGTTCTCGGATTTACTGTACCTATATAATATGCGTTTATTTTACATTATATTTTCCCTTTGAATTTTTGTCTATGAAAAATAATAAAAATTTAAGTATATATACAAAATTATAATGTTATATGCTATATTTTATCCGCGCCTTATTCTTTTATATTGTGTCGAGTTCCGCATGCCATGTGACCCGTTGTCTTGTATCTTGTACGACCTTTTGAAAACTTGTCGATTAGGTAGACGTCTAAGTTAGACGTTCTCTGCTAGTGATAAATAACACAATTTTGAATTATCTTCTACTGAATCATACAAAAATCTTTCCAGTAAGTCGTGTGGTAAGTGTTGATAACTAAATTATTTTTAACATTTTTGAAAATTTATATATTTCACTTTCGGTGCACATAATTTTTGGGAAAGGTAATATAGTATTAAAACACGATGCACTGATAAATTGTAAAATAAAACGAAACATCATTCTGATTTGAATATAATTATTACAGTAAAAACAAATTTATGGGAAGCTATAGCTTGCTTGTCAAATATCTAGTAAGGATAACTTCCGTTTGTGTTTAATCGAAATATTCCATTTCTGAAAAAAAAATTGTTATATTTATAATTGGATGTATCATCACAACATACATTTTAATGAATATTAATAATATATAGTGCAAAAATGACTCAGAATTTGGATATCCTTCGAAACGAACTAACTATATAGTATGTGCAGTATATTTTATTTGTTGACGAATGACAAGAGTGGCGTTGTATTCCGCGTTTAACGTATCCAAAGTTGGGTAGAAACCTTGTCCCACAGGGAGTCCTTCTGCCTACCATGCAATATATGGATACGGTGTGAAGCAAAAAAATAAAGTACATATTCTTAGATTTTTTTTTGTATATATATACTTTTTTCATTTTATTGCTTACTAAAATATACGTCCATGTAGCTTAGGTTCATTCCAATTTGATAAGCATTCCGTTCTCCGCTTAAAAAAGAAAATGCCTAACATTTAGCGAAAAAGAAAATAATTACATCAATGCAAACAAAGTGTAGTTGTGCAAGATGCACAAATTAATTTTGAAAGATCATCTATATAATAAATATACTTTGTGTTTTCGAAACCTTATTTTACTAAAATATTACCTCCCTACTATTGGGAATCAAGTAGATATAATTATGGACCTTATATTGAATAATACTAATAATAATATCACAGTTGAAGAATAGATATAAAATAATTAATTATTTAATTACTTACCCACTCTTATTTAAATTATCGTTTCCCATGCCAAGAGTGGAACCTTTACAGGTATCTAAAAGTACTTCTAACATATTATTACATTGCCTGCCTACAAGATGATTGTAGTTTATGGTTACAGCAAAGAGTTGCCAAGCCCGATTATGATTGCATAAGTCAGTGATACATTCAGGCTGGAAATGGCCACCATTAGGATAGAAGTCTACATCACCAACAGGATCTGTAAGACTTAAAATGCCACTGTCAGTGTGAATAGCTTCAACGTAAATACCATCGTTAGATTGGATACGATTGGGATTGCCTATCCATAGTGGGCCAGCAGGATCCAAACCTGATTGTACAAATAAAATGTATTAAAAAAAAGTTCAGTGAGCATTTCTTGAAGAAAAAAAGATCATAAATGTTTTTTTATATGTATCATTATAAATGATATATAGCAATAATATCCAAAGATATATCGAGACTAGCAATATTTATACATATTTGAGTAACTATACAAATTTAATGAACAATTCAATAAGTTTAACAAGAGCGACGTACCTGTTACTCGAGCAACTCTGCCACCAAGTTTCCTTCCAGCGTTCCCAACAACATGAGCACCTAAACTGAACCCTACGAGATGCATACTAGTAAACGGTGCTCCTGTAATTCTGTTAAGGAAGGTAAGAAACTGTCCCAAGCTACGCCCAACTGCTGGAACTCCAGAAACCGCCGTAACGTATGTGGATTTTGCTAATCTACTCCAGTCCAGGACAATCACATTTGCTTCAGATTTACGAAGGTAAGCTGTAAATAAATAAATTCATCTCGTGCATAATTACATTTATTCATGTAATGTAATTTTATGATAAATCAAACGAAAATAATAAAGATGTATTAATACAAACTTATATTTATCTGATTTACTAAAGAAAAAGTTAATAGTAAACTTACCATCTCTGATGGCGGGATTAATACCAGAGTTCTGGTTGCCGCACCATCCGTGAACAATGACAACTGTAGAGATCCTTGCATTAAAATTGGACGATAAAATACTGGTTTCATCATTTATAGCCAATACTTGAGGCGTCGTTGGATTGCGCCTTTAAAAAAACATTTATACATATGTTAAATTATGTATTAATACTAATATATATATATATATATATATATATATATATATATATATATATATATATATATATATATATATATATATATATATATATATATATATATATATATATATATATATATATATATATATATATATATATATATATATTTATACTGGGGAAGAAACGTAGTCAATATACGTAATAAACAGGTAATGTTGTGATTTTCTTCATTTACTTGAAAGAGCCACCTATAATGTTATGGTAAAAAATTGTTAAATCTTACCTTGTGAAGAGTAGATATTGATTGATGCCAGTATTTCCATTGGCTTCTTCTTGAATATCTTTCTTAGGTTGTTCTTCAAGGTCGACTCGATGCAAAATGCCATCTTCACCAGGAAAATCGATGAATCGTGGATAATTGATATTTTCCAAAGTCAGCGCTTTAACTACACATACTAAAAAATTTTATACGTATTATTTTTTTATAAATACCAAGCGAGATCCCTTGATTCATTTTTAGTACACTCAAATTAAACCCACCTGCAACCAGGCACAAGATAGGCTTCATATTTGCTAACTTACTGTGCTTATGAAATTTAATTATTACAACTCAAAAATCTTGATATAAGACCAAATTAAACGATTTTTACAGTATTTACAGAGCTGATACCTGTTTAATATTAACAGAAATTTAACGGTACCTATAAATATATTATAATCAAGCCGTTATATTAATTTTTTCTGCCAATTAAGTTCAAAGTATTATTTTGAAATGGATAATTTCAATAAATATATTTCCTTTTTTATAGCTCTTTGTTTGTATTCGGGGGTTCTGCTTTGTTTTATTTTGGAAACAAAAATATTGATATTTTTATTTGGATATTCATTATCCTTTCGTTGAAAAAGAAAGATTTTTTTTGAAACTAAATTACTCTTTCGTAAGTCGTCCTGAATTAGGAGCAACTTTTGGGATTACAACGATTTAGATGGATAAATTGATTCATATTAAGAAATAAATTAATTCAATCAGAACTTACGCATCCGTATTTCTGATGATTAATTTAGACAAAAATAGTTTATTGTAACGTTATTATAATAAATATATACAAATTAAAATATATCTTACTTTGCATATAATAGTCAATATTTGTATGATGTTTTTTTGGAGTTACATTGAAGCCTATATTACTTTATGTGATATTATGAATATATAAATTAAATAAATTAAGTTAGTTCACGCTGTATCGCGCACATGGCAGGGTAGGCAGAGGGAACCATAGGAACCTCATGCTAAGATACTCCGTTCTCCGCTTTCCGTCTTTTTGAGGCATTGCGTGTTGAGTGGCGGAACCCAACGCCACGCTTTGTCTTGTTACCAGAGCGAAGAAAATGAACATCATTCATTCTCCCTGAGTGGGAAACGAACCCACAAACCGTCGCGTTTACAGGCAGAGGCTATGCCTCTGCGCCACTATGGTATATTTATCTATTTTTTTGTATAAAAAGAAAGATTGCCCTTGTAGGTGTATGATGTTTCATTATGCTATAGGAAAATGGCAAGGCAAAAAGCTTGCTTCATTTGCCTATAGCCCTTATAAAAAATTATATAATTAAACCATTTTGAAATACCCATATGCACACATTTTTTTTGTATACATTTAATTGCTTTATATGTATTTAATTTGTATATACAGCTTAGAGACCTATTTAGAAAAAATATTGTCTAATGAAATTTAGGTGTAAATATATTTATTACCTAAACTCGTATTTTAAGTAACCCTTTATACAGCCAACTATATAATTTGCATGGTTTGCTATTAATTAAAATAATTAATTTAATACCATTCATTTGTATTTTATAATTCATTAGTTTTAGCCTAATCGATTGATTGATTTGATCGACCTTACTTAATTTTCCACGGCTTTGTTTATTGTATCGTAATGTTAATATTATATGAATATTTATTTTATTTATCACTAGCTTTTAGTTGTGGATTCTTTCGGGTATAACTAACATGACACATTTTGAATACCTTCTACCTTCTACCAATAAATCTCTTCCAGATTTATAATAGTATTATAGTACTAGCGACCCGTTCGCGGATTCACCTGTATGATCGATGTTCCGGATTTATTCTAACATAATATGCAAGTATTATAGATATATATTTTTTTCCATTTTACCTTACGAATCACTTTGCCTTACAAACTAATTAATAAATATTAATTTATATGTGATATTTTGTCTGGGAGGAAGGTAATCCCGTGCATGGTAAACGAGGTATTTCCCGTGTAAATTCTGATTTCGCAGGACATTTGGTATAAAAAGAAAAAATAATGTAGCCCGTTTGTTGCTACATAACCTTCTCTATTCTAGTTCCATAAAAATCGGTTCAGCTGTTCAGGAGATTAGCCCGAACAAACAGACAGACAAACATTTAAAAATAGATGTGTTAATATATATCTCTTGAAAAATCATAGTTATTTTGAAATAACTTCCCTTGTAGTCCACAAGGACAATTCGTACACAATTTCAGATTAAATACCTATATACCTGTATTAGAAATATACCTATATTAGAAATTAAAATTGTATAATATAATATAGCCATATAGAAATTAAAATTGTATAATATAATATGTATAATATAGCCAGTATAATATACCTATATTAGAAATTAAAATTGTAACATTAAAAGAAAATATATAAGTCATGTTCAAAAGGTATAAAAGAATACAACTTTATGAGAATTCACTGTTTATTTATAAATTAATGTCAATATAGTATATCTAGAACTTTGTTAACTAGTACGGGTATCTTCTTTGGGTATTAATTCGGTATAGTCCATTTCTGTAAATTAAAGACAGAATTATGATTAACTTAAATATTAAATATAATAAAATTAGAATGGTTAACTCAAAAAAAGATCTTGTCTGAAAATTTTTCCTAATTACCTATTTTACCTATATAAATAAAAAATATTTAATAATGAATTACCCTCTCTTATTCAAATTATCATTTCCCATGTGTAAATTTGCTCCACTGCAATTGTCTCTGTTGACTTCTTGCATATTATTGCATCGTCTTCCAATCAGATGGTTGTTGGTGACGGACGAAGCAAAAAGTTCCCATGCTCGATTATGGTCACATATGGGGGTAATACAGCCAGGTTGAGATCTACCACCATTGGGAAAGAAGTCTGCATTGGCAACAGCAGATCCTATTCCTAAGCCCACTGTACCACCGTTGGTATGAATAGCTTCGACGTACACAGCGTCATTAGGACTAAGGCGGTTTGAATTTGAACTCCATAGAGGTCCAGCAGGATCTAAGCCTGTAAAAATATAAAATGCATATTTATATTTTATTGTGAACAGTATAGCCAAATTTATAACTTTAGCTTGTAAAAAATGTAAATTTAGCTTGTAAAGTGGAAGAATATAATTATTATTATTTTTATATCAACTTGAGGTGAATACAGCTAAGAAAGTATGTAATATATGGAGTGTTATTATGTACACAGAGTTACCTAGTATTTCTTACTCAAATAAGCTCACAAAACAAATATCGAAATCATTGAACACAACAATCAATAATTCAAACTGACTGGCTGATCCTTCAAACTTATAATTTGAAGGAAAATACCAATAAAAAATTGCTTCACACTATTTTTCGCATATAGCCTGCTACCCTAGTAGACAGAGAAAACCTAGTGTTAAGACACTCTATTCCTCACTTTTCGCCGAGTTTTGAGACATCGCTTGTTGAGTGCATGAAATAACGGATTCACCCGAATGAAAATCGAAGCCATAACCGTCGCATTTACAGACAAATACTGTGTCACTGCGCCACGACGGCCAATATTACTATTTTATTTTTAAAAATATTGAAACCTACCTGTAATACGTGCCACTCTTCCACCGAGTTCTCTACCAGCGTTTCCAACAACGTGTGCACCTAAACTAAATCCAACCAAATGCATTGTATTGAAAGGTGCTCCAGTAACTCTGTTGAGGAACGCTAGAAATTGTCCAAGTCCTCGCCCTATATCTGGCACCCCACGTACCGCAGTGTTGTAAGCAGCTCGTGCAAGTCTTCTCCAATCCATAACAATGACGTTCACATCGCTTTTACGGAGGTAAGCTAAAATTATATTTTTTATTAACATACGATTTATATATAGATAATATATAGCGTAAAGCACGAAATTCTAGTATGGTATTATTATTAAAACAGAAGTAGTTTAAACGCAAGTACAAATTGAATCAATTTTTTTTATTACTTTACTTGACTTGATAATATCTCTTTTATCTTACAATATGTTGGCAGACAAAGGAATACTCAAGCTCTTCTTTTGTGGACCATAGAATTTTATTTACTAACTTACCGTCTCTGATGATTGGATTTATGTCAGTATTCTGGTTGCTGAGCCATCCGTGAACTACTACAACAGTAGGGACTCTCGCATTAAAGTTTGATGAGGTTATACTATTTGCATTATCCATTAAGAGAGCATGAGACAAGATTGGGTTTCGCCTGAAAAAAGGAAAAAAAGGAAAAATGATTATCCAAGCCTGTGACATCGAGACACTATTAAAATATTATTACATTTAAGGCGTATTGTTACTTGAATACGATTTATTTTCTTTAATAAAATATCTTTGACCCTTCTGTCCTTCGCTAGACAATAACAATGAATGGTGTTGGTTTTCGTTATACAAAAAGCAATATTTTGGATCTTAAGAATATTTTGTGAATTTGACCGTGAATGGATATTTTGTATATTATGTTGTAAGCTTAAAAGTATACATAGTATTTAAGTAAATCATTATTTGGCGATATATTTTATTTATTTTCTTTCATTTTCACGCTTAGTAGGGTAGACAGAGAATTAGCATTAAAACGGTTCTTCTATGGTGTAATGTTATCTTATTTTTACTGAACATTCACCTTTATGTGTTTTTTTGCTCAATAAGTGACATAATTCTACACCGTACCTTGTCTGTAAATAGTTTAAAGTAAACAGCTAATATACACCCCCAATTACAGTATAGTCAAACAATAAATAAATTTTATACACTCTATGTCTATATTACCTGGTGAACAAAAAATATTGATTATTTGCAGGATTTCTCATCACCTCGTCTAAGATATTCATATCCAGCTCCTCCTCCAAGTCGATCTTATGTATGACGCCATTTTCATCGGGAAATTCTAAGTATCTTGAATATTTCTTATTCACATTTTTCGCAGGGACTGCTATAACCGCACACACTGTAACAAAAGACGAATATTAAATAAATTACTAATATATTCAAAATATTTAAACAGTTTTAACTAAATACAATATGAAGTAAACCGTCGTGGCGCAGCACCACAGCGTCTGACTGTAAACACGAAGAGTGCGGGTTTGATGCTTTCGAGGATAATTAATTGTTTTCATTTTACTCGATCTGGCAAGATAAAGCGTTACGTTATTTTAAGCAGGGAACATGGTACCTTAACAGTGAATTGCCTCCACCTACTCTGCTATATACAAATGCAACGTGGATCTAAAAATATAAATGTTTATAAATAATTAATATAAAAATAAAAAAATAATTTCGAATTTATTTAGTCACCTACCGACGGCTAAAAGACACAAGAGAAACTTCATGTTTTTGACTTCGTTGGGGGCTCTCTAAATTTAAATCACTCTAAACATCCTTTATATCTTAATGCAAATAGCTTAATGCTGATAATTTTGATTTATCCTTATTTTTTAACGGATTAACAAAACACTATCACTGTTATCAGTTTTAGTATTATTAAACAATTTTCATAATGATAAAAAATATGTACATACATACGTATATATATTTATCTAGCGCTTTTTATATGGCAATCAATAATAAAGGCAATGTTATAAAGAGTATAGTTAATATTTCTTTTACTTTCAATATGTTTTATTTAGATATAAAATTACAGTTTTTTTAAAACTCGTATGGTTAAATTTAAGCATTTGATTTTTTAACGCTAAAATTTAAACACTTAGTGAAAGATTCGTGTCATAATAATTATTAATGCTCAAATCTTTAATAATATAACATATATATAATTTAAACGTGATATGATAATATATAATTTTTGTAACGAAATAATCATTTATTATCTATGATAAAAATAACTGAAATTGCGTCTATGAAATATATTCGAGTATTAGGAAACGTCGTTAGTAGCCTCTGAAAATAGAACATTAAGTTTGATTAAAAGCGGATCTACATCAACGAGGACTGTAATATAAAAACTATTACGGCGTGAGCATAAAAGTTATTCCCTCAAATTACGTAGACGGTCGTCTTAACCCGCTAAACTGGGATGTGCTGGGGAGTTTTTGTTGGATTTCAGTTGAGGAGAAGTCCGAAATCTGTTGTATTAGTGGAGCAATTTGTCCCGGGCCCGCTGCGAACTTTTCTAATCTAAACTGTTGGCCGGTCGCGTTCAATCTTCGGAAGAACTCGTTCGCCTACTCACACTACAGAGACGCTATCGATAAAACGATTTTCGGAGTTTTAGAATCTTGTACGGCCATCTTAGTAACAGTAGCGCTTGATATTCTTTGAATCGTAAAGGCACTTTCTATTTCTATACTTATAAGGCTATAGGAAATAAAATTGTAGAATAAATAGCAATTCACTATGAGTATATATGTAGATACGTACACACATGTATGCAGTGAGTGCATCTTTATAGAAATTTAATGTTATATAAAATGTAAATAAGCCTTACTGGAGAAAAAACGACGTTAACGACGTTTTTTATTCCAAATAACTACGAGTACAACCTATAATTAGTTTCAGTTCTACATTTCACTTAGCAATATAAAATAGTTTCTTCAAAACAATAGTATTCTTTCAAAATAATAGTCAAGAGCGAGTCGGACCCGCATAACGAGGATTCCGTATCAATTTCATGATTGTAGGTCAAGTCAATCTGAACTCCAACAAAATCAATAATATGCAGTAATTTTATTTGGTTTATTTTCTATGATATGCCACTAAATTAGAAATTTCGGCTTTTTTCTTTAATTTGTATTCTAAGTTCTCACTTCTTGTCAACGGAAAGTACACTATAGGTATTTATACGGTGATTATCAAACAAAACCCGGCAAAAACGAAGCATTGACTCTCTTATCATTTGTACGATATTTCCCACGTGATCTTAAGGAAAATGATATTGACAGACGAACAGACGCATGGTAAACAGAGTAATCCTATAAAGAAGATCCCATTTTATTCTTTTGTATCTCAACACCCTTAAAATATATATTGAATACTTCTAGGTATTATGTTATGATGTCTTTATATCACCATAATAAAAATATATATACTTATAATATATGTTATGTGAATGTTATAATATATGTATTTTTATAAATGTTTACTTAAATTCTCTATATATTTAGACAGATGACTAAGATATTAAAAGGAAAATTATAATTACCATATACATTATTTTTTAACCAAGCCAAATCTTTGAACTAACTAGGTGCAAATTTAACTGTACTATTTCAAGAGGAATCCCTTTAGTAGGTGTAAAAGTTTCTTAATATAAAGTTCATGCTCTGTAACATCTTGACTTACAATTTACAAGTATCTATAATTTGATTATATATTAGCTTTCATTTATAAAATCAACTTTAATATTATATTCTACTGGAGAACTTTATGATTTAAGTAGTTTCTCTTAAAAGTATATTTTGTACATGTTATACATAAATTTTACATTTTAGCCAAAATGTTATCTTATGTAATAAAATCTATTTATATAATAAAAAGATAGAAAGACAATTATGTACATGAGAAATTTAAAAAGTAGTAACGTTTTTTAACATATCGAATTTTATATCAATAGAATCTTAAAAACCACTCAGCAGAATTTGGTCCGTCTATCTTTCTGTCTGCTTATATGGCCTCCAATCACGATAAAACTACTGAACAGATATTAATGTATGTAGGTGTAGTAATATCTTACAGACCAGTCCAGTCCAGATATACCATTCATTTCCCGGAAAACAGTGAAAAAGTAAAGTAAAATTAGTTTGATTACTGATAACTACTGAAAATAAGTGATTTGGCATGCTAATATCTTGAAGCTTTATATAAATACAATATAAATGAACATTTTTATCCTGATACGCATGCAATTCAGGTCCCGCTGAAAAAAATAATAAATGTATTTTATAATATTCTTTCAACGGATGTCGTTATTCATGGGCACGCTGGCAATATTTTTATTTTTGTACTCATGTTGATATGTATTAAAATACTTACAGGAACCGTAGATAAAATTTTCTTATACTATTAAAAGATAGAAAAGCCAATTCTGTTCATAAAAGATTTAAAAAAATGAATTGAGTCGGTTAGTATATAAATAAGCGATAGTTATCATTAATATAAGCTAAAAATAAATACTCAGTATATATTTTTGTGTGTATGTTTCTTTATTTATTCGCGACTCACACAAGAACTACTGGATAGAAATTCATGAATTTCGGTATGGTAACATTTATCGTTGAAAGAAATTAAAACGGATAACGTCGGTTGCAAATTAAAATGGACGCATGTGAACTACGTCGATTACTCGCAAGTGATGCTAAATTATTTAATTTTATGGAATAGAAATGGCTGTTGTAGAATTTGTTGAAAAATCTATTTATTTTTCTATTTAATATGATTTGAAAAAGTTCAAATGATGTTTTTTTTTTGTGTAACATTAATATTATTTTAAGCATTGGCGATCTTAAAAATAGAAAGCTTAAATTACATTTGTCAGAACATGTTAAAGAATGTTGATGTATATAAAAATAAAAATTTGATGGTGTTAGAAGGATTGGGATTGTAAATTTCATTAATTGGAAGTGGATAATGACTACAAGAAATAATAATAAGCTGAAATTTAATTTGTAACTCCTAGTTTTCGCCTTCAAAAGGTTAACAAATCATTCATCGCACAAGTACATTTTAATAATATTATATTATCAGTAACAGTAATATATTATTCTATGAAATAATAATAATATTATTAATATTATAATGATAGGTTGTGCGTGGAGTTAAATGCTTTTGATGCAACTTCCGGAAGACTACGATTATTATAAATCATATGTAAATGATATTTCATAGGAGTGCTGTGTTTCTCTGCGGCTCTTCTCAGCAGAACCAGCCTTCAGAGCCGGTGGAAGATTCCTATAGGATTGACACTTCAATGTAAATTGACGAATGCAAAATTTGCTTTGCTTGTAATGTTCTAATTTCATAAAGATAATTTGGATTTTTGATTTTGAATGTGTTTTTTGTGCTATAATGCAAACAACTAGAAAATATCTGCTAACAAGTATATTCATTAGATATATTTATTACAAAATATTGATTATTATATATTATAAATTATGTTTTTTAATTATTACATATATTTTTCATGCAATAAAAAATTCGTTATATCATAGACAGAGTAATTCGAAAATATGTAAACATTTAATTATAATGTTGTAGGTTTAAAATTAAAAAGATAAAAAATCCGCGCTAGTATTATATATAAAGTGCTTTGTATGGCGTGAGCCTTATTCAGGAAATTTATTGAATGAAATAAAATTATAATTTTATATATAGTAGTATATACTCGTAATAACACATTTTATGAATAGAATACGTCATTTTCCAGATATCTATCGATATCAAATATCACAGCGATCACATAATAAAAAGCAATAAAGCGCACGAGCTCTGTAACAGATGATGTAACAATAATGACGCGAAAAATATCTGTATTGGTAACAATTCTTTAGATTGACATCAAATATATAATATGTTGGAAATAATATAATAATATACTATTTTTTCCTCATGATTATATGTTTAAGTGAGGAATAAAGTACATAGGTCGTCGTGACGCTGTGGGACAGCGGCTTTAAAGGATGGCTGTGGTCCCAACTATTCTGGTAGACAGAGCGCGGCATTCAGTTCCACACGCATTATCTCGAAAATTAGATGGAAAGTGCGGAACGGAATGTATTCACATTAAGTTCCCTTTGCCTACCCTTCTATGTGGGGGGAAAGCTGCTGAAGCTGCGTTTTTTTATATAGTATAAAGATTCATCCAATATCATTAGAAAAATATGTAAAATTATTAAATAAAAACATTCTTCAGTGACTTGGTATAGTTTCAATAATTTACAAATGTCGTCAGTCACATGGTTCCTCCACCGTAGTCATAATTAGTGATAATGAAAATAATTTACTTTAATTATATGCATTTTTACTTTTTTAAATTATATATCTTATATAACTATATTTTTAAACTACAAACAGACACTTTTTTAAGTGATTTATATATACAAGCGACCAATACGTATCAAAATAAAGATCCATTAACAAATATCGACCAATTTCAAATTACCAAAAGACGTACACAACCCGACTATTAACATGCTTGTTACAAATAATTTAACACTAGATTGGATATAACATCAAAAGCAAACAATTTCCGTTATAACAAAACATAATAATTAATCCTTCAGCCCTACAAATAGTATCGCAGAGAGCGAGATCATTAATTTGAGCACACCGAGTTTCATACACGCTAATGTGTCACAGGTGTCATTCACATCCTATACGATATCAACCTCTAATTGCTCCTTGTTTATGCGAACATATTAATGTTACGAAATTACCTTCATAGATAATTGAATATACTTGACTATTATATGTATGTATGTATGCATGTATGCGAGCTCTAGTTTCTACTACCAATTATAAATGGTTATAATGTTAAAGAGATATGTTCTTGATTTAAATTGTACTATGTTAACTAAATGGAAATATACGTTTGTTTGTGTCATAACTTTAACAGGTAGATTTTTCTTTTCTTTTCAGCTTCACACTGTATCCCGCACATAGCAGGGTAGGCAGAAGGAACCTAGTGTTAGGGCACTCCGTTCTCAACTTTCCGCCTTTCGAGACATAACGTGTTGGAAAGCGGTGAGTCGGAACTCAGCACCACGCCTTGTCTTTTTTTACCAGAGCAATGAAAATTAAGATAATTCAATCTCATCGATTGAGAATCGAACCCACAAACCGTCGTATTTACAGGCACAGCTATAGTTACTACGCCAAGGTAGGTTATTAGCTGCTTAAGCGAATTGAAGATAAGCATTTAACTCGCCTTTATTACCTGTCTAAATTAATATTATAACATAGTATGGAACGTTGTATACATCATATTAATATAGGTGCCAAATTAAGACCTTCTATCTTCAAACCAGCCTGACTCTTCTCTTCTTCTGACTTTCTGACTACTGAGAGCATTATAGGAAGAAAGTTGCCTGGGTATAAAATTGAATAAGAAGGCAATGGACGTTGACATCTATAAAACGGAGAAAGTATACGATGCCTTAATTTTTTCACTGAAGAGAGAATGGAAAAGTGGGAAAGCATACTAGGATCACCATCTAGTATGTTACTTATTATATTAAAAAACTTACATGAAGTTGGACAGGCAATATTATTAGAATCACGAAATGCAAATGGTAAGGGACGTAAAATTTGATGAGGACTTTACTCTAGATAAGAAAAAAATCGGATTCTATGGAAATCTCTTTCCGGAAAGGAAGACTCTACGTGCTAATGTCATATAGTTGAACATAAAAATCCTTTACAATAAAAATATTTATTTAATTAGAACTGAATTGAAGCTTATATGAATCTATAATCAGAAATTTATTTAAAAGTATGTTTAAAAATAATACCCATTTTTCTTTGTAAAATATAAACAGTTTTACTTAACTTTCTTATTTAAGTTATATTAAGTGCACTTGTATTTACTTAAAATTAAGAATTCTCGCTTTCGATAAACATTTCGTTATTTTCACCGCTTATTTTCCTTTGAAACTCATACGGCATTTCGTATTCATTCATAAGAAAAACTATTGACCTCTTAACCCAGATATAATCATAGCTTTTCATCTGAACAAAACAAAACGGGCGGCTCTCCAACGCAATTACCGAAGCCATTACACCATTAATTCGATGCCTTTTAAAGATTCCGTAATGAAGCTTGTGCATACTATCGCCGAGAAGGGCAGAACTCGTTAGAGACTCTTTACCGAAAACTTTTTCGGCTGAATGTGGGCAACCAAAACGCTGATAACGGGAAACTTGACATTCTACGTGATCCTTTAGACACAACTTTTACATTGTACCCTCACTTTTCTTATTCGTTTCATCCTTTTTCATTTGAACCGTCTTCCGAACACTAGATAAAGTGATGTATCTATCGGCTGTTCGTTTACTGTAACTATGTGAGATCAAAGATGGTATACTTCTGTCTATGAGATAGATAGACAGAAGTATACCATCTTTAATCTCACATAGTTACAGTATATATATATATATATATATATATATATATATATATATATATATATATATATATATATATATATATATATATCGTAGCGCAGTGGAACATCGTTTGATTGTAAACGCGACAGTTGTGGATGCGATATCCAATTTCTCCATTTTCTGGTCTGGTAGACGAAGCGTCTCAACACGTAATGTCTCGGAAAATTTGTTGCAATACAGATATATATATACGAGTATTATAATTTTTTTCTCCCCGACTTAATCGAACAAACAAACCGTCGCCTTTACAGTGTAGGTAGGCTCAGCTAACTCTTGTTCGGGCCTCTAACAGATATACGCTGGGCTCCTGCGCCAAGACATCTTACTAATTAATATTTTTTTAACTTCTCGTACATTATTATGGTAAAAAGCAAATTAAGTTTGAAAAACAACTTTATTTAAAAACGTTATATATATATATATATATATATATAATATATATATATATATATATATATTATATATATATATATATATATATATATATATATATATATATATATATATATATATATATATATATATATATATATATATATATATGAAATTTGGCACACTTACAGTTTATGTATTGGAGAAGTTTTACTTTAGTATTTTTCGATAACAATGCCTATAAAGTACATTAAATCAATAATAATGTTTAAAACATTATACTCACTACCATATGTTTAACAATATAACTTTTATATAAAGTGCCATACACATTGCTAAGTCAACGCGTGTTTCACGAGTCAACAGGTCCTCTAATATTATATTAATCTTTCTATCAAGTATCATGTATTTTAAATACATGTTTTCCAATTTTGCTTATCTTACAATAATCATAGATCTACATATATCTTAATTAGCATTAACAATTATCTTAATTGATTAATAATTTATTTAATGCCACGATATTATTATAAAATATTGATTCGTAGTAATATTTATGATATTCTGGAAAGTGATATCAATTATATGAAATAATAAGCGTGTGTTATAACGACTGAGTCCATACAGTCAAAATGTAATAATTTTATTCCAAATAAAAAGATAATTGTATGATACTTTTGCGATACAACAGTCCTAATGTCAAAGGGAACTTGAGTCATTGGCACTATAGTAAAATGTGGATTCAGTACTTCAGTACTGATTCCACATTTTACTATAGTGCCCAGAGCTATACAGCTATATTAAAATGTTTACATACGATACAATTAGCATCAAACAAAATTAAATCCTACTAATATTAAAAATGTTTGTGATGAGTATGGAGGTTTGTTCCAAGGTTTGTTACACGTAGTATATATAATACGTAAAAGAAATATTTATATTTCGAATTATGTAGCTGTTGTGCACAGCTACAAAAAGTGAGTGAAAAGTGATTTTTACTCACTTTTTGTAGCTGTGTTTTAAAAGACAGATCATTCGCCACGTTTCTGGTTTCAATTTAAAATACTCATTTTTATAAACATAGTGTGAAGTATTTTTATACAAAATAAGAACAAGTCTATGTTTATCCGGTCCACATTTCGTACAACAATATTAGATATGGAAATAACTTAAAAAGTTGTCATGCACATTGCCGGTAAATATATAACTGAGCGCAAAGTTGTTTGTACTTTTATCGGCTCGCTCGCGCTTCTACTGGAGTTGAAGGTAAGAATGATGTTTATGTAAATGTAGTGAAATATCAATACAATTTTTAAAATTTTAAACCAAATATTTTTGTTAATATAATAATATTGATCTTTCAACGTTCTTCATCATCTAAATAAAACAAAGGCTTGTTACTTTTAGTATTTATACATTCATAGAATAATTTAAAGAAAACAAATTAGTGTTACTAATTGAGGGATTCGATCCCCTCGAACTCGACTCGACCTATTCAATGTGAAATATTCAAAAATATATATATTTATTGCCATACCATAAAAATGAAATATTTTCAAATATATGAGTTTCTTTCAGTTGGACTAAATGAAATTATTTAGCATAATTCTACGAGAAATTCTGTTTGGAAATTCATATAAAATGAATTAACGTAGTAGTATCAGTGCGGAGGTCTCTGTGTTATTTTTAAATGAAGTTTTCACTAATAAAGAGAGTGAGAAAGAGAGAGAGAGTGATTCGAGAAGGAAGATACTATTAGGCGAAATGCGGGAAATTCATAGAGGAAAAACAAATTTGTCATAGTTTAACTGCATTGATATGATCATTTATTTACTCTGTAAAGGTTATAAAAACGTTATTATTATCACAGTATTACAATGTATATAATATAATAAAAATACAATTATTAATACAATTATCGTGAAAAATAATATTAAATCCTAATTATAAATCAATATATCTCTTCTACCGATGGCATTATTTGTTCAGGAACTTGAGAACTGTCGCCATGACTTTTCCTAAATGCCGGTGCAATTACTGTCGTTTTTCTATCGGACACATTCTTTTGTCTTTTGTTACGTTTCTTTTTGCTGTCTTATTTATTTTTCTCTTTGTAGCTGTTAGAATTAAATCAGCATCCGGCGATTCGCATGGATAATGTTTCTGGATGCTATACACTTGGCATGTCGTTATTGAATTATTTTTCGGTGCATTAGTTTGTATTTCTTTCACTTTCAAAGCGTATATTCTTCCGCTGTTGTTATATTTGATTATTGATACCGTTTTGTTCCTTTTAAATTTCAACTTTTTCGATTTTTTATCTGTGATGTTTTGTGCAGTGTTTAGGGTAGTCTTTCTTTTAATTCGCTTTTTACTGTCTTCCATATTTAGTGGGCTCAGATAACTTTCAGTTTTAATATGCGTAGAGATCATATGCGATTTAATTGCTTGTTGCATACAACTATAGCAACTCTGACAGGACGACTCTTCATTTAATACCAGTTCATCACTTAATGTAGATTTCAAATCACTTTTACTAAAGTCCGTATCACTTGTATCAGAGGTGCTTCTTATTGATTCATTAAAAATTACGACTGAATCATTAAAAACAGTATTATTTAACGCTTGAATATTCAAATTTCCTGTAAAAAATATTTACTGTAAGCATTATATTAATAATTCAATGAACAACAAATAAAAGACTATGCTATAATATGTAACATTCATCATTCTATCTTGTGATAACTTTGCATAAGCTACTAACATTATAAAGGTACAGCAATTTTAAAAGCAAGCAAAGCTTTTAAATTTTCGAGTGTCAGAAAATTTTAATTAAGTACTTAGAACAAAATTAAAAGGTCGAGTGAATCAACGTAAAGGATCTCACCTAACGCTTGCGGCATAAGCACAGCTAGGGTACAGACTAAAAGAGAATTCATTAGTTCCATTTGCACGCCTCCCTCAGAAGGTGTCTACACTGCAGTCGACAATCTCCTTACAATAGTACGCTAACAAGCTTCGTTACAGCGTCGCAGTTTTACGAAACGCACTCTGTTGCTTAAACTACCTTGCCGTCTCGTGCTCCAGTCCCCGCTAAATGTGTAGAGCTTTTATCTCCAAGGATTCTTGTGTTTGTAACTATTTTGCCGTCAAATTTGTAAGAATGCGACGTCTAAATTAAAATTAAACCTACAATTAAAATTAACATACACATTTAATTAAGTTTCAAAGTCAATGAGAGTAGCGTATCAACGTATACGGCCTTATATAGCCGAATGCAACTGATGAAGCACGTATTATGTGAAATGTTTACCAGAGCCAAGATGTTTACATGGGAACCACCATTCGACAATCGAATGTTTGACTTCCTCCAGTCTCGACTTCGAGCCATTGTAATCGTGTGTATATGTTTATGCTACGTGAGGGATAACAAGTTCCGTCTAGCGTGAAACGGACAATTAAATATACTCACAAGTTTCAAGAGTTTACTTTTACTGAAATACATAATAACATTATAATATATTATACATACAGATTAAGTTTATAGATATAATATATCAAGCAAAAATATTTAAAATGTCGCTTAGAAACGTACGAAACGAAGAGCAGGTGACTTAACTTCTTTTTGCTAAGTTATCTCGTTACTCACGAACATTTGACTTTTGTGACAGAATTGGACTTTTAGATTATTTGTAGGAAAGTAAAAATTTGTCGTTTGCATATTATAATATTGTGTATTATATAAAAATATTACGATTCTATATAAAGTTACATATATGAGGTGGAATTTTTAATTTTATTCGTTAACGTTCAGAATTGTGTCTTTAGTTTGTTATATTTTTTGGATTTACAAGACCATTACAATTAATTATCATTCTAAAGTTATACTGACTATAAAACAGAATCTCAATACGATAGGTATATTCTATTTTAGAATTTTATAAAAAACGGTTCATAGTATGACCGTAGAAGCAGTAAAACGCTTGTAAGCAAAGGACGTAAGAAACTAAAATTATAGCCCACTAAAGTGTCTGAAGCCACACGACTAAATAACATCTTTAACCGCGTAGGACATCTTTATACTGGAATAATATTGTCAGTTTACAGGTCCAGTCCATGGGCGTACCATGAGATATTTTCCAGGGGCGGCCTGGTCACCAGTGCTTAATGATACTGTCAAAATCTGAAATTAATTATTATATAAAAGTGTGGTGTAATTCAAAAAAGATTTTATTTATGTTGTTCGCATTTAACTTTTTGTTACTGAAATTTAACCAGCACCAGACGATTCTGGAATAGGAACACCTGACCATGACTACTCCCATGGATAAATCGATCAACAAAGTATTTCTAATTGATCAATAACCATTATAATGTAAGTACCATATAGTCTTACCTTCTCTCTTCTCTTCTTGGATAAATTATGCACCTTAGGCAACTGTTGCGCATCGGAACAGCCTCTGGCATTACACCCATTAATATTTTCTTTTCTATACTCTCATACTACAAAATATGGCATCGAATTCTGTCACTCGGCACGCAATATCTGGAAATTGAATTAAAAGTAGAGCGCAAAAAGTAAAATAAAAACTTTTTCAGTATCTACTGGGTATTTATTTTAATGTTATTTATTCCCCGATTGTTCTACTAAAATTGACCTTTTAACAATAGGTTCTCTCTGCCTACTCAATAAATATGTAAACCTAAAAAATAAACTAAAATAAAATAAATTACCTTTAGATAAATTGTCTATTGCTATCTTGCTACTATTTAGCTTACCAAGATATTTAAAAAAAAACGTTATATAAACAACAAATGTTATATAAACAAAACATATGTTGATATAATATATAATGACAAGTGCTAGACCATTCATTTTCATCACACCATCGAAGAATTTTCACCATCGAATTTCACTTTACCTTATTGTAATAAAAGTACAATATTATCCTGGACACTAATGAATTGAATTATTAAATACAAGGCATTCTTTGTGAAATTATACACCTTACACGCCCAAGCTCCCCTAGACAAGTAATCTATTATTAAAATCTTCCCGCAGTACAAGCGAGCAGTATGTTTAAACTTAATTCTGGCATAATTCCCTTAGCACTACTCGAGTTATATTACTAAATTAGAAAATAGTTATAAAACAGTCACAGTGTAAGATGCTAGTGTTACATTTTAACTAATGAGTTCCTTGTTCTTCTGAACAGATTACCTGCTTTAATATAAAGCGCATTTTACGCTTATATCGCGGTTAGAGTTGTTAATAGGATTTTGTTTGCTAATAATATAGATTGATATATAATTTTATATGTTGAAATACTTTTTATTAGTTAGATATACAGAATAATAATGTGTGTTTAAGGAGGCTAATGCTTCATTATATGTTGCTATACCGAAACAGCGGTCAAATGATGAAGATTCATTTTTATTCAAAAAATGAATTCGAGACGGTTCGAGATTTACGTTTATATACAAAATATTTTAAAATATTTCTTGATGTACAGCATAAATTTATGTTTTACAAGCTAAGCAATAATAAATTTGTGAAAATATTTTATGTTCACATAATACTTTATATAGAAAAAACTTAAATAATATGGTATCGGTAAGGGAGTTAGGAAAATTTAGCTTCAAGTACCTATATATAATTACTAATATTTTATACATAGCGACAAACAAAAGGATTATTATTTGAGATCTCTTTTCTTTATAAGATATAAGACATTATATAAGACATTCTTAATATATGCACAAACTAAATTCGAAAATTAATATTTGGTTTTTAAATGTTTAAATATAATATATTTCGATGGAATATTACAAGATTTGTACGTATACATAGGCATATAATAAAATATTTTTATCAACATTCAAATCATAAATTAAAAATCATTTTCCCATACCAAGCTTGAGTTTCCTACGACATAAATTCAATTTGCTTCGTTTATTAGCCACTCAAGTTTTAAAAGAAAGCTACTTTATACATTTTTCATTAAAATGTACTTTTAAATATTTTATTATTAGTAGAGTATTATAAAGTATTATGGATATACGAGTGTACATTCATAGCTACCAGACAGTTAATTTTGAACTCTCCCTTTCAAAGGAATTAATTAAGGTCATTATGATTTATATATATAGTGTGTATGAATTGAATATATATATATATATGCACATTTGTTTTATATATATATATATATATATATATATATATATATATATATATACACACACACACACACACAGAAGGTATTATTGTCCAAGGCAAGGATCACGCGGAAGGTCCTAAATGCGGTGGTGTGGCCAAGTAATGTCATTGGTGGACCTATCCTCCCTCCCTTTCCCCTATTCTAACATGTTGATCACGACCACTCAGTCAAGATTGATACAAATATAGATCTGAATATTTATTACATTTTGTTTTTACTAAGCTATGAAGTTACTCTCAGACGTGATCGATATATATTTTATAGGGACAGTGAAACGAATGTAATGCTTAGTTAATGCTAATGCAATTGCCCATCAAGAACGTTTGAACTTATCAATGCCATTTAAACAGATATATAGACGCTTTACTGCGGACGATTACAAAAGATTAACTTGTTAGAGCTATAAATTTATTTTGAATTGCATGAATTTAATTAAAGGTCACAAACCTGTCTACGTAATGCAGTTAAATGACACCATCGTAATGAAATTGAGATGTGCAAATCGACAGTTGTGGGTTTAAATATCACTTGTGAGTTTTGCCACTATAGATTTTCTCTATATTTTAATATTAACATATTGCTGAAGAAGATCTTCTGGATTTATGTATTTACTTAGTATCTTACCTATAATATTTTTTCTTTACTGATATAAAATTACAGATTGACGTCGCATAAAATAAGATAAGCTAGAAAGTTTACGTCAGTTTTTCCCATTTCACTCGAATTTGAAATGCTGAGAAGTGAGTTGCGGAACTCTAAAGCCACCTTTTGTCTTACTAGAGCGAAGAAATAATAATCGTTTACTCCTCCGAGTGGGGGACGAGCTAAAAGCCATCGTGTCTACAGGAAGAGGCTGTCCCACTGCGCCACTATGTCCTCAAAAATAAAAGAACAAACTTACATACGCTTATACTATTCAATAAATAAATACATTTCGCTTGAATCTTAATGTTCTTTAGTACGTTTTACATGTAGTTTTCTAGACACCTATAAATTCTTTTCTCATTTTATCGGACGTTGTAAGGTCATTTATTTGCCTTATATTGAAGAACGTGGCTCTTCGGCGCCATTTATTCGGAAGAGCAGTCTCGACGTGAAATCGAAGCGTTTCAATGCATTTTTAAATTATCTGCACTTTCAATAAATACGAAACATATATCTTATATACTGAAATTAAAGCAAATATGTAAATCAAATAAAGATGTATTATAATGGGTAACTGTAAGATATCACTTATATTGATAAAGCCGCTATTGCACGGTATGTCTTGCCGGTACTCATTATTCTCATTTACTTTTTATTTCTATTTTAAATAGTATAACAATAGAATATAAATACTATAAATATAGTTTAGTATTTATCTTTATTAAATAGCAATATACGTTTAGTCACATACTTACTTTTTCGCCTGTTTACAAAAATCCCATATGGACTGGTAACCCAGAGCTAATAAGGAATTAAGAGACTAGAGAAATAACTATTCTTTTTCATTTAAACATAAAAAAAAAATTCGTTAAAAGAAATGGTGGCATCTATAAGTATACATCTCGTGCAATGAGGCTAGTCTTATTCGAAGCTTAATGATATCAGTCATTTTATAACCGTTAATGGGCATAAATATAGTTGTAATTCATTAAGGATAAAATTTTTCATCATTATATCATATTACTATATTTTGGAAAGTAAGATAAAATTCGGACAAATGCGAGTTGAATTCGCGCACAGAGGGTTCTGTACAAATTTGATAGTTGTTATTAAAAATTGCACGTTGGCATTCGCACTAGTTTCATATGAAAGGAATTATAGATATACGTTTTTTTATCATTATTAACTATGATTGTCTCACTTCATTATTTTAGGTCGGTTTTGATTATGCGGCGAATTTCCTAGAAAATGTGACAAAAACGAAACATAATCGCTCGTATAAAAGATACGAGTATTGATTGCGCTGAAGTCAAATTTTTTTTGTGCTCTTAGGGGCTTGAAATTTGTTATTTATTACGTCTTGATACGTCTACGCGATCTTCACAATAGTGGTCTTGACAGACGGACAGATATGTGCATGTTTGTGTGTACAGACAGACAGGAAGACATACGGACAAAATAGTAAACCTATATGCCGTTTTTTCTTTTGATCTTAAAATTATAACATAATAAAATTTTCATCTGAATATAAAACCATGCTAAAATATATCAATACGTATATCAATCGTTTACTTCCGTAAGTATTAAAAATTTTGCTATTTTCACTGGCCGTCGCGCAATCAGCCGTTAAAGGAGCCGATATCGTGATGAATGGCTCTAATCCACGCTTTGAGCTCCGGATCTGCATCCATCATATTCCACCCCTTCACTTGTTTCATATTTCATTCTAGAAAAGAGCACTATTCATATACGCTAGTTCATATGCAAGAAGCTGTTTAAATTGATGTACTTGAGACGAATATTTCATATGAGAATTTATATAGAAATGTATTTACTGTCGTAGTGCAGTTAGGAATCTATCAAGACGGAACGGAATTCATTTTTCTTTATAAGTACTAAACTAATTGTAGAGACCAAATGTGGTGTAGTGGGACATCGTTAGACTGCAAACGCGATAGTTATGGGTTTCGTCCCCGCTTTGGTAGAATAAATGTGACGCTAGCTATCTTTAGCTATATTTCTACGCTAGGAGAAAAATGAATGGTCGCTTTTCTATCCGGCCAGGATAATGTAGGAAACGCGTACTATATCCAATATTTATATATTTATATGGTCACAACATATTTACGTTACATTAAAACAATATATCAATAATTCATTACACGGATATTTTAAAAGAAATGACATATTCAGTATGCGTTTAACACTTAGGTAATATATGTCAATATATGTTATATAAGTTATGTAATGTATTCCCCAATCTAATAACAAAAAGTATAATAACGCTTATTTGATCACTTTGTTGTCTATGTATAATAAAAAATACATACTTTGCCCTCCTCTGTAAGATATATGAAAACGCTTACATCATTGTTGGCGGAAGGTCCGATTCACTCTCCTGACTGAATTTGACACATATTATATTGAGAGGCGTACCTCAACGCTGTACTTGTCTTACAAGAACAGAGAAATTAGAATAATTAATTTATTCCCCTCTAATGGCGATCGAACTCAGAGCAATCGCGTTTAAACTGAAACGTGAAATATATCTCAATGTGCCATAATGGTGTTCTTAAAATTGTATTATATATAATATTAGATGTAATTAATTACATTTCCTTTGAAAACCAATAATTTATAAATTGAAATAAATTAGACATGAAAACCGAGAAGGAAGAAAGCGCAATAGTTTTTTAAATTATATTTCCAATGACGTGCGCCACTTTCTTCGATAATAACTAATAAAAGCTTTAAAGATGTTCAGTTTTAATTTAACACAATCGAATGATATTCTGTTTTGTGGTTTAAGTTTTAATAAATAATTTACAATACACATAACATGTCACAAATACAATATAGATATTCCAAACACATAGATAGATGTGAATAAATCAATATAAATTTTAATAAAAAGGAAAATTATATTAAAAAACACGGGATAACGCAGTATCGTGATACCCTGCGGGATTAAGCATGAAGCCAAGCTTGTATTAAAAAATCAAGGAAACTATAATTCCCTTCCCGCATATAGCAGAGAGCTTACCAGAGCGGAGAAATGAGAATAAATATGAATAATGAGAATATTTTCTCTGAGTTCGGATTGAACTTGCAATTGCGTTGATAATCCGACATTGCCCCACTACATTACGATGGCATTAACGAAAACTTGTCACAAATTTGACTACAGCAAAATCAAAAGTAAATTCCATCAAATACATCCTAAATAATCTATAGATTATAGCCCACAAAGTTCTAAATTCTCACATACGGAGGAGCAGCTGAGTGTAAGTTAGTGCAAACAGCTATTAATTTCTCATCGGATGTACTCGTATGTGGTGGTAATAGCGTACAGTACCTATGACATGCTTCGAGATCTAGCTCCTAACTTTTCATATAGCGCCACCCCACAAGTTAAAGTTTTTGCTATGACATTAGAATTAAAATAGAGAATAGTGTTATAGAATTAAATAGTACTTTCGAGGTAGTCACATTGTCACCATATCAGGATCTGCTTTTAGAATCCCAAGAAAATCGAGGGAAACTTTCACATTTGGTAGATATACAGCTCTACCCGTATATACCTGTGTTTCATATATTTTTTTATAAAGAAGATATATTTGCTTCGTGTAGTCGTCATCTATCATGATATTGTTGTGCTTTTAGTTAGTCTATCAGTTGATAAATTACATGATCTAAAAAGTAGAAAATAATATTTTTTATGACTTTACAGAGAAATCAAAACAGAAATATTTATTATTTATAACTCCTAAATAAACCGAATAAAAGCTAATAATATTTTTATTCTTCACTAAGGACTTTTGGCGTCCGTACCATTGTTATTCTGATTTTCTTGTTTGTTTAATTAGGGTTGGAGTTTTTCGGTCATAAGAACTTTTAGTACATATTTGGTTCTATTCAGGCTGGCCGACGGTTGTCGTCGACAATAGCTTCAGCTGTTGTCTTTGTTTATTGTGTCCTTGTCTAAGAATATAAGAAAGAGCAGTTTTGATATTATATTCTACTATATCAGTTATGGAACTTTTGTATATCCGACGAAAGAACCTGCCGATTGCGTCTTCTTCGGCGTCAGAGCTGTAGTACTACTACTACTACTGCTATATAATATACTATAGTATATATCTATAAGGGTATATGTATCTATAAGGGTATAATTTTGAAATCGGGCTTATATTTTTGTTAATAATGATTTTATATAGTTCTAAAAAAAGGAAATTATATAATAGTGTGTCTACAAAAATATTTTACTTTGTCTAAAAAATAAAGTGTGTCTAAAAAATTTTTTCACGTATATGGCAAGAAGAGATTCGTACAAATAAGAATTTCATTTGCAAGTTCAATCGCTTTCAATTATTTAAAATGAGAAACAACATTACTCAATTGCGTCAGCGTCCCAGCTCCTTATACCAAGAACGCTTCGTGTACTACGAAGTGGATATTTGTAAAGTAAGAAACCTTTCATTGGATTTTAGCTTATCCTTATATTTTTATTACATTGTAGTTTAGTCCATAAATTTGAGTACATGGTGAAAAAAAGTAAAATATTCATTTAATATATACTAATATATAAATAAACAAATAAACTATTATAACTATTTTATATAGTCCAATGGACATAAGTCTGAAGACATCTATAAAATGTCGGCTATCATATAAGTAGCCATTACAACGTCACATATTAAATTAAAGATCCACAGTCAAGCCCCACAGTAATTACTGATTCCTTCAACTAGATGTCTTCACATAAACAAGAACACGCTCTATTATGTTCCCAATATTATCTAAATATCAAAGAACGATCTGTGGAAGTATCTTTTACGTGTTTAACCGAACAGGGAAATATTATTTCTATACCATAGAATTAAGATATATTTTCGTTTGATCATCAGTTTTACGCGTTTTCATTTGGAGCTAGTTATGTTGTAAGTAAGGAGTTGCGAGAAACGAGTGTTTTTCACGGTCTTATTATGTGACGATTCGTATTCGGGGCCAAGCGGGAGTTACCGACGCAGTGAAGGTTCAAGAGTATCATCGCCCTCTTTCAAACACACCCTATAAGACATCCCCTACTGACCTATTTGATGGAGGATCCAATTTTATAAAAGAAAACTGTTATTTTGTGATATATTTTTGTATATATCAAAGAAGAGGGTGCCGAAATCTCAAGCACTTTGTCTAACTAGACGATGTGAATATGTTGTAAAAATAAACAAACAAAAGAAAATAGCTTTTAGATACAGAAGCTTTATTCATTTTTCTGTACCGTATTCCTAAAGCAATTTGCTGATTAGCAACTAAAGTAAACTAAAATCCCCCTTCCCTTTTATAAAGCAGTCTAAATTCACATATATACTATAAATTTTAATATAAAAGCCAGTAGTAATAAGTAGTGTTCATTATTTATACAAGCTGTCACGCGCTATTTTCTCTAGTGGCGTTTATAACGTTAAATGTAAATCTAAGTTTTTTCATTCTTACAAGAATTTCGGGAACATTTCTCTTAGTGCTCGCGTACATTTCCCAAGAAACCTATGTATATTCTGATTTTCAGCTCTACATTGTATGTTGTGCTTTGTATATCAGTTATAGAGTTATATAAGAAATAATTTTACATATATAGATTATATTGGTTTGAACCTGCATTCAGCACGTCGAAATACATCAGCAATCTGTACAAAAAATATTATGCAATTTCATGAAATATTTCTATAAACCAAAGCATTTTATTACATTTATCTACAATTTTCCAGCAAAAATCGAATTTTATTTAATTTAGGTTCAAAAATAATAAAACTAAACGTTAGAAAGCTTTGCATTTAAGCCTATCACGATCGACTTCCCATATGTTCAATTTCAAAATACAATATAGATTTTAAAAGGATTACAACATGGCACCAAAAATTTCAATTTAGTGCAGTGTTTTAGATTGATCCGCAAAATATCGAAAAAGTTATTATATTTTGCCTGTTCAATCACAAAATATAATATCGTTTAGTAATTTCATAATAATCATAGACCTATGACGGCTTTTAAAATTAGGTAAATTATATAAATTACTTTTATCATTGAGTTAGCTTATCTATAGACCTATTCTTGGAAGGTAAGTGCAAAAACCTTAGTAAAATATCACTCCACTTCATTCAACGTTCTAGATACTTGCATTTGCAATTGTGATTGCGATTGACGATCTGAAGAAGGTTTACGGCTTTAGCCGTATGCAGAAGGCGGAGGACCGGGATCTCTGCCGCATCCTGGTGGAAGCCTATTTCTATCAATAGATATGAAATTTATTGAATAAATTTGATATTTTTGTCGTTATTAAGTTTACTTGTAAAGTAAATTATTTGGTATAATAATATTATTATTAAATTTTCGCAATGTTTGTGTCATTTTGCTCAAAAGGCTTTTGACGGATGCGTGTCTTTGTTCCTTCGCTATTAGAATGTATGGAAAGAGCCATCATGATTCTTACATACGTACTCTCTGAGATTGAAAAACCTCTTCCGTGGGTTATATTTGCAAGCAATGTATATAACAGCAAATATGTTAATGGTTTAACTAAAACGATATATTATTATTTATTCATAAGTTTTATCAAATTCTAGATGTTAATATTTGATAATCGCATACCTATCTATAAGTATAGATTTTGTATTGATCAAATGTTTCACTTCATTCTCGTTATCTAATTCCATTTCGATGATTTTCGTCAAATAATTTAGTGTGAAATACTTCTTAAGTAGGTCCTTGTTTTAAGAATCTTTAGTACTATTTTATAGTGTATTATTAACTAGATCAGTTTTATGACTACGTATTACCTAATAACATTTTGAAAAGAAACATAACATACATTTCTGGTACAAATCCAATTATTCAACGGTTAAAAGGAAGCTGAACTTTTGTGAATATTTTATTTAAATTACTATAACTCGAGTCGACTCTAGCTGAAGACTTTAAGTAACCGCATTTAATAACAATATATTGGCCTTGATTGAAGTCTTTTTTAAATGCTCTATTATAGTATTACTTAATTTTTGTATATTATAAACTATATTCTTAATTTTTACTAATTTAGTTTAATGATAAAACTTACAGCAATACTCATATTTTTTATGTATCATTGAAGATGTGAGAAAAGAAATATAAAATTTAAATACAATGTATGTCTGTCTATATGCTACTGTAGCACTACGCTTCAATAGTTACAAAGTCGATGTCAAAGAACGCCCTATATACATTTTCATCACGTCCGACCTATCGATCACACGGTAATGCAATCAAATCCTGTTTGTAATGTAAGGTAGTTGCTGCTGTCAATTTCGAATGTACCAAGAAATATACAAAGAAAAATTATTACACCCTCGGAAATATTTCTTTTTTTAAGTTTGTATCTTAATTATCTATTTTTGACACCGTATTAGCCCCTATCCATGGACGAAGGTCAATTTAACATTCAAGTGAATGAATTTTTGAAGTGATTGAATTTCTGCTCTATTAAGGCGAAACGCAGAGCTACTACTGAATATGCATATCTCGATATGGGAAGCGAAGTACGCAACGTCTTTAAAATAGTACTCTGCTATGCCGATATAAGTACCGTATATATACCGATATATGTACCGATATACAGTATATAGCATGGCAGAGTACTATTTTAAAGACGTTTATCCGGTGATAAACCGTGAAGTTGTGCAATAAATATCTGTAATTATCAGTTTTCATCATCGTCATGTCAATGTCATCAAAACATACTGTGGTTTAAAATTAATATATGAAATTATAGTTCAATAATTACTATTTTAATTAAAAACTGTTTTAATCATTAACGCCTCCTCCAGAAACCTTTTTAAAACCAATGCCAACAACAAAAACATAAGCTATAATATATTTAAAATAAAACGTGAAAAAAACATGCACATTTTATGTTTTGTGTAAGTGCATTTGTGTGTGTGTGTGTGTATGTGTATAGCTATATATTACTTAAAAAGATTTTCATTTTTCTCATATGACATGCCTAGTGACCAATTTTAAATAAGACATGTATGATATGATAATATGTTAGAGTAAGATATGCATAGTGTCGTTTACAGGCCAAACTCCTTTGGTAGGTTTTACATATAAAGTCAAATCTATGTTTACTAATTATTAGCTGTTTATTAAAAGGTGCCTGCAAGTGGATACGTTGAATTGTGTTGCGTAAAAGTATTTTTTTTAACTAAAAGTATATACGTAATGCGAAATGACTCAGAAGTTGGAAAAAGTAAAGACTTGTACACCCAATAATAATACGAGTACAATACAATCGTTTCGTATCATATAAAGATTGTACCGGGGTATAATAAACATTTTTAAAGAAAGAAGCTCCATTACTGATCTTAATCTTTTAAATATGTAAATTGTTTTTTTTAATTTTATTAGAGTTACAGTAAGTCCATTAGTAAGCCATACTCATAGTCATTTAATGTGATATTAACTAATATTCCCAGAATTCATAGTGTGACTTAAAGTTAATTTAGTATAGGTCAACCAATTTTTCAAAATGGCTAAGGAGCTTTCAGCAATATTTCTAGCTACAGTCCAACATTTCCATGCTTTTCCAAGCAAAGTATTATCATCATCATGTGATGCTATTTTAAAGCTTGGTTAAATTAGATAGTTAACTAACATAAATAAGGATCAAAGTAGGTTCTAGAACACTACCCTGAGGAACACCGAAATTTTAAGTTTCTTCTATACATACAACTTGATCTATAAAAACATACGATTAGTAAGGTAGCTTTGAATAATGTCATTTACTATGCCTCTTATGCCAAAACCATTCAATCTATCCAAAAATCTATCCTAGGTCAAACACTAGGTTATATACGCAAAATTTTAAAACAAGATTATCTAGAATCAATTTAGTCCTAAATGACTAATGACACCACTGAATAGAAGTGGAAAGCTTTATAATAATTTAGGTGAAAATATTTAAGTTATTTGTATTTTTTTGTCTTGGACATTTTATTTTAGATTATGTTTTTTTTATTATCTTTTGTGAGGATTTTGCTTATTGCTTATAATTTAAATGTATGTTAGTTTGACAGTATTTTCTTTTATATAATTAGTTTAAGTGTATTGAACGTTTTAGTTAGGGATTTAATTTGCTTGTTAAGTTAGCCTATAATTGAGACATCCTATGTTACAATGTTTTTTATAAATGTCCTGTACAGTGTACACCAATTATGTCGTAGTATATAACGTTGGCTTCCTAATACATAAATTAAAAAAGAAAGCTTCTAGATGGAGGCAGTAATGAAAGTGTTTGAGTGAGGGTGAACCCTTCTATATAACTAGTGCTATATAGTGGCATAGGCGATCTGGGATAGTTTTGGCAGCTGCTCCAGAAATCAGGTACATCTGTCTCACAATTGGTAAATTCTGTAGCAAGGTTATATTCAATAGATGAGAAATACTTATTTGCATTACAAGAGCTAAATAACGATTTCTGGCCAAGTAAACTTAGAGACGAAGGTGGTGAATTATTTATATTACAAATTCTTTTTATAAATTCTCATGTACCTTTTGTATGATTTTTTATCTTTTCATAATTAATTGAATTGAACTCTTTTTTAGCTGCCTTAATAAATTATAACAAAAGTTTTTATATCTACTATAATCTGTGTTTTTCATCTTTCGATATGATTTGTTCCGGTGTCTTATGAAACGTAATAGTTTAGGAGTTATTCAGGGTTTGAGTATACGATTTTCATTCGGGACAGTACTAAAGAAATTGATAATTAATAGCTTCACGTTTTTTCCTATTTATAGCAGGAAAAACAGACGGACAGTTCAAAACTTTGTGTTCCCCACTCTCTGCAGAATTTTCGAGACATTGCGTGTTTATTGGCGGAACTCAATTCATCGCTTTGTTTTCTTACTAGAGCGATGAAATGAAATAACTAATCAACTCCCAGTTAGGAGAATTAGGAATCAAACCCACAATCGTCACGTTTTCGTGAACGTAGAAAAAAAATTAAGTTTCAAAAAATATAACACTCGGTATAGAGAAAGCTCTATTCGACTGTAATTGACAAAATCCAGCTGAGCAACATGGCTCAGGATTTGCATAACGCTATTCGGACACCGTTTTGAAGTCGGTTTATGTAGTTTCTCATATTGCTTAACGATTATTCGATATACCACGTTCCAATGTACTTTTATTTAATAAAACTAAATAGGTTAGACGAAAATTTGGGTATTTTTAATATTCAAAAACAAGATAAGAGATATTCGTCAATCTGTCATCCATCAAAAAAGCTTTAAATAAAAAAGTTAGTTTATGTTTATGTATATAATATTTGAGCCCCATAGTAATCTGTTCATTTAAAACAATGTAGTAACTATTTGTAGCCGTCATACTGACATGAAAACTTGATATGAATATTAATTTCGGGATTATCAGTCGTATGTAAGCCCCAGATGTGAGTGATGTGAAGGCGTGATGAATGGTTATAATTTGCGGGCCCCTGTCCGCTATCCTCCACTAACTTTAAGTACTTGACGTATTCAATCAAACGTACGAGTAAATGTGGACTAAGAAACAATCTAAACTACTACTAACTAACCTACTGTTAACCTACTTAACCGAAGCTACAGTTGTTCCCGCATATTACAGGGTAGCGGGAACCTAGTGTTAAGAAACTTCATTCCTCACTCACACACACAGCGCACAGCGCTTTGTCTTTTTACCAGAGAAATAAAGTGCAATAATTTAAACACTAATATAAAATCTTAAATGTAAATAATGTGTATATATAGAATATTTGGCGTAGTAGAACTGTTGACTTTAAGTGGTTGTGGAGTGGACATTTCGGGGTAATTAATTTTTTTTATTCCATACACCGGTAAGACAAAGTAGAACGTTTATTTTTGCCACTCAACACGTGATTATTTGTATTCGGACTGAAAGCAGAAAATGGAATATCTTGATACTAGATTCCCCCTTGATACTAGATTCTCCGTGCCCATTCTGCTACATGACGAACATAGAGTACAGCTAAAAAGAAACAAATGGAACTAAATTGCTCATCAATTCTTTCACATGCTAGCATTGTTTACAGAAATAACTTGCCCTTATCATTTGTTTTGTTTTTACATCATTTATATACTTAATTAAATTTTACTTGGTGCCGAACATATAAGGCATTCAGTACTACGTACTTTTGTTTTTTTCAACATAGAAACATATATTGCTAAGAGCAGGATCGCCCGCTTCAGCCACACTCTATACGTGCACGTAGCACTACGTTATTTCTTAAATTTTAATAAAGCGTACCAAAATAGATATAAGTATAACAATTGTCCTTTTGTTCAATAATTTTGAATAGCCAACAAATAGCTTTTCCTTTATTAATTATAAATTTAATTTCCTTTAATAATTGCTATAAATTTTCCGTGTTTTATTAATTTTATATTTACCTGATTTTTGCAAATTTTCATTATGATATCAGATAATATTGATGTTAAATTGAAAATGTAGTATCGTTTTTAGGGTTCAATACCTCAAAGGAAGAAAAGGAACTCTTATAGGATCAGTTTCTCGTCCATCTGTTTATCAAGACTGAAATTTAGTAAGAAGTAACTTACAGTACCTACTTATAAAGAAACATCTGGAAATTGGAAGGATATAAATGTATCACCATAAGAAATCATTACATTAAACTCATATTTGTAGTTCATTCCATATAAAATGACTAAATATGCTCGCAAATTTAGTACTTGTTGTACTTGCCGTTACGTACTAAATGTAGGCAAATTGGTATAGAAGCCTCGGTGCTAGTCCAGGTCACACTTGACCGATGTTTACCTTGACCATTTTATTACGAATTGAAGAAGAATTACGTATGTTTGATGCCATTTTTATTATTTAAACAAGATTTTATACAGTTAGTTAGTTTTATGAGCTATAGCTCATAAAATTGTGCTGTCATACGTAAAGTTTTAATTTTATTATATAACTGCAGTGACATTGTCATGAAATGTTAAATTAGTTTCGAATAAACTAGAACATGGTAAGTCACATAATATATAAAGCGGTCGGCTACAAATAAGCGCAATGGTGTCAAGTGTTGTTAGCTCGTAAACTTATAGTTTTATGTGTAAATTAATTATATAAAAATATATTTTTTATTATTCCTTGTATGAAAAGTAATAGATTTTAAACGTGTAGTGCTGGAAAATGACAATTAACGTCAGATAGTTTAGTAGTAGCGTAACATCAAGTCAAACATAGTATGGATGATTTAACAATCAATATAATTTTTTATTATAGTTAAATAATGTATTTAGTGAAGCGTACTCCCAAAAGCGTTTGACATTGTTATTATGGAGAGATGGAGAATTCGGGGGAAGAAATTATTTTATCCTCACTCGGGAGAAAGAAATATTTTTATTCCTTGCTCTGGCAAGCCATAAATAACGTTGAATTCCACTCAACACACAATATGTGAGATATTGATGATGGAAGCGAAAAACGGAGTGTCTTCCCACAAGGTTTTATATATCTACACTGCTATAAGAGTAACATGTGAAGTTAAAAGCATATGCTATGAGTTCGAGTGGCTATCAACTAAAGGTATAAATTGATTAATATGACAATATTAATTTTAAACATTTTTAACTCAAGTATTTGCTCTACGTATTGGCAGACAGATGTCACGTTTCTTGGTTACGTTTTAAAAAAACATTTAAAGAAAAAAATATTGTATTACCTCGATTAATTTCCTTTTTACTAGGAATTTAACGTAACATGTAAATTTAATTGTTGTTTAAATTTAACAACATACGTATACGTATTTTTTTATATATATTTAAATAGGTTACTAATAGTTTTATATACAGAATAGCAGGTATGAACTAGACCAATTGTAAAAGATGTGTGAGGAGTCGTTGCCCTAAATAACCACGAAAAGATTGGAGAGACGTTTCATCATCCTTTCATTTTACCTTAAACAAGGATAGTGCAAGATAAAAGTGCCTCTTCAAATGTTTTCTTTCGTTGAAATCCCACAGATGATCTGTACATTCTTACCTATATTAATTGCAATAATTGTACATCTTATTTTCTATTTCAATAACAAGAAATTATATATATAAAAAAATTATAAAGGCATAGAAGATATAAGATGTCCATTTTGCGAAATTAATTTTATTTTCATTTATATACTTTGGCAAGACAAAATGCATTTTTGAATACCACTACTAAGTACGTAATATCTCGCAATCAAATAACAAGTAGTGTTTTCGTGAACACTGTATAATACGTGAAGCTGAAAAAAAATGCATATAATAAAATAAATATACCTTGTTGATGGACGTCAGCGGCAAAGCGTCCGTCTGTAATAACGGTTGCAGGTTCGATTCCCACTCGGCAAGAACGGATTGTTTCCATTTTCGCCGTTCTGGTAACAAGATTTTTCTTGATGCGTGGCCTTGAGTTTCGCCATACACACCCTCTCAAAAGGCAGACCTCAGAGAACGGAGTATTTTACAGCTAAAAACTACCCTGTAATGAATAAAAATCTCCCCAGCTGTGCCACAATAGTGTCAATCTTAACTTTAAAACCATAAATACTCACCATACAAGTCAAATGTTAGCCAATAAAATAGATTAGCTTAAAATATTACCTTTTGTGTCGGAAAAAGAAATAGAATGGTTGGCAACAGTTGTTGAACTGGCTCAGTTTTGCACAGCAATTCAGCGGTTAGATAAACAAAATAATTAAACGCTTATGGTATTCGCGAATGGTGCCAAAACAAGTGTGCTTCGCTTAACGCCAGCTTATTGTTGTATGTAAAAACATTTCTGAACAAACAATGATTCGAATATTTTATTCCATATAATGTGTTTTGGAACATATTCTGTTTTGGTAATAATTTAACTTAATAAATAACTCATTTCTATATATTTTTTTATTATGTTCAATATATAAATATACTACAAAGGCGATAACTTACGAATCATAACTACAAGTATCAAAACATGAAACGATGTTTTCCTATTTCACACTGTCTGTTCTTTCTCTGATATTATTAAACAAATTTCAGTTTACATAACAAATCGGTTTTGCTTTGTCACTACTAAAATTTCATAGTTTTACGATTTATAAAAAAATCATAATAGATTTTCTATAGAATTTCTACTTGCTTATATACAGACATCTTCAATTTCAAACCACTAATCAATAGTTAATTCGTGCCGAACAGAGTTGTCAAAGGAATGCCAGCTCTTGTTTATTTGTAGAGTTTGAACATCACATAGTAAGGATGCTGTAGGAGAAGCAATTCAAATGTAGATCATCAAATGAATTTGTTACTATTGTGTGACAATTTTGTAGAGCAAAATTACTTATTGAGAGAGTCTCAAGTGGCACAGTTGAAGTATATATGCTAATTTAGATTTATTTATGCAACAAATATATTTCTGCTTATTTCCAGATATATGAGAAAAAATCAATAATAGATAATCGCTTAATAACTTTCATATTCCTGGTGTTTCGTAGAATTAATACGTAATCTTACGAATGAGTACGAACAATGTACAACTTACACAACTCTAATCTCCAGGTATTACTAATAAATGGCATATAAAATCATAAATCTAAAATATGAAGTTTAACTTTTGAGAATTAAGAATTTCAAAGTAAAATTTTACTTAAATTGTAACAGATATTCTTGGAATCGTATTTAGTGCATACCAGACTCCGCTCTCACGTATTCCTAGAATGTGCAATATATAAATTTTTATGTAACTACTATTTGAAAAGTACAAGTGTGTGAAGATTTAATAAAAATTAAGGTTATTCCAAATCATTATAAATGAAAATGCTTTTGTGATTTTGCGATGACCACTTTCGAAATTTCCACCGCTTATAGAGTGCACTGTGGCGTAAAACTGAAATTTATCATTCAAGTGACTATTCCGCACATAATAATTGAGCAGTTATGCTAATGAGGAACAAGCTAAACCGACGCCAAAACGTAGTTCGTCGAGCTTATGCAAATCCCTGTTGAATTCAATACTATGACGTGTATATCGTCATCGCACCTGCAAAATTCACTGGATAACCAATCATTATGATAATTATTCAAAAAGTTAAATAAATAAAATCATTAGTGTATGTAAAATTATTATAAATGAATTATATTTCATAGTTTGACTGACTTCAATTTGGCATTATCTTATTTACTCCGTACTGATAATACAAAATAGAGTGCCACCACTCAACACGCAATGCCTCGAAGGGTGGAAAGTGGGGAACGGAGTGTCTTAACACTAGGTTCCTTCTACCTACTATTATATCTGTCTACCCTGCTACATGCGGAATACAACTTGATGATAAAAAAAAACACGTTACTTTTCGCACATTTTTTTTCTCTAAATACTAACAGTAAATAGAATGTATCAATTAATATGCACTATTATATTTCTATGAAAACCAACACTCAGCACGGAAATGACTTCCAGTTACCCTTTTGCGTGTAACAAGGATTCTCCTAAGTGCCTATTGACCTTAGCCGAGCTTTGAAGTCCCTACGAGTTAATTAAATTTCTAATGCTTATATTACAAAGAAAATTTAGCACAGAGAGCCGGGTTTTAGTAGAATTAATTGTTAATTGGAAATAAAACATGTTTGAAGCTCGAATATATGTAGGTATAAGATGTATACATTTTGTTCAAAAGGAAAGGTAAATTTTATATATTTGAAAATGTATTAATTAAGCTTTTCATTAGTATATTGTGAATATAAATTATGATGAATGTTTATGTTTATTTTCTCATATTATTGCCTGTCGCTTCAGATAAGGTAATATTGTCGAAAATATATACTGTATTACGTGTAGCTGTACATAGTAAACGTAGTTAGTTACCTTTTGTCTTAGCGATAGTTGTGTTTTTAAATCTCCCTTATATTATTTATGTCTTTATTCAGTATTTTCTCAATTAATATAAAATATTCGGTTAATTTGAGATCCGTCACCCAGCCTACAGTTGTGTTAACTTAAAGCTTACAGAAGTTTTATTTAAAATAAAAAAAATATATATACAAAATTATAAATCGAATCCAATTTTTTTTATTTTATGCACATAATTTTTAAGTTAAGAAATTCACATAATAAAATAAAAAAAGATTACCAGATTTACTTATCTTAGCCAAATTTCAAGTTGTTTGTCATCGTATTTACAACAACAAGTTTTGATTACATTACCACGTGATCGATAGGTCGAACGTGACAGGAAAGTTATTTGGGGATCCCTTGCGACGTTTTACTAAGTTGCGGTGACCGACACGAATGACATTGAAGATAACACAATTCTTCGTTCTATCAACAAATAGCTTTTTAGGATTTAGGGATTTTGAGGCCAAATCGAAATGTTGACTTTTTTTAGAGTATATTTTGAAATAATTTGCTTCTCTAGCAAGGCATCTGTACAGAAGACAACATCAATCTTATTTAAGAGACAACCTAGCCAATAATATACAATAAGAGAATTGAAAATAGCTTTAGAGCATATTATATATAATATATATAATTTAGTTAAAATTATTATGAGAAGAGTTATGGATAGTCTTCTTCTACTTAGGATGATCCCGGCGTATTGCCAGGGTCTGCTTTCCTACTTAATCAACTCCACTTTGCACGGTCTTAAGCGTCTTCAGTGGTTAGTCTATTGGTTCTCATGTCCTGTGTCACGACGTCCAGCCATCGCTTCCTTGGGCGTCCGGGGGAGTTTACTCCAGGGACAGACATATCAAGACACTTTCCTCCGACGTAGTTCTTAGGCCAGCGCAAAACGTGGCCATACCATCTCAGACGACGCTCTTGGAGATTATCCACTACATCACAGACCCCAAGATTGCTTCGAATAAATGTGTTGCGTATGCGGTCAGTTTGAGTAACGCCACCTCAGCAACTTCATCTCCGTTACGTGAAGCTCCTGAGTGTGCCGAGATAATGCTGGCCAACATTCGCTGCCGTATAAAAGAACTGGTCGGATAATGCTCTTGTATATCAGCCCCTTGAGTTTAGGCGGTACTCTGCGATCGCAGACAACACCAGTGACCTCCCGCCATTTGGTCCAAGCAGCGGTAACCTGGGCGTGGACATCGTAGTCAATGCCTCCGGATTCATGCATAATGGATGCAAGGTATCTGAACTTCTACGACTTAACGGCTGGCTCAGGTCTGATGTGGACTCGATGAGGTCGGTAAAATGTTTGAGAGGATCCTCGCCGTCCGGGTCAACAAGCATTTGTGCACAATTGGCCTGGACCTAGCGGACGCTCAGTTCGGTTTTCGAGCTGGGCATTCGACGGTGGATGCCCTGTCCCGTCTCAAGGGACAGGTGAGGGAGGCGATGGCTGCGGGGGATGGACTGTTGGCTGTGTCGTTTGACATAGTCAACTCCATTCCCCACATCACCGTTCTGGAGGCGCTCCGCTTTCACGGAGTGCCTCAGTATCTGCGGGGGCTAATGGCAGACTATTTGGAGGGTCGCATAGTCCGCCTAGCCACCAAGTCGGGCGAGCTCCGCAGATACAGCGTCGAGTCCGGTGTCCCACAGGGTTCGGTTCTAGGACCGCTCCTGTGGAACATCGGTTTTGACTGGCTTCTGCGGGGCAATCTCCCCCGCGGCACGTCTGTCATCTGCTATGCAGATAAAACACTCCTGACTGCCCGGGGGAGAAATTTCGGTGAGGCGGCCAGCTTGGCCTCGGCGGGAGGTTCACTTGTGGTGGATCGAATCTCCCGCCTAGGGTTGAAAGTGGCGCTGACAAAGACCGAGGCCGTATAATTCCGCGGTCCTCGGCAGCGCCAATCGCCCGACGCCTATGTGGAGGGTGCCCGCATCGAGGTGAAAGCCCAGATGAAATATCTGGGCCTAGTGCTCGATAGCAGGTGGCACTTCGATGCACACTTCAGCAAGCTGTCGTCACGCTTGCTGAAGACCGCGGGCGCCCTCTCATGGCTCCTCCCTAACATAGGGAGCCCCGGTGAGCAATGCCGGCGTCTATACGCCGGCATACTGAGGAGTATGGCCCTCTACGGGGCTCCGATATGGGCGGACTCACTGTGCCGACGGGAGAACGCCGCTGCCATTCGCAGGCCACAAAGGGCCATTGCACAGCGGGTGGCACGGGCGTATCGGACAGTGAGTCTTGCGGCGGCGTGCGTTCTGGCGAGAACTCATCCTTGGGAGCTCGAGGCTTGGGTTCTCGCCAGAGTGTACGAGTGGAGGGCGGGTCAGAGGGCGCTGAACCAGCGCCCGGACCCGGGAGAGCGTGAGGCAATCCGCCAGGAGATGAGGGACGCCGCCACTCGGCATTGGGCCGAGGACCTCATCTCCGCGCCGTTCGGGCGACGGCTGCTGGATGCCATCGGGGGACTGGCTCGATCGGCGACATGGCTCCCTCTCTCTACGTCTTGTGCAGGTGCTGTCCGGGCACGGATGCTTCGGATCGTACCTGCACCGGATCGGGAGGGAGGAGTCGCCAGCGTGCCACCACTGCGGGGCCGCTGTGGATACGGCGGAGCACACCCTGGTGGTGTGCCCGTCGTGGGCCGAACCCCGCCGCGCCCTGGTGGCAGCCGTCGGGGAGGACCTCACGCTCCCCAGCGTGATCGCCGCCATGCTCAGGAGGGAGGAGGCATGGGCGGCGGTAGCCTCCTTCTGTGAAGGACGTCATGTCACAGAAGGAGGCGGCGGAGCGCATGCGGGAGGATGACCCTCTCGCAGCGCCGCTCCGCAGACGAAGAAGGGGTGGAAGGCGGCGGACTCAACGTCCGTCCCGTCCGCCCCAGGGGGTGATCAGCGGGCGACTGGCGCGGGGGTCGCCACCGCCCGCACCTCAAGGATCACCCCACTCGTCGGACCACAATGGCCGTGCACTCCGGCCATTGTAAAGACCCCTTCCCACGCGGGAGGGGTGTGAAGGGCCTGCCGTAGGGCGGGCAGTCACCGGCGAGGGCCTGGACGCTATGGACTCCCAGGCCCTCTCCACTTAGGTGAGGTCGGAGTGTCGCTGGGTATTTTTAGTGGGTATACCGGGAACGTCTTTACCGGGGAGTCCCACATAACCCTCTCCCGCCCCCCGGCGGGGAGGGTATGCGTAATGTCATTTTTTCCCAGCGTCAAAAAAAAAAAAAAAAAAAAAATGATGAGATGTGGACTGTGCTGGAGTCCGAATTCCCGCAAGACATGTACTCGGTTTTTGACACATTCAGTTTAAGACCACCATTCTCAAACGCACCCTTACAAGTCCACTTTACGCTCCAGCATCAGTCGGTTCAGTTCGTCAATGAGTACTATGTCATGGGCATACATCATCAGGCATGGAGGCTGGTCCTGGATGTGAGCCGTGACAGCGTGAGTGCTAGATGCCCTACATTGAACAAAAATGAACTAAGAGCTGAGCCTTGGTGAACCCCTACTGTAATTGGGAAGGGTTTGGTATCGCCAACAGCGGTCCTAACTATAGAGACAGAGTCCTCTTCATGTTGCTCCCAGAATGACTCCTTTTCGGCCTGGGGAGCGTAAGCACTGATTAAGTTGGCAATAGCCCCCTCAACCAGTACCTTCACCCGCATCAGGCGGTCGCTGCGTCGGTCAACTTCGAGGAGACCATTTCGTAGCTCTTTTGATAAAACTACTGCTACACCAGTTTTGCGTCATGATTGTATCTGCTAGCTCCCTGCATCGTCCGATTAGAGAGCCAATATTCCACGTTGCAAAGCGGAGTTTCCTTTTGGGTACTATCTTCTTTAGCCATGTCCGTACTTGACACGGTAGCCCTTGCCCATTTAACACAGGTGTAGGGCGATGTGCCTGCACGTCGTTTAGCGGCGACGCCCTAGCCGTACCCAGCAACATCTTTTGTCTTTCCATATAAATGGCAGGTGGCGGCTTTTTAATGGAGTGATTGCCATCTGACTTCCAAAACCCATTTTGTGGGAAAAGCCAAGGATAAGGGAGGAATGGGTTAGTGGAAAAAAGGGGGGGTAAGGACACCACTTTGATGAATTAGAAAGGAGTATGACAGTGGTGGCTCGAGGATCCGGGGTCGCATACCCGTATGCCCAGTACCAATATCGGACAATTATTTGGCCAGACATCCTCTGCATAAAATAATGCATAGCGTTGCATTTACAAAATATTTATGTTAGATTATAACATACAGAATAAAAGGTAAAGGCTTAATATTAATAGGAATAGAAGCTTTATAAAATAGAAATTAGTACCGTCGTGGCGTGCAGGCATAGCATCTGCCTATAGACGTGACGGTTTGTGGGTTCGATTTCCACAAGAGGAGAATGAATTATGAATTATTTTCATTTCATTGTCAAATGGCATTGCCATTTATTTATTATTTAGTCATTATTGTACCAATAAGGTTTGACAGATCTTTAGAGACATTTATTTTAAATTAATTCTTTTAAGCTTCAAATAAAACACTTTAAAAGCCTTTGTATTCATTTTTCAAAATATAATCTAGAATAAAGATTGTACATGAAGTTTATATAGCTGGGTCAAAGTGCACGTCATAACTTATACCACAGCTTCCTACACCCGATGAGAAATTAATAGTTGTTGCTTGCAACTTACTTCTTGGCATCAATATGTGAACGTTACAGTTGAAAGCACTGGCTAGTTGTGTATGCAAGCAGAGCACCGGAACGCTGTCAGGAGGATTATGAGGATATCTTGTTGTGTAAATATTCTTGACCATACGTATTTTTATAGAAAAATATATTGAAAATTTCGCTTTATCGCTAAACTGAATTGCGTTCGTTTTGAAATTTTATACCTACGACGTTACATAGGATTTCTTCGACATCGAGTCGCTCAGATTTTCTCTAATATTATATGCATATATTATAACGTATAAATGATATTTTCGAATAACTCTGCCTATTGTAGAAAATCATACATACAATGTATGAAAAATGTAATAGTAGTACTTTACTGCACAAAAAATTACAGATTACTTTACAGACAGTAATATATGTAAGAGTGAATGTGCAATGGCGGCCTTATCGCTTAAAGCGATCTCTTCCAGGCAACCATTACAATTAATATCCGATCTATAGCAGGAACGCAGAAAGGTGCAAAAAGTATTGCAATACAACTATACAAAAGTTCAATTAATGTTATTGAATTGAATGTAATGAATATATATACATTTAGATACACAAACATACAAAATATACATGAGAGACTTACGTGTACATACAAACATGTAAAGGTATATATTATACATATATCATTTCATATGCAATATTTTTGTAATAAATATATGAGCATGTAAACAGAAACTTTGCTAGTTTCATGGACTACTGGTAACTGCATGAAATACCGTAATAAAAACCATTTATTATGCTAGTCGTAAGTTAAAGCTATTAGCATACAGAAATTAATTAATTTCTGTAAAATAGTTTTTGCATCATTCGCAGACAAATAAACAAACAAAAATTCTGCTGAATTGATTTTTAGTTTCTAATATCGATATATTAACTGACCCAATTAGCACATTTTTAAATCTTTCATGTACAGAATTGACTTCTCTTACCTTATATATATATATATATATATATATATATATATATATATATATATATATATATATATATATATATATATATATATATTATATATATATATATATATATATATATATATATATAATATATATATATATATATATATATATATATATATATATATTATATATATATATATATATATATATATATATATATATATATATTATATATATATATATATATATATATATATATATATATATATATATTATATATATATATATATATATATATATATATATATATATATATATAGATATATATATATATATATATATATATAATATATATATATATATATATATATACATATATATATATATATATATTTATAATAATTTAAATATTCATTAAAAAAATAATAACAACTCACTAAAACATAGTTTTTACGAATAAAATTACAATTCGCATACTTTACACTAAAATCACTTATTACAATTTAAACGATATTACTTTAAATCGACATAACTAAATTCTTATAGGCAATTACTAAAATTACGTATTGACTAAAACCGTCCGTCTATCCCTGGCCCCAGCAAGCGAGTGAGCTCTGGCGGCCCCTCCGGTCGATCACCAAGCTTCCGATATCGCCTGATCGTGGCGTGATCGGTAAACCACGCCCCTTTTCATCAATTTTATGCTAACTCGGCCTCTCCTGAAGACGGCGCGCCCTCGCCCGTGATTGTAGAGGCTGCTGCATCCGGTGACTTTTCAGTATTCTCAGCTGCTTGTACTTCCACAACCTGGCGTTGGTTGCCAGAAGGTCTCTCTGGAGACAGTTTACTATCGTCCTCATTATCATCATCTGAAAGTCATATTACTTACCTTAGCTAAACATTCACAAGCGTTGAACAAAGCCGTCAATAAGAGTGATAACTCCATTACATTCAGCAAATTAAATATAATAAATGAAAATTACTCAAATTTCAATTGTAAGCATTTAAAAAATATTCTGCTGCAAATTTAAAACGATTTTCGACTTTAATATGCAATAAGAGTCGTTCTTTTGCCAGGTTTTATAAGCTTATCTTCGTAATATGTATATATAATATCATTTTTGTAGGTAAATAACTTAAAAAATGCATATAAGAAGTCAAACGGTAATTATAGTTTCATAACAAATTCACTTTGTTTCTATATAAGTATATATTTATTGGGGTTATTGATTATGGAGAAGTTTTTAATAAAGCGGGTATTCTTACGGTTGCGTCAAAATACAGATACAATAATATTTTGCTTGTACGTAAAAATATAAACAATTATCTAAAGAACAGTGATAAGATATAGTGATAAATACAAGCAGTAAAAATAAGCTGATTACACCTAGTTTTCGCCCTCAGAAGGTAAATACATCGTTTATGTCCCAAGGTATAATATAATTCCACAAATACTTAAAGACTGGGTAAGTCTGTAACTGGACTGGGTAAGTCAGTTCGAACAATTTAAAGTCAAGATTAAAAACATATGATTAGGGAAAGTACATTATTCACTCTAAGAATATTATACGGATGTTAGTGTGTGGAGTTTCTCGCCAGCTCCTCCGAGCTGGTGGTAGCTTCTAGTAGGACTACTGACACTTATGTTAATTGACGATTCGAAAGTGCTTGTAATAGCCTATTTGAATAAAGAATATTTTGATTTGATTTGATTGATTTGGTTGCTCTGGATGGGAATACATAGACTCACAAATTTTAGTCTAGTTTAGTTTTTTAACAGCTGTACTTTTTTTTGTTTTTTAACTATAATAATAATATTTCAATATTATATCTTATGTAGTTCTACTATACATATTATATTAAAGATCTGTAAATTATAACAAAAATAGGCAATTAAAATAAACCATTTCCCCGAGCGGGATCGAACCTATAACCGTCGCGTTTACAGTCAGAGGTATATCCGCTGCTGATCGTCGTGGTCAACGGCGTCGATTATCACACATCGATTGTTGATAATTAATTTACTATTTAATTTAGTTCATATCTTTATTTGTGCAGTGTAGTGTGCGTATATGTGTAGCTTAAAATAACATTTCTACAAATAATATCAGGATAAATATGTAAGTTTATATATTGTAGTACACCCTAGAATATGTCTAGAGTGCTATATTACTGGGTCAAGCATAATAATTATCTTATACTCAGATGAAGAATGCAAATTGTATTGGAAAGAAATATAACTCAGGCTCGGTAAGTAAAGTGCTTTGTGAATGATAAAGGGATCGCTGTGTGGAGCTATCAAAGGCAGCGTATATATATATATATATATATATATATATATATATATATATATATATATATATATATATATATATATATATATATATATATATATATATATATATATATATATATATATATATATATATATATATATATATATATATATATATATATATATATATATATATATATATATATAATATATATATATATATATATATATATATATATATCTATATATATATATATATATATATATATATATCTATATATATATATATATATATATATATATATATCTATATATATATATATATATATATATATATATATATATATATATATATATATATATATAGTATTATATATAGAAGTAGAAGAGAGACTAGTACTAGACCGATAATAATTCTATTATTTATCAACCATATGCATTACACAAAGATTGCCACAACACAGAAGCACTTTTTAGATATAAAAGCACAAAAAATTTTAAGTATCTCTATAGCATTTACTTTATTTATTGTGACATTTACGAGGCATGCAGTTCCAGCCTAAAATGAAAAGCATGTTCGCTTCGCTTTGACGTTTCATTTTCCAGCATCGCAATGGGCCCATGACAGATCACAAATGCCTCGTGCAGGTCATACCGTGATCGTCAAACGTTTTTTATAATTCCTAAAGAATTATGGCTCGGTAAGAATGGCCGACATAGATATAAACTTATATTGCGAGGTGATTTGAAGCGATTTGGATGAGCTCGGAGAATATTAAATAGAATTATGTTCGAAGTAAACTTCCTACAAGATTCCTATACAGAATCATGTTGTTTATTGATGTTTTCTAATAAAAATATATACGTTGTGATATTTATACTTTTCTTACACTTTTTAACGTATCTTTACAACTTTGTACATTATTATTAGTTAAATCCACAACAACAATGTTAAGAAATACAAAAAAATATTTTTTTTTTGTTAAATATTACAATGTTACTATCAAATTAAATATATATTTTAAGTAAAATTAACAATAAAATAGACTCCTTATACGAACCGGTGTAAGTATTCACTTTAGCGCTATTTAACTTTGAAATTTCTTTAAATATAATTCATCCGCTATAAAGCCTAAAATTAGGTCCAAAAAAACTAAAAAATTGTAAAGAGAGCGAAATTAAGTGGTCGGCGGTTGCGGATAAGCAAAATGGCTTTTGGGCGCTGTGGGCTCGTAAAAGTCAACGTACGCTTTAAATTTGAATTTAAAGTTTTAAAACCTGAGTCGGTTATATCGCATCGTCCAATGCCGTATAATACACTAGAACATCACTTTATTTTATCTGCACCTGTATTTAATGATTATTTAAATATCTTATTAATTTGGTTCCATTTATTTCTTTAAAGTAACTATATTTCCAGTTCTTTAAAACATTAAGCTAGTAACGAACTTAGTTACTACAGATATAATTCAATCCAGCTAAGAGGTCAATCTATTCAGATTACTCTTTGCTACTTATATTTAAGTGAATAATATTATTCGCAGAAATTGAAGTACTATTATGATGTCCTCATAGTACAATTAATTGTCACTTAACAGGATTCAATAGTTATTGGTACGCAGTTCTTTGAGATATTTTATACGAAGCCATTTTTTTTTTTTAATAAAATATAGTATTGCGTGTACCAATACCATAAATATCATAGTTTGGTCCTGATTTGGCCAAAAATAGCTCTAAACTATAGAAAATACAAGAAAGTAATTAATGTTAATATTAAGAAAATGTAAAAATACAAGCAAAAATAAATAATATAGCACACACAAAAGAAATTCACAACAAAAACATAAAACATCGTATACCGAAGCCAAGTCCTTTACCTGCATAATTAGAAGTGCTTCAGTAAGCAGGTATAATGAAACATTTATGGGTGTTATGTGAGGAAGTGCTATTAGAGGGCTAATTAGCCGTCTTCAGTAATTCTCGCATGTGTATGCCGTCCTTTGTGTTGGACATTAGAAGACCCATGTCACATTTCTTTATTTTTATATTCGTATGTATTCAATAGGCGACATTCTATTATATGTTCACAACTTCCTTCCGGTGACTCTTGATCCCTTTTGTTATTTTCCTAGTAATTGTATTAAATTATGTAGACAATGGGAGGAGGACACGTAGCTATAGTAGGAACACAGGTAATATATAAAATGTGATATTAGAGTATTATATTGTAAATTAAGTTTCCATATTATTAACAAGTATGTTTTTTAGTTAGTAATTTTTGGCTTCACGTGCTTTTTTTAATATGTGTTTTTTTAGAGTGGCGTAACTCATCGCCGCGCTTCATCTTGTAACCAGAGCGAGGAAATCATAATATTATATTTCTCTGAGTGGGAATCGAACTTTCAACCGTCGCGTTTACAGACAGACAAACAGTTTACTTGAACTACAAGAGTACCATTTATTTGAACTTATTCACTATTGCTTTAACTAATCATAATAATTTTGTAATATGAGTTGCTAGAATTATATATACTCAAACTTAAGGTCGTATTATAATATTGTCGACTAGAGACCCGCTCGCGCTTAGCCACTTAAGTAAACTGAATTGCGTTCGTTTCGATATTTTGTACGAAATCATATTGTACATGTTCAGTATACTCGTATTTACTCTAATAAATATAAATCTAAAATAAAAGTAGCCTATTCCTAAGTCCCATCAAAATCGGTCCAGCCGTTTTAGAGATAAGCCGGAACAAGCAGACAGACAAACATACAAAAAAAGAAATTGTAGTAAATAGCAGTTATTTAATACTCTCTCAATTTATTAAATTGATATAAACGTTATTAGCTCTGGATTTTTTAATCCTCATTATGATTTAATAAGAATTATGATTTACCAGCAAATGATTTTGACCAAATTATTCCGCTCTAAAGTTTATTTTTATACATATGAATAAAATAAACCGCTTACCGTTATAATATGTAAACGTTAGCTCAATGGCACAATATAAAAAAATATTTATTTATACGGCCCGCTTTCACCTTTGACATAAATACGGGATATACGTAAAAGTATATTTTTTTAATTGAATTTTTTCTATCAGCTTCTGTAAAACGAAATGTAAAAGCGTAAATTTAATTAATATAACGTTTAATTAAAACATACAGCGTTGTAAAATAATCAATGTATTAATTATTTTTAATGAAATACGTATGAAGCCAGTTCATTGATTTGGTTTTCTTTTGAACCAAAAATATAAGAATATTCTTTTTTTTCAAGTGCAGCGGGCTACACGTATCTCGCAAGGCTGAGTAGGCACCTTAATATTAACCTTTTTATTAAAAAAAAATATTGTAATTAATGTTATTTTTTTTTCTTTTCAGAGCGGGGATATTTATGTAATTAATTAATCCGAGTGGTAATCGAACCCACAACCAAAACGTTTACAGTCCCATGTCTTACTGCACCAAGGTCGCCCCAATAACAATATCATTCATTAAATATACATACCATTTGAAATAATATATTAGCTGAAAATAATACACTTGTGTATTGTAATTTATGAAATGTCAACTATAAATATAAAGAAGTAAATGAAAAACAAAATTAAATTCCCGATAAAACAAAGGAGAGATCGAAATTAATATATAATTGACTTTCACGCGAATGAGTTTTCATTTTGTTAAGCTGTAGCCGTGGGTGGGTCGCGAATATCGTGCTTAAAATTAACACGTCCATTCACCTTTAATTCTGGATGAGTAATGATGATAATATATGTTATTCTATGAAAATAGATTGTGCTGTAATATATGACAAAAAATTATATGTTAACACAAAAAAAACAGTTACTACATATTTAAGATATTCCAAAGAGCATTTTATGACTAATTATAGTTTTTCGGTAATTAACGAGCTTGTATGCAGTCCTTTGTGTCGCACCGTACTAGAATTCTGTCATATTTGTTTGGTTTGAAGCTCAGACGTTGCTCTATAATAAATTGGTTATGATTACAAACGTAATATTATCATATTATATTATTAATTAAGAAGGCTAGGTACTAACATTTTAACAGTATATTTAACTTTGCTGCTAATCACAAATATATGTATATATATATATATATATATATATATATATATATATATATATATATATATATATTATATATATATATATATATATATATCTATATATATATATATATATATATATATATATATATTTGTAATTGTAGTTAGTGTAGTTAGTGATATATATGTTTGTTTGTAGTTAGTAGATATATATATTTGTAGTTAGTCGTAGGTTATTTCAGTGACAAGTACTAATGGCAATATTAATCAATTATATAGAGTTTTTTATAAAATTTTAATATGGCGATATCAAATGATGTTCTTTATTTTAACTACATTAGAATTCCGTATTCCAATTTAATAAACAATCAATGTCAAATTTTCTAAGAATTGATTTCTTAGAAATTAGTTCTTTTATTAATTGGCTAGAGGAAAAGGTGACATTCCTTAATTTTGCATATCGATATAAACATGTAATTTCTCAGTTGTACAATTTCGTCAAAAAACCACATCTCGTTAGTAAATGCCTGCTAAGCTTTACTGACTTCACAAGTAAGCCGTTTCGTGGTCAGATAAACGAAATAGCCCAGTGCTTATGGTAATTTTGCATGTAAACCATGCCAAGTACGGAAAAAACGGGCATAAGGGAATTTTAGTAGACTATTTTGCTCTGTAACTACGAGAGTAATAAATAAAAAATATACCCAAAGTTTTGATACCTTTTTTAAAGTAAATATAGGTATATGATTATACCAAGTACATATATGTATATGTTTATTATATTTTAAGTGTTATCCCACACTAAGGAAAGAAAAATATGTTTAAAAAGGATTAACAATTTGAACGTGGCGTGTTTAGAACCCGTGCCCCTTGAAACTGTCCAACCGGTCCAACCACTAAGCCATATGTTCTTAAGCCGTACAATGCTCTACAACACTTGTTACATCTTATTTATTTTGTATAATACATATATTTATAGGCTTTCGTACTTTAAAAATAAAACGGACTCCTTATAGGAATACTTTGTTAGAGGGAGAACAATACAACACACAAACAATAGTCTTTCTGTGAAATTGATACGGAACTCTCATCATCTCATGTTTGGACTGTAGCTGTTTATTTTGACGGTTACTTATGAATACATACTATTTTGAACTGAAAGTAAATAACAATATTATACATAGGTACTTGGATTATTTCTGCCTACATGTAAGATTCTCGTGATATTTTAATATAATTTTATCGATATTTTTCCAAAACAATTCATTTAACTTATCGATCATTTAATAAAATAGAAATAAATTTATTTCTAACGTAAATTATATCTCAAAAAGCTATCCACCAAATTGAATTAACCATACGGTAATATTAGATTTAGAACTAAATAATAATCTTATAGTAAGTACATTAGGTAGAGCCTATCTTTACTTCTATCACCAGTAGTTATATCTCTCTTGCAAGCCTCTTGTGAAGGTAAAGAGGCTGAAATAAGTGGCATGTGGTTACGGATAAGCGAAATGACTTTTCTGGCGCTGCGGCATCGTAAAAGTCTACGTGCGCTTTTAATTTGGTACATCGCATAAATAGGGATTTTGACCGAATAGTTCGCGCTGTTATTAAATTTTTTATTAAAAATCATAGCTAACTTTGACTACTTTTATATACTTATATATAATGATAACTTATGATAACTTAAATATATACTGATATTTTTTTATTAATAATATTATAATTAGGTATGTTACGTCGTACGTACCTGTAAACCGCTTATGGGTTCGATTCCCATTCGGGGAGAATGTGATTTTCATTTTCTTCGCTCTGGTAACAAGGCAAAAAGCCTACACGCAATGCCTGCAAAGGCGGAAAGCGGGAAACGGAGCGTCTTAACTCTAGGTTCCTACGGTTCCTACGGTTCTTTCGGTTCCCTCTGCCTTGCCCGCCATGTGCGGGATACAGCGTGAAGCTAATTTTTTGTACACACGTAATGTCTCACAACCGGGCGGAAAGTGAGGAACGGAGTGTCTTGACACTTTATTCCCTATTTGGCTTCATTTGCCTACTTGATGTGCGAGACGACGTAGAATAGACAGTATATTTATTTATACAATGGAAATATATATAAGCATTGTTTTATATAATATACATACTATGAATTGAGAAAGTTTAACTTCTTGACTTTCCTCGTCTCAAGTGAATACTAGATATTATACATGGCGTCTACGACGTCACTCAATGAGTTACGTACGTACGTACGGCTAGCAGTTGAAGAAACAAAGTGTAAGTCTCATATTAAATATATATGGAAAGTACTGTTATATATAAAATGTTTTACTATACATACATTGGTAAAAAAATTAAGTCCAATTTGTTAATAAAAAATATTCATTTGATCAATATATTAAAACAGTAGCAAAATGGAATAACCAGCAGTTTAACGTAACAAAGACCTACCAATTCAATTTCGTGCCATTTAATATCATGCCAGTAGACTGTAGAGAGGAGGCTGTAGAATTTCAACGTCATAATCTGTGCTGAAATGTCCTATAAAATCCTGAAGTTGCCTCGCAAACAACTTCGAGTTATCCCTTTTTATACAAAGCGAATCCTTCAGAGTGCCTATTGACCCTTAGCTGGCTTTGAAGTAGGAGTTAATTAAATTTCTGATGCTTACGTTACAAAGAAAATTAGTATTATAGACGGCTTAGTATAACGCCCATTGATAAATATGAAATAAATTTTGTTACCTAATTTTAGCATAATGCTTATTTTTATATGAAGATTTTATACTGTACCTTATGATATATATATATATATATATATATATATATATATATATATATATATATATATATATATATATATATATATATATATATATATATATATATATATATATATATATATATATATATATATACATATATATATATATATATATATATATATATATATATATATATATATATATATATATATATATATATATATATATATATATATATATATATATATATATATATATATATATAGAATAGAAAATGATCGGTGTTTGTTAAATTAATGCAGGATGGTTTCTCAGCTTCAAATGGTTAAAATAAATCGATATCTTACGATAAGTGACGTAGCACGTACGAGGATCGCAACTGATGCTCCTTTCCTTACATCGTGCTCTTTTTAGCAAAAATATTATTCGTAATCGTGGTACAAATTATACCTACTTACAACCCTGTATTGCATAATTTGTTTCGTAATTATCTCCTATTAGATTCAGTACAGTTGTGCTTGAAAATTTAGAATATTTTACATATATTTTGTAATTAAATGTTGCCAAAAATATATGTTAAGTGGTAAGTGGATTTTTTTATTTACACATATATACACAATCGTTCTTAGCATTTGGAGTAAGGCATACAGATTTGTAATTCTATCCCCGTATCTAGTAAGTTTATAAGATCCTGAAGACATGGATAGTTTAAGTATGTTATAGATATCAAAGATTAAATAGAAATACAAGTCTGTATACTGTACATATTTACACTTTAACTAAATTGTATTCATAACAAGACGGTCAAAGAAACGAAGCAGTATGTAAATAAGACATTTGATAAATTTCTTAAGGAACCGACTTTGAAATCACTGTTTACTTCCTTCTCTTCAAAACAAGCCGAAACACACAAATACACAGGTTGATCTTAGAATTGCCGTGGAAAATATATTATTAATATTATATAGAGTTGTGGAATACTGAATCTTAATATTTTGGAGAGAATACATTTACATTATAATTTACTTTCTTATTTATTAATTACAATATAATGTTGTGATAACTTTTTAATAAAAAAGATATAAATATTTCAGTATTTTGTTTTATGTCTTTTTTATAAACCATAAGATACGGTGAACGTCATCTTATACAAAACTTAACGTCTAAATTTTGGCGGAACACGGAGAAAAGAGTGTCTTTATACTGAGTTATCTCTGCCTAGCCTGCTAAATAAAAGGTCCGATCAAAGTGGAAGAAAATCAATATTTATGTCATAAAGTTTCGCGTATACTCGTAGAAATCATTATAATGTAATTTTTAAGTACCAGGAAATTTACTTACATTACTTAAAGTAATCATGCACCTTATAATTATAATAACCTATAAAAACAATCATTTTAAGCATAATATGTTAAAATTAATCTAGATTGATACCAAGAAAGTTGCCGAATTTTGGCAGTTAGTAGCATAGTGGTTGAAAAGTTTTAAGCGAGATATATGGTGAGTAATTTGACAGCTAGTCGCGACTATGCATAGCACACCTGCTACCCGTAGCACTGGCAGCAGCGAGGGTACTGCAAAAGAAGCAAATAAAATAGGAAAAAATTAGCTTTTTCCTTTTTTCCCGTCAAGCTTCGCACTTATAATTTGAGTAATTTTCAAACTTTCATATTGATATAGTTTTCAAAGGAATTTATATTTTTTACTATCTTTGAGTTATCGCTCCGCCCAAACTTGTTTTCTCGTAAAATTATTTTTTTTTTTATGAACTTGCAATGGAAGCAAGCCTGGTCCATTCGTTTATTTTTAAATATTATTGTATAAAATCTATTAACAAGAGTTTCTTTAAAAATCAATAAATGAAATGAGAAATTTGATAAATTAATGCCGCTTTCTTCCAGACCATTCATATGGTTACCACTTATATGCAAATTAGCTCTTTAATTAGCTAAAATGTTTTTCCATATAATATAATACTAAATCATGTGATGAAGGCTCATACGTAATCGTGATAAAGTGAGCCTTTTGGTTCATTACAAAACTATTTATAACGTCTATTATAACAACTTATTTGACCTTATTTGCTATCAGACAAACTTAAGAAGAGAAACTAATTTATCTACAATATCTATCTACCTAAAGGATCATTAAGGGGTTGATTCCACTAGCGGTGTTGAGTAAAAAGTAAAATTAAACTATAAAAATATAAAAATACATATACATTTCTGTATTGGGATCGCGTTTGTTTTGGAATTATATAAATACGACAACATACTTTTGTATGTATTTTGTATGTGTGTGACATATTTGTCCGCCAAGACGACAACTATATAATTATCATATTTAGATATGATTCAATCTATTCTATTATTATTCATTCTATTTAGAAGATATCAGTAATCAATATAATTTAATAAATGCCATGGAATACCGAAATAAAGTTTTTTATTGCAGGTCGAGATAGTAAGCTAATAAACTATACAACAGCAAAAACCATACAAAAATCCGGTATTTTTTGTATGGTTTTTGCGTGATTGCAGGCCAAATAGGTAGCTACACAGCCTAACAGAAGTTTAGGTAGGTCTGAGTGGTTTTTAGCTGCTATTATCGATATATTAAAAGACTTAATTATTTTATAATTTTAAAATATTATCCACACTATGGATAGAAAAATAATTAAAGAAAACATATAAAAATGTGATATTTGAACCCGCATCTCATGGATACCGTCCAGGCGCTCTAAGCCATGCATTTTTCATCGCGCAGCGTTGAAAATTCTATATTTTTTATGCAGCTTATTACGTTGTTAGCATCTCTGTTATTTTTTTTAAATCCTGTCATGTTCATATTTTATTTTTCTATATTTTCATTATGTATATTTACTAAATTCTCGTTGTCATAATTTTTTATGTACGCGCATTCCTTAATAGTAGGTGACAAGTACTTCCTGTTCACACTCGGCGTCGCGCCCGCAATTACCTCTGATGTTTATTCGATTACGCTGGAAGTTGATCACCACCTGACATAGCTAAATAGAGCTTGAATATAAACTCCATTTGTGATTTTAAGAAAAACCTTTAATACGTTGACGTAACGTAACTTTGTGATATATATATATATATATATATATATATATATATATATATATATATATATATATATATATATATATATATATATATATATATATATATATATATAAATATGAGTTAATTATCAATTTTCACAAATTAAAGAAATGTTACAATGTGCTGTACAATAATATTTAACTGCAAGCACTATGACTGTGTTCAAACCCCATTTTATTTTATATTTTATAGCTCCGTTAAGAAGAAGTCGAAGACGAACCTCCACAATTCTGTAGAGTTATTGCTTTCCGCTTGCAAGCAAAACGAATACAAATAATTAATTGCCTAGAGTCTCTCTCTAAATATTATGCGTTTGTCATAGAAAACGTAATAGAAAATAATGCAATATCAAGTATCTAATACCATTGTAATATAATTTTAATCAAATAACACTGCTAATTTGTCCTATCATAATACATCTTCGTACCATATTCGCTTATTTCATTGTCAGACTCTTATAATAAATTGTGCCTTAGCTGTAATTTAAGACAAAAAAGATTAATGCGGCAAACACTAATGTGGCAAGTTTCGCAGGTCACTTGTCTTACGAAAACGAGACGCAAATTACAACAATTTATCATAGGGAGTGACAAAGCAGAAATATATATTACAATTAATGTTATCATGATATATAATTTGTATGGAGCTTGATTCATGATTAATTATTTCATGTATAGAAATATCATCAGAGGGCATTTTGGGACAATGGTATAGTGTGTGTACACGCAACGACTAGAAGTGACACTATATAAAAATATATTGTCGTATTCCAGCTGTGGGAGCAATCAAAGCGTGGCGTACTTGACCACATAACATTTAAAAGTATGAAAAAAAAATATAATATACACTTTTTAAATAGATTCTATTGTCACATTCATATTACCGCTGCTTCGTAAAAAAGAAATTATTATATATTATCGCAACCTTTCATACCATATTTTACTCTAATTTCAAGCCCAAGGGATCATACACAAGAGGATGATGAGGTCACGGAAATGAAGGTTCTGAGGTGGATGTGAGGTTGTCTTCGGGTTTATCAATTTATTTGCATTTAATGTTAATAATATATTATGTATACAAAATTATTACAGTCATATATACACACAGTCATGGGCTACCACTTGTACAAAAGCAAAATTAATTATTCTTTCCAAAAAGTTTTCGCTCAGCAAGGCATTGTGATAGGAGTGTCAAATTACACCAACAAAGTGAATACTGAAACCTTAAACATGATTTGCAATTTTTTTATTAAATTCTTTGTTTTTCCTGGCTAAGCGTAATTAATCATTTCGGGAGCCACCCATCATATTTATCGTATTTAACTTATAAAAAAGAAGCTTCTCCTTTATATTATATCTTTGCCATTTATTTACTTAAAAATAGGATGGATCTATAAGGATCTATCTTATCCTATAATATATATATTTTGATATAAATAAAAGACTAACTTGCGTCGACGCTGACAATATCTGCTTTATCTGAAAAACGATTATATAAAAAAATATTATGTTTTCCATTTCCTCGGTCAGAAGAAATAAAGAATTATAATTTTAAAATAATAAATTAATAATCGAATTAATTAATATAATAAATGAAACAGCATTAAGCACAACCATGTCTATTCTCTAAGGCAAAAACAAAGATTGAAATATTTTAATATAAGGTTTTTTTATACCACGTATGGATTTTTATGTATTATGGGAGGACATGTGTGGCTGCTGGCTAGAGACATCCGATGGATGAAGACGAAATATTTATTTTGTAAAGGGTTTTAAACTGTTGAAGCAAATTAAAACATTAGTTAATTTAAGGACTTTAAAGAAAAATACAAGGACTTCTTTTTAAAATGAAAATTAAATATATTTTATTTTTTGAAATGTGTACTGTTGTAGTGTTTTTATAAAAAAAAACATATGTAATAAACTACATCAGGCCTATAAGTATGATGAAAAATTAAATTCCATTAAAAAAATCATTTAGTCGATAACCTATACCTGCTAAAACAATTTTATAGACTAAAATTGCAGGAAAATCTAACTTTGGTGCAGATAAGCGAAACAATTTGCCATTTTGGATACTCGTAAAATGAATGCTTTTAATTTGGTACTTTCGTGTGTAGCGAACATTTTCATGGTACATAAGTATGAAGTACATAGTTTGTTATGACTTGCATTTTTGTGTGTACTGTGTATGTTGATATATTGATAAAACATATATATATATATATATATATATATATATATATATATATATATATATATATATATATATATATATATATATATATATATATATATATATATATATATATATATATATATATATATATATATATATATATATATAAAGAAATAAAATATATCATTGAATATTTCAAAGCTGAGCTGAGCAGCTGAGTTCGAAACTACAGCAAAAGTTTCCAGCAATCAGACACTTAAATGTTCAAGTGAGACTCTTTTATATATTTAATATATTTTGATGCTAAACAACTATTCGAAAACCACATTAAGACTGTGTTTAAAGTGTAAGAAAATATGAAACGTTTTTAAAAATGTAAAAATTTACAAGTGATAAGGCTACTTTCAAATTGCTGAGAATAAAGTGAACTAGGTATGTGTCGCTGAATTCTCTCAAATTAGAAAAAGCAGTCAATATAGATAGGTAAGGTAACAAAGGATATTGATATATCTTGTTTAATTTGAAGAGTTTCAATAAAGATCTAAAAATAAAATTTAATAAAGGATAATCTAATAAATTACACACACAAATATAAAAAATAAATCTATCCATAAAGCTATATATACTAGCTATATATAATTAATTATTATTTATTACAACAAAAGCAACGTTCACATCAGAAACAAGGGCAGCAATCAAAATTACGAATCCGGAATCTGTTGCAAAATGGCTCCCCAAAAAGACTATTTGAGACTACGGTTGAGAGGCTACATTATGAAAATTGCCTTTTCGACGTAAACTGTTATTGTGTGCGAAGTAGGTGTTTTCTCAGCAAACACGTTTGGGAGCACAATGTTTCAATTTACGCGGGACTATCATATGTGCGCGGATTAATTTTGTCTTATGGCTGGCTTCTAACATAGTTGTAAATTTCAACGTTCAATTTAATTTATGAAATTAGACTTCTTTACGCATTTTGTTGCGAGAATAATAATAGTTTGAGTAAAATGCAATTTTTGATATCTGTTGGTACATAACAATAGTATGTATGATGCCATCATATATATGACAGTATATAACATCATCATGTTCTTGGTTAAATAAATTTATTACGAACGTAGCTCTGGATGACTATCACTAATTTAATATTTCAAAATGTCTAAATTTATTGCGTAAATGTTTACATGGAAACGATTTACTTTAATTACTTTCATTTTGATAGAGTTGTACCGTTATAGCCGAAGCGAAAGCTGTAACTAATGGATCTGCTGTAAACCAATAGTTTTTATAACAGCTTACTGATTCAACAGTGAACAAAAACTGACTCCAAAGAGAATTTAGCACAAAATCTATTTTGCGCTTTACAAACTGGGTTGGGCTTAAATCGAATAAACGTGACCGCTATAGGGGAGTGAGGGAAAAGAACATCATTAACCTTACTCGTATTTCGTGTACTACGCGACAATTGTCAGAATTACAGCGTGAACAAGTAACAAAATTTTTTAAAAACTCCTTTCTTCTTAATGGAATATTTGAAAGGAAATACTTTACCACCATAGTAGTACCATAATGTTATAAAAGTTATCAAACTTGACGCTAAGCGTGTTAAATACATTACCAACAAAATTAATGTTACATAGTATATTCAAATGATAATTTACTCGAACTATATACAGTAGTAGTCACACGATTGACGCATACTACATTGTTTTGAATATATATATATATATATATATATATATATATATATATATATATATATATATATATATATATATATATATATATATATATATAGATATATATATATATATATATATATATATATATATATATATATATATATATATATATATATATATATATATATATATATATATATAATTTAAAGGCTATTTATTATATGATAGTACTTAACAATAATAGTTATTAAAAACATCTATAATTATGAATAGTACAACCTTCTATATAATACAACAGACATGAAAATGAAAAATACAACTTTTATATTACCTAATCTAGGCTTTTATTTTAACGCACAGAGAAACTAGTGTCACGCTAGTTAAATGTTCAATAAGATTTATTTAAAAAAACACATGTTAAATGTATAGAAACAGAAATTGAATATTGAATATGTTCATGTCCTCCGGCTGGGAATCGAACTCTCTATAATTCTATATATACTCGTATTAAACTTTTCTACACACTGATGGCATCTTATATATTTCAGTGCACAAAAATATTGTCAGCAAAATATACAACGTCAAGAATTTAGGCCAGATCTGAATTTTCAACACAAAGCTTTGACCTATTCTTATAAAATTTTTACTTAAAGAATACTATTATGAAAATGTACATTAAAAATATTCTCTTCAGAATGGTAATACTTTTTTTTTCTCTATTGTAATCTTCTTTTTACGTAAAGAATGCTCATAGAGAACATCCTTTTATGAGATATTGTACGTTGAATCTTATATACCTCCTTTATACGATCAAATTGGGATAATACATATATATATATATATATATATATATATATATATATATATATATATATATATATATATATATATATATATATATATATATATATATATATATATATATATATATATATATATATATATATATATATATATATATACATATATACAAATGTAATAAAATAAAAAAGTATAATATTACACAATTTAAAATTTACTTATCATTGAATTTGTTTTTTCTCAATTTCAATTACCTGTAGACAGACAACAATACAATAACCAACAAACTAATCTGATGATGAAACCCAAAGGTGGTGGGGTGGTGATGAACATTGGGGATGTCTATTGCTATTGTCTCGACATATTGTACTAATTTCTCCTGGTGACGACGAGCTGGCGTTGAGGCTAGAAGGATGAAGTCCTATAGCGCCTTCTAGTAAACCAATTGAAATTATTTAGAAAATGTATAGTATGTTTTAAGCTTAATAATTGAAATATACAAAGCAAGTAAAAAGTACAAGACAAAAAATTAATATATCATTTTCAAAGACTTCTTACTGGACCATTAAAGATTTATAGTTAAAATAAGTATTATCTACTGTTGACATTATTGTAATATAGTAGACAAACAAAGTGTGTGTATAATAATAATTTAGGCGACCGTCGTTTATAACTCACTTGTCACTGGTCGTGGAACAAATAACGGTTGAAATTTTGTTTTCCAAGTGTCCCCGCACTCGCGTCGCACCGCGTTCACCGCATCTGACGTTTATTCGTTTATAGGGTAGTCTGGTCGCTAGTTTACAAAGCGCTAAATAAAGTTGACGTTAAAATTTTGTTTGCAGTACCTAGTCTATGCGTGACTAGAGTTTCATGGAATTACATATTTTATAATATTTCATTTATTTTATTGAATTATATGTATATAGTGTGTGGAGTTGAGTACTGTTGATGCTCATTCGGGGAGGCTAACCACAGTTGTAAATATATTGTAAATTTACATTAAAAAGACAACTGTTGAGTTTCTTGCTAGCTCTTCTCAGCAGAACTGCCCTCCGAGCTGGTGGTAGCTTCTGGTAGGACTGACAATACTGACACTCATGTCAATTGACTTGATTTAATTGACTTGTGCTTCTAACTGCCTATTTGAATAAGGAATATTTTGATTTTGTAGACATAATGGTTCCAACAAAATTATTCATGCAAAATAGACATTATTAAGTATAAAAAAATAGGTATCCTCGCGCAGTGGGGACGACGTCCTGGTAAACACTCCGGCTGTGAGTTTGAACTCCACTCGGAGCAACTTAATAAATGTAGTTTCTTTGCTCTGGTAACAAAATTCGGCACCGAGTTCCATTCCACAGGTTCTCTTTGCCTTAGCTGTTATATGTAGAATATAGAGTGAAACTGAAATAAAAGTAAATAAAACTCTACATACAAATATTACGATGACAAAATATTACCGTCAGCTGAATATCATATAGAAACGTTAACAAAATTTCTAATTTTGTAATGTCAGTTTGCTTTTGAAACTGATTACGATAGGAGGGTGATCAATAATACAGTGAATATTAAGCCACAACAGTATTATTATAATATTCGATAAATTACTGCTTTAGTATCAAAATTTCATTGTAAATGTCATTATACATTCACATTATGGAGGAAGGTTGTTATGGAATAAATTCTAATTATATCCATACATTTACACGCTAATTTCAGCCCTATGACGTCCAATTTTACGCATATACTTCTCCCAAGGGTCTTCATCATAGGTCCTTCGATGTCCACATTCAGCGGCTTCTTCTTGACTAGATCGTCGGCCCGTCTGAACTCAGCGTCGTCCGATCCGTAACTTATGTCTGGGACTAGCTTCTTTAGCCGCGCTTGTAGGCACTTAGTAGCTGGTTTTAGATATTTCTGATTTTGACAACCCTTTTTAATATTTCTAATATTATAATTTAAGCTAAATTGTTTGTTTATCTAAATTGCAATATAAAAATATAGATTTAGTCAATATATATAAATGTATTGAAAATTAAAATAGCTTTATGGAGCAGTAAATTGAATATTTTCTACTATAAACGTTGAGTTGAAACTACAACGTCAAACGGTCAAGTTCGAGTCGGCCTCGTGCACTGAACGTTCCGTGGCAATTTTATGACCGTATCTCAACGGGAGTTTCTTACATGTAGGCTTAAAATACGCTGTGGTGAAAGTCAAAACATGCGGTTTAATTAGAAAATATAACACACATATAATACATAAATGAATCTTTGACGGATAACAAAGTGTAAATATTCTCTAACAGTTACTTTTTTCGTCATACCTCAGAACAGAAAATATTAATAAATTATGAACATATTCTAAAATAATAACATTTGTATAATTTTTAAATAAATACACTTGATTTTCAATAAAACTTGAAAAATTCATCGGCTGACTAGTTAACTAGTCTAGAGTAAGTTGGTAATTCCATTTTTAAACTGAAAGAGGGAATTTAAGCCCAAAGCCAAATTGCCAAATTAAAGGCATGCATTGATTTAAACGAATCTGTAAAGAGGAAATTTCACTCAGGAATTTTTCATTGATAAATTTGATGAAATACTTTTTATTTGCTTTAATTTAGTTGATTCAGAAGTAAAAGTTTACTGCTTTAATTTACTTAAATACTTTTTACTTCTAAGGGTAGACCCCTTTATTTTGCTATGTGTTTCATAAGAAGGCTAAGGTCACGTGGTTGGCACTGGAGAGGAATGCTCCTACGTGTTACATACATATATGAGAACATCCGCTATCGACACCATGCAAATATTTTCAACTGTCACAATCAAAAATATAGATTATTGACATTTAACGAAAATTTCTATTGAAAAATTTATGTAATGATATGAAAATAGCTATTAAAATACAAATTTTTATTCCTCTAGCTTTACGCTAAAGACCTATTGTTCAGCGAGGAGTACGGAAATTTCTTCGTTGATCGTCCCTAACGATCACAGCTACGGACATTAGTCATTCACCAGGTGCTTAATGAAGGCAAAAACTACTGGCAAAAGGATACCTGCGAGGTATCGTTATTATACGGAATTGTGAAATAAATATAAGTCATAAAAATGATTGACAGATGTCAAATCTAAGGACTTTTTATATATGAATATATATATATATATATATATATATATATATATATATATATATATATATCTAACCTTATAAATTAAATTAACGTGACTGTCATTTTAAAATAACTGAATTTTAAGTGCATATATTTATTTACATGATTCTAGAACACAAACAAACTTTTAATTTTTTTGTCTATTTGTGGGTATTTTTGTTTGTCTGGGTTTATCCGCGAGCCACCTGAAACATCTACTGTCACTTGTTGACTGGAAGACATTTACTTTAGAAATATTTCTGTTATTGTAAAGTTATCTTTATAATTTTATTTTTATTATTTTTTATGTGCCTTAAAAATATATATCATCATAGTTTCAGCGTAAAAATGATTTTATTTGCATATTCACTTTAAATAGACTCCGAAATTCGAAAGTATTAACTTATTAGTAGCTGGAAGACGGTATACGTTGACAGTTAGCAAAGTGTAAACTGTTGTTTGTTGTGTGAAGTCGTCACACATTGTTGAGTTTGTCCGGATTTGCATAAAATCCTGTGGGCATCGTTTTAGCGTCGGTTTATCTCGTCTCGTTGTGTAACATACATATATGTTACATTATATATGAATATGCTTGTAGTTTCTCCTTATGTCCCCCTATGAATATAATAAAGTATGAAATAAAACATGTTTCCAACCACTTTGTCTTCGTTTAAACTTTTGGGAACAAAGAAAAGTGACTCAATAATATATATATATATATATATATATATATATATATATATATATATATATATATATATATATATATATATATATATATATATATATATATATATATATATATATATATATACATTACACTTACATAGCTTTATAAGCAGGGATTATTTATGACCATTATTCTGACAATGAACAAATAGTATCATATATATTAAATTATACAAATCATAATTAATAATTAAACAAAGGTTACCTACAAAGGTAAATTATCATACGTATTAAAGAAATAAAAAGTTTTTAAGATGCAATTTTAATTTTACGTATAAGATAATGTTATTTTTATTTTATTTTGAAATACATAAACAACATTAAAGACGTATTTTATTTAACAAGCACTTTTTTTGTTTTTAAGTCGTTTATTATTTTATATTATTTTTACAAATGTTAGTATAGTAACTTACAATCTACAGCATACAAATAACAGTACTTTACCAGGCTATAAGAACCTTTAAAAGTAACAAACCACAGAAAAGATTAAGCACTTTTTACATCTTGTAATAAATATATGAATCAACTCACAAACAATTATTATCTATCATGGAATTAATACTACTAAATCCATTTATTATTGTTTATCATTATTATGATACATTTTTTTTTTATATGAAGGTAATTAAATAACATACGAGTCAGAAGTCCGCAAGAAGTGGTCGCACCGGCTCACGCATTACTCATTACTCCGGCGACAAAGGTGTAAACAACAGTTAGTGATGGGGCAAGCGGTATGCACCGTATCTATCGATATATGATAAATCCTTGGCTCGTGATTTGCGAATATGTGAAACTAGACTATTAGGATGATTTATATTATTTAAGTAAAACTTTTCAGATAATCTGAGTATAAATTGTTTTAAAGTGGGGAAATTTATCGATTGGTGTAATTTAAGTAAGTTGGTGTAAAATGGCGTGTTAAATGAGACCTTAATAGCTTTGTTCTGTATGACCTGTAACTTAGCATAATTAGTGGCACAAGTGCTATTCCACACTGGACATGCATATGTTATGCAAGGTCTTATTAGAGTAGTGTAAATTCGCAATTTCGTTTCAGCGCTAAGATTTGACCGTCTATTGAAGATAGGGTATATGCTACCCATAGCTTGAGCTCCTTTGGTCTTGAAGCCGTCAATGTGCTTTGTCCAATTTAGTTTGGTATCCATTGTAACACCAAGGTAGCGAACTGACTTACTCCAAGGTATCACATGCCCATCTATGACTAAATTTCTTTTAGGTATCTTTCTTTTTCGTGTGAAGAGTATAGCTTCTGTTTTAGATGCGTTCAATTTTAATTTCCAGCTTGAAAAGTATGTTTTCAATGACCCAAGGGACATTTGAAGACGACTGATAATTATATCTATATCGTCACTATATTTAACAAGCACTAGATTTTTCCAAATATACAATGTTTGCAGCTCTACTAATTCAAAATAAATTAGTTATATTTAATACATTAATTTTCCTGAAACTGCCAATTAGGGCTGTGTTCTTTTATATTGATTGAAGCTAAAGTTTTCTATTTACCAACCCTACAGAGTAAAAAGTTTGAATTTGTCTCAATTTTAGTCAATAGATATATATAAAAAAGAAAAAAAAAAAAAATATATATATATATATATATATATATATATATATATATATATATATATATATATATATATATATATATATATATATATATATATATATATATATATATATATATATATATTGACTATATATTTAGTTGTTTATGAATTACATAAAAAACAATTTATATTTAGACGGATAGCCTCTATTTAGTATGAGATTTATAAATCGGGAGCAAGCTGGTATTAAAATTGCATTAAATTGTTGAAATGTAGCGATGCCTAGAGCCGTCGACACCGCGAGAATTTACATAACGTTCCGTGCTCGCGGCGTCTCCGCGCGGGATTACCATAAGCGCTTAATTATTTCGCTCATTTCGCTTATCTGCCCACTAATACTTTGACTTGCCTCGTCTGTGGAACGCAGACAATACTTATGTTTTACCTTAGTGTTTTAGTTTTTGGGTCAAATAGCCCATTTTGGACTTCGTTACAAAGCCGAAAAGCCATAACAGTTTGTGAAATGTCAATTTGACGTTTCTTACAGTAAACAGTGTATGATTACGATTTTAATATTCTTCGAAAACAGCATTGTAACGAGGTTTTTGTATAGTAAAACTGTTAAGATTCTTGCCAGTTCTCCTCATAATTGCTTTTCGAGTCTGTAATAGTTTCTCTTCGGAAAGTTGTTCGCAAAGACTAATTAAATTTAATATGTGGACGGTTTTATATTATCACAGTAGTGACTATCGAGCATTGTTTTTATTATTTGGGAAAAATTGGTGATTGTGAAGAAGTATTCAATTCATTTTGCTCACTTATATAAGTAATAAAACTAATAGGTGAAGCTCATGGCAGGTTAGCCGTGTCTATACTAATATTCCACATTAATCTCCAGGCAATTATGTTATATGCTATGGAATTTTAATTATATAATCTAAATATAAAATGAAAGTGAATATCATTTCGTTTCTATTTTGATTCCAAAGTACTAATTTTGGCCTTTAAGATAAATGTAAGAAATATTTACTAAGCGATTGACCTCTTGCTCAGAAATATTGAATCCATTAGAAAGCAGAGGCAGGTCTATATACCAAACAAATAGAGACTTACTAAACACTAGTTCCTGCGTGTGGTTTCAAAGGGATCGTGAATTTCAATTTACTACAAAACGACTTACAGGACTACTACTATATAAGATACCATGTTGTGTGAGATGCTTAAACTGTATCTTTGAGCTCCCTTGCCTGTACTTAATGGCCGGAAGAAGTGTCTTCTTAGGAAATAAAACTAAACATTTTGAAAAAGCCCACAAACGTTTGAACGTAATTATAAAAGGATAAAATTATTTAAAAATCCCGACTTAAATAATTTATGTGACAGCGATAATTAATGTAAAAAGCTTTCATTATTCATATAAATTGATTAGATCTCTCACAAAGTCGCACATATGAAAAACAGAGTATTCGTTTTCATTGCACTTCCCTATGTACCTATTTTGTTCTTGAAAATGTAAATGTGGCAATAACATAGGTATTTAACTTACTATGAACTTTATCAGAAACGGAAGAAAACCCGTCTGGTTTTCTGGGCTGCCATTTTTCAATTTTTTATTTTGTTTTTATTTCAAAGTTCTTAAAGAACTTAGGTATGTTACATACATTATAGAAAACAAGTGTGTTAAAAATTACAGTTAATGTTGTTTGTCTAAAACTTGATCGTCTTGGTCGTTGTCATAAATAAATATATACTGGGTGTGTTAAACCAACATCCATCACTGAAAACTGCATTAATATCGGACCAGTGGCTTTGGAGACAAATGGTAGCATTAGCCTTCACACAAACATCCTCTGATCCCAAACGCTTTCCGTCGTGGATAATAAATATAAGAATTTATTAGTTAAAAATATGATATACACCTTTTGTAATTATGTAACTATTTGATTGATTGTACTTAACATATTTTTTTATATATTTATATATATATATATATATATATATATATATATATAATATATATATATATATATATTATATATATATATATATATATATATATATATATATATATATATATATATATATATATATATATATATTTCTCCATTGTAATACGCTGAGAACGTGTGAACTTTATTTTTGTAAGTTGATTATATTGTATTATCAAGCAAATATACGATATCAATAATTTTTTTTTTTCAAAAATTAACTTATATCACATAGATTATCGTCCAAATGCTTATGTAATGTTAAACTAAAGCTTATATAAAACTATCACACTTTAGGTAACTAATATTATATCAGTAATTACAGTAATATATATTTAATATTACATTATGCTGATATATTAAAAGTTATTATAACTTATAGCTTATATATAAAAAGTTAAACGAAAACATTGCATTACATACTGTCAAGGTTAAAACAAGTTTAAAAGAAGAAACTACATAATTTCATACTTTTTTCATATCCCAGCCGTTCTCGGTGAGGGTCAAAGTAAAGCGATTAGTACAAGAGAGCCATCACATAAGTTAGCGTAATGGCTCATTCGAGATGATTTACACACGGCCTACGAGCACCTAACAAGCCAACATTGCATTACGTTTATATTTTTACCTTTGAGACTGGATTTAGGTGAAAACTTGACATGATACCAAATATTATAGTGTTGATTTTTGTAAGTGTATGTATAGAAAAAAAGTATAAGAAATTAAATATTTATACATTAATAATAATTTATATATTAAAATTTTGAATAAAACTTTATATTATAATCAAAAATATCAATGACAACACAAAAGCAAATGATTAAAACGTTAGAGTGAGAGTCTATATATAAAAAAAAATATCTCTCCGCCATTCCAGTCTATAAATAAATGTTTGACATTCGGTAAAAGTCCAATCAAGAGTACTATAAACACTACTCAATCAAAATTGACTCGAATAAAGCTCTATACTCGTAGAGCTAAGTAATATGTCTTTTTCAATAAAGTTCGATAGTACACATGTACTACATGTAGAATGTAGATTCGACTTCCTGCATTTCAACGGCACGACAAAGTCAATACCTAATAAGACTTCGAACAATAGCTTCACAAAACACACCCGTACCTCCGTCGGAGTAATAACAAGACCTAGTGTGGATTTACCAGTGTAGTCTAAACACAGGCTTGTAATTAAAACGCGACATTTACGCCCATTACGACATTTATTTACATATTAAACAATACAATTATGTTTCTCTACGCACCTCCACCATTAACGAGAACTTATGATTTTTTTTTATATCATTCGTTAAAAATGTAACATCACAACGTTTTTCGCTGGCACTTATCTATGAAAATCGATAGAACAACTATATTAAGTTTATATTGTACGAGTATATATGATATAGGTATATATTAGATATAGGTAGTAATGATATAGGTAGGAGTAGGCAGAGAGAACTTAGCATCAAGATACTCCGTTCTCTACTCTCCGATTGAATTCAAAACTTTGCGTGGTGAGTTGAGAAACTCAATTCAGCAATCTGTCTTGTGAGAGTGGGGAAATCAAAATATTTTTTTTTCCGAGTCAAGATTAAATCGACAACCACCGCGTATACAGTTCCATTGCGCTACGATAGTCTTTATTCTATCTCTCTATTATCTATTATATATCTCTCTATTTAAAATACATTGTATTTAGCATAACACACACATAATATAGTATTATACAAACATATAATGAAATTCACCATACAACTCCGTACCGCAATATTTTAAGCAAATTTGCATTTGGAAGTTTATTAGTTATCGTTACAGGTAATGTAATCAAAAACTTCATCAGGCACCTAAGTTAAATCCGACAGATTAATCAGCGTGTAAGCGTTGTTTACGATGTATGTAGCCAGGCAGGTGTCGGCTATTACGATGTTTATGAGCGTGCTGCTGGCTGAGCCGCGGGCTGTGTGATGATTGCTGCAAAATTTGTAACAATGCAACGTGTATACATTTTAAGTAAACTCATGTCAAAGGCGTCATTTGATTATTTAATTAGTTAATATCTTTGACGTTTTGATATTTTATATTTTGTTATTTTCTTATATGTCCTGTATTTCAATTAATATAGTTGAATTACTCCGCTCTATGTATAAAGTAGTTTAGAGACGTTGAGTATTGAATGACGAAAATTATTATCTAAAGTCGATCAATGAATATTAAAATATTTATATTTATTAATATTTTCAATAAGGTTGAATTAACAAATCAATTGACAGATGAATTTGAAAAGGAAGGTAAATTAACGGAAAATTTTATATTTCCGAAATGATTACAAAATAGAAAGGGCCGACCAATGATGTTTAGGATCATTAGACATAACGACGTCTGCTTAAGTACTTTAACTACATAATCAGTGCTGGAACATCTTCATAAAAACCCTAAAGTTGGCTTGGAAACGACTCTAGAGACCCTTTTTACACAAAGCGGCTTTTGCGCGTACTTGTATTGACCTTTAACAAAGCTTTGTAACTGAAGCTTATTAAATGTTTAATGTTTACAGTATAAATATTATGAATATGTGAAAGTCCTTAAACCAGTTCAAACGTGGGTTCTTTTTTAAAATGTTAATATTATATGGACGTACTTAAATTTTAATAGGATTCTATTTTCAATTGCTATGCTTGCCTCATATGAGTATTGTATATTATTATTATTAAACAGTTTTTTTTATACCTACTTATCTTAATAGTTATATCTTCGAAAATATATGTCGTGGAAGTGTCTTCTTAGTTTTTATATTTGTAACAAATTTTCCAATAAATATACCACTCAGCAGAATTGTTGTATGTCTGTCTGTATTTTTAAAGTCGGTTTCAAGTTTACAGTTTGCATCCACTTACATCTATTATTGTTTTTATACTGACATTTAATATAGTTTCCGTGAACAAGAACTTACAAAATTAAATAGCTGTGATAACTTTTAACAACTGAATAGATCTAAATGATTTTAGCATAGCAATTGCTATGCTTGCCTCATATGAGTATTGTATATTATTATTATTAAACAGTTTTTTTTATACCTACTTATCTTAATTCGAAAATATATGTCGTGGAAGTGTCTTCTTAGTTTTTATATTTGTAACAAATTTTCCAATAAATATACCACTCAGCAGAATTGTTGTATGTCTGTCTGTATTTTTTAAAGTCGGTTTCAAGTTTACAGTTTGCATCCACTTACATCTATTATTGTTTTTATACTGACATTTAATATAGTTTCCGTGAACAAGAACTTACAAAATTAAATAGCTGTGATAACTTTTAACAACTGAATAGATCTAAATGATTTTAGCATAGTAGTAGGATAGAGTTTAAAGCAACTTATAGGATTTTTTTCATTCTGGTGTTCAATAAAGTTTCTGTACACAAATAAAAAATAAAGATGATCAAATTACGTCAATTACTCATAAGTAAGCTTAACTACATATTTTTAACGAAAACTGTTAATGTAGTAGAACATTTCAATTTCCTTTATTTATTTAAAAGAAAAAGCTTACACAATATGTTTTATGCATCTATATAAATATTATTTTCAACGAAGGCACCATTTAAAAAATACGAAAGCGTGTACGTTTTTCGGAACTAGCTAAAAATATGAAAAAAAAAGTGTTGGAATGTAATGGAAAACCAATTCAAAATGTGAAAAGTATATATGATGAAATCTAAAGTCGGCATACACTGTACATTAGGTATGTTTACTATACGTAAAGTTGCACAATCGTGAAATGAGATAAAATATACATACGTATAAAATGATCATTTTCATTTAGATACATATAAGAAACTACGTCAATTACTTAACCGAGATTTAGAATCTTTCATGTGCTGTAATACACAATTCTCAGCTATTTTCATTTCACACGCGGGCGAAGTTGCAGGTAAAACCTAACAACGAACAATATATTTTCCCTTCATTAATTAATTATTTAAGTACACTACCGGTGCCAACATAAAACGAAAACCATACAATATATACAACTTTTGTTGCATTATATATCAGTACAAAGAAATTTTTCAAAAATATTTTACATTTTTCATGCCGCAGACGTCATCGCTTGGTCGTTTGACTTCCGGTAGAACGCTCAGGTCTGGTGCTTAAATTGAATGCATGTACTAGATAGTCTATTCTAAACTAGTAATCTAATAGATAGTCTATTCTTATTTATTCTACTAGATAGTCTATTCTAAACTAGTAATCTCTAATTATTTATTCTTATTATTCTACTAGATAGTCTATTCTAAACTAGTAATCTCTAATTTGTAAGGCTACAACTATATGTATACATAGACTCTGTGTAGTTTTAAATGTATATATGATAAAATAATTGTACTTTCATATTGTATCCCGCTTATATATTGACCGGCAGAGCGAATTTTTCTTTACTATTTTTCACCCATTGTTCGAGATATAGCGTGTTGAAGGGCGGAACTTTAGTCTTATTGCCATAACGAGAAAATGAAAATAATTCAATCTCCTTAAGTGGGAATGGAACCTACAACTGTCGCTTACAGTCATATGCCTCCAATGATGGCCTCAAATAAATATTTACATTATGGAATAATATGGATAATATTATCAATATAATTTAGATCCGTCATGGATATCTCTTACAATTGACCTACAGTTTATTTTTTTAATATAAAATTTATCAAAATGTAGTATCGTCTAAAGTCAGCAGAACACGGATCATTAAAAGAATTCTCTTGTAAAGTTTAATTAAAAGTCAACCGCAGTCACACCGGTATCACAATACCGGTGTGAGGCTGAAACCGCAGGTGACAACTCGCGTGGCACTTACAAGTGCTTATACTACATTTACCTTAAATGACTTTCGTAAATTTGGGAACACACTTTCCGTAGGGTTCAGTAGTATAAGTACATATATAAAAATAAGTGCCTTGCAAATTTATATTAAAATACAAAACTTATATTAGGACACGAATTGGTATATATCGTTATAATATGTGTATAACATAGTATAACTCAGTCATCAAGCCTTCTAGGTTAAAATATTTCTAAATCTTATTTAGTACTCAGTCTTATTGAAGCTACAGCAATACCCAGTGATCTATAATAAAACAGTGTTGCTTTTGAGGGTATAATAAAAAATATATATTTAAAAGAAATTCAGTTTGTTTAATAAATAATAGTATAATTCAAACGAGCGAGGCCGCAAATGAATGGATTTTAAAATAAATACAATATACATAATAACGTATTCATAGTAGCTAAGTTAAAAATTAACAGGCACAAATATATAAAGAATGTATATAGTACGTATGTACCAGAGTTTATTTTAAGTACGAAAAGCATTAACCACCAACAAATTACACCAATGTCAACTGATCAAATGCAATTAACTGTTAGTATTTATTTACTGCGCCGGTATCGAATTTTAATTGATTAATTAAATGATTGATTTACACTTTAATTATATGTTATTTTTATATTAACATACATTAAGTGTAGAGTAGTAATGATATACAAGATATATGTTTCCTTTTTTGGGCGTCATGCTTTTCCCTTACCGGGAATCCACACTTATTGTAGACTGCTAGTTTTAAGCATATTAATTTTATATAAATACTTTCTATGTGAAGTATTATGTGTTAATCTAATATGCTGTGTGTATATATTACAAATATATGTATATTCTGTTTTAGATGAAGGGTATATTTTTACTGGATCTCTTTCTTACAAATAGTTTAAGAAAAAATATAAAAATTTTAACGTAGTAGAATTTGAACCCGACGTCGAAATTTTTATATGCTTTATACAACTTATTTCGTTGTTAGCATCTCTGTAAGGAGATATTTACAAATTTTCGTTACACAAAGATTATTGCAAGGAACAATCATTTGGCAAGAGAGAATGCTATTTTTATTAAATATTTTAATGATCTTAAAGTTTCCATGAGGTGCGGGTTCAAATCCCGCTGCGTTCAAATTTTTATATGTTTTCTTTTAGTATTTTTTCTATCCTTAGTGTGGATTTACACGTTAAAAATCATTAAACACTCTTTTTTACAGTTTGCATATTGTATTATCTTTTTTTTACTGTACAATCTCCTTCATGTGTTTTCTATATTAAGTGACATTGGCGAAGTGAATTGTGGTCAACTGGCTCAAAACGCTATGATTAAAGAAAAGAAAAAGCAATAATTTCTATAAATATGGCTAGCTTAATTTTTTATATTTGTCTTTGTGTAACTTTTTTTTCGGACATATCAATTACAGATTTTGTAGAATTTAGTGAAACTATTTTCAGGACAAGTGGTTATTGTGGATACAAGTGGAATTTTTAGAAGAATAGATACGAACAGTACACGATATAAATATATTGTGTAAGCGAAATGAAATTTGGAGGGACGAAGTACCAGGACTTAACTTCATCAAGATAGACTAAAGATACCCAGAGATATTCACTGGTTTCACTATTATGAGAACCTTATAAACGGGTTTCCATTTTATTTACTCGCACCCTTTCGAGTATATAGCTCTTGCGCTCTACCTGCATGTGAAAGCAAATGTGGAATAACATGTCATTTAATACATTGTAGTAGAAAGTCTTAGGCGTATTTATGCTTCTAACATTCCAGGTGATTACGGTTATAGCTTGGGTAGACCCCGTTTTAAAATTTGAGTAAACAAAAAATAAACAAAGACAGTTATTGACGCCTAAATAATTTCTTATTGTACCAACTTTTCAGTGTGATTAAAAAAAAATGTTAGCTCTTATTACTTATGCAAAAAGAAAGTCATGGATACTTAAAATTTATATTTTCTAGCGGCTGCTATAAATATATTTGCTCATACAAGCGAAAATATCCACCCCGTACAACAGATTATATATATTCCAAATAAGTGCGGGACGAGCGAAAAGCGTATTTATATAAAACATTCGCAGTTAATTCAATATCCATGTTAGTTTTAGCATATATCAGTGTAGGTACAGGGTACCTAGTATGAAGACATTCCATCCTCTCCTTTCCGCCTTCAATAGATTTCCTGAGGAATTAAGCTGAATAAAAAATAAGAAAGAGCATCCTTTGTAATTATTATTATTGAGCGCAATTAGCCGGATTGGCAAAAAGCCGGAAGCACCTAGATGCGAATAGCGCGGGGCTGATTGTCATGGATAGATCCTTAGGTGAGGCCTATTTCCAGCAGTGGGCGTTAAAAGGCTGAGATTAATGAATGAATGAAAATAATAATATTTTTAGTATTCATATTTTCAGCTTGCAGATAGGTTTTCTTTATCTTAATTCTGAGTTCTTACTGTCGACATCTTATATTTTAACATTTAGCAGTAGTAACAGATAAATTAGAAAAAATATATTTATTGATCACGTCATATATCCATACTTTGAAAATTTAAGCAATAATGTTAGATAAAATAAACTTTTATATATAATATTATAATCTGTGGTATATTATGAATAAACTAGTTTCAAACGATAGGCGACTTGACTTTAAAGGCTCAATTTATTCATATATCGAATTTATCTTCACCAAAATTATTAAGCGAACTTTAAGCATGATTGCACTAACTATATAATCAAACTGATGTGTTATTTGTGTATATCTAAGTTATATTTATTATGTATAATATTGTAAAAGTAGAGATTTACGAAAGATTATCCTCCAACGTTAAATTGACAAGTCCTGGTCGCATTCAATACAAGGGGAAACGTTTTTATTTGCTTTTTCCTGAACGCGCCGATACCTTTGTCACAAATACGAAAAAATATACAAAAGTGTTTTTGTTGATTGAGAGTCCATATTGATGTACCCTTCACAAACACATTTATAAAAAAATATAAATCATGGAGGAAAATAAGGTCATACATTAATAAAAATAGCAACGTTCAACGTTTCACGCTTTGCAAGCTAATGGTCAGGAATCAAAATATTAAATATTATTATAGATTATTATAAACTCCTGCGTATGTTTTATTAATTAAAGTACATGTGTATTAACAACTTTTATATTTCTAATAAATAACCAAATTCAGACTTCACGAATAAAAGAATAATAGAATTTACACAAAATTACATACTAATTCATGTGGTTTATTCCATATTAATTATATTACATCTACAATGTTTATTTAACACTTCATTTTTAGAAAAATTATTCACTGAGTAAATTTCGATATGATATTTCTTATTTAAATTTGTATATAACGTGCCCACATCGTAGAATTCAAGATCTCATAATATCAATGAGCATTACATGATACGACGATTTTATTCTAGTCATTCTAATGAACGACAAGCAAATTCTAAAGTATGGCCACGATATATATCTTCTTCTTTTACCTGGCATTAGTCCCGGCTTTGTTTGCCAGGACCTGTCTTCCGACTAAGTCTATTCCACTTCTCTACGCTCAGACCTCAGTGGACCTCTCTTGTCCTGCGTCATGACATCCAGCTCATCAGCATCCGCTTCCTTGGGTGTCCGGGTAGTCTAGCTCCAGGCACAGACATATCAAGGCATTTTCTTTCAAAATAGTTCTTAGGCCGGTGCATATCATCTCATGCGATGCTCTTATCTGTTACCTGTCACGAACACAAAGACTACTTCGAATTAATGTGAGAGAGAGATGTCGAATCAGTATCTTCATTTCCGTAACATCAAGCTCCTAAGTGTGCTGAAAAAGAGCTGGCCAATATTCGCTACGGTTTTAGAGAAGAGATTTTTTCTCTAGATACCCTACTGTTATAGTTCAACGTTTTCTTCGCACTAGTCATTTTGCCAGAATTGACAAATTAACATGAAAATGAATTTAAAATATTTTGAAAAGTTTTTGCTAAGGTAAGTTCAATTCTTTCAGATTTATAGAAATTTAATTTATTTGAACACAGATTCAGTGATAATTACGCATATCGTCTACGTCATCACGAAGGTCACCTTCGAAATAGGAACAAAACAAGTCTACTACTGTCTTTAAAAAAATTTAATTTATAGAAATAAATCTGGCGCTTATCTTCATGACAATAGGATATGAGGACAAACACACAGGTGTGAACTTGACGCGTTTTCATAATACTCAGAAAAATGAAATGGATTATCCGTCGCGAACATAACGGAGTTGAGTAGAAGGTATTATTCGAAGAGATTATGAACGGGGCAGCAATTCGTCAGCCGTTTGTTAGATTCACCTACGTACGTTTTTGTTTACTTTGTCACCCAAAATACGAAAGCTTTGTTATAAGTGCGCAAAATGTACACGTGTTTTTGTTGATTGAAAGGTCGTTCCTTTGTATTCTTAAATAATTGTGTTTTTTTTTTATTTTTGTAAGCATACTGTATTTTATATACGATATAATTCTTTGATCAAGAAAATGTTATATTATTTATTTTTGTAAATTGCTTTTGTTAAATACTTGTAATAACAACTGTACTTAAAAAGAAAAACATTATAAATCTTATACAAAAAATTGGGTAGTATATTTATTTCTACTTACTACGCACTAGGTGATGCTCACAATTTCGTTTGTGTGGTGTCATCTGTAAAAAGTTCATTATGCTAAGCAGTTTTGCTAGAGCACCATTTCGATGTTCTTTATAGTTTAGCTGGCCTATTATGGTTCTACATCAGATGTTCCAGAAGGTCTTCGGTCCTTTCCTTTATTATCTCTTCAACAAAATTATTTTAATTAAAGGCCACCAGTTATTCAGATCAAAATCAAGAACAATTGGGAAAATAGAAATATCACCAAAGGGAAATTCGACTCTTTAAAATTCGACTTATCAAGGCTCTAGTGTTTCCTGTAATGCTTTAAACTTGCGACGTGTACATTTTGCGTGAGGAGGACAAGATAGACGTCTTCGAGATGTGGTGATGGAGAAGAATGCTTAGGGGGCATTGGACTGAATTCAGAATCAACGAGTATATTCGCCGAGTACTAGGCATTAAACAACGTCATAGATGTTCTTCTAAGCTCCCATCGTCCAAACCAGCATTCTGACCTTCTTCAAACATTTTACTCGCCAGCTAAATGCTTCTATGCAATGCTTTGTACTTCAAGAGAGAGTTGAGGCAGGGTTGAAGCCACGAGGCAGATGCGCAATGCGATGGATTGGCCAACTGATAGGCCACTTTACAAGTGTAACAGACAGACAGCCATCGGCGATGAATGATGGATCGTGAAATAGTTTAAGCACTTAGACAACGACTACGATCGCTCTGTCAAGAGTGGGCTGACGAAGAAGGCTTGAAAGACGGTTCAGAGGGAAAGAAAATCAGTAATACTCAGTAGTTGGTCTTTTTGCTCAACAACTATCCTGCATGAAATTAAATCCTTTTTAGTGGAAAGCTTTACTTACCACTATTTTTTTACAGATAGTTTATGTTTTTAAATGTATTTTCAGGCGAACAAAATATTTTAATATACATATAGTTTGTCTGGCAAATAAACTCTAGCTCTAAAGTTGTAAATTAATCTCATAGTTGAGATCTCAGTAACGTCCGTCGTGACAGAGAGATCGTGACCGTGGCAGAGCTGAGTTTATTTGCAACTGTTTCTAAGCGGGCTTTTCTGCTGTTTTTAGGACCTATATTACTCTTATTCTTATTATTTCTCCTTTAAAAGAGAGTTTAAAATTTTATTTCTTAACATTACATGTTGTTAATTCTATTATGTTTTATTATCATTTAACATAAAACTGTTACGGCGAAATAATGTAACTGTAAAGTCAACCACCGACATCGAAAGAAATTCCATTTCATCGGTATACCTATTCCTCATATTTTATACATGAATAGATTTTAAGCTTTAATTAAAAACAATAAAAACAATTGGCCAGTCTAATTTAGACTCAAAAACATAATGCACTCAGCGAACACAAACGATTCGTTATTAGGGTATCGGAATACTCGTATGTCACACTCACGTCACGCGCCCATTTCAAAGGGTCATAATTGCCACAGTGACAGTTGCCGCATACAAAGGCTATTCAATGCGAACGCATTCATAAAATATGTGTGTCAAAGTTTGATGAACTATCTGGCTTTGGCTCGCTACTAAAAGTTATTATTCATATTGAAGTATAGGTGATGATATGAGTGATATGTATGCATGTATGTATGTATGTATGTATGTATGTATGTATGTATGTATGTATGTACGAGTATGTATGTATTCCGCATAGCCGTCGTGTTAATATTTAAATGTGGTTTAGTTTTAAAACTTATAATTATTAAAGTACGTTGTTAATTTTGTTTCTTTACAATACTCGTGTACTAAAATTACCCAATTAATATATGGCGTATACATGATTTTAAAAAATAGAATGATTTTATATTGGAGATAGTCCAATATTACAATACTATTACAATATATATTACAAAATTACTTTTATCTATGCCAAGCAAAGTGTAGAAAAATGTGTAAAAAAATAAAGAAAGAAACATATGGGGTTGGGGAAAAAGGAATCCATTATTTTTGCGTGAAATTCGGGACTCTATTTAATATGCTTCGGATTGTCCGATTTGGGTCAAATAAGCACCGTTTTTTGCTACAACTGGTCGCCATTTTAAAAGTAATTTCATAATGCCTCTTTCGTAGAAGCCTTGGTCCTTATTGGTGAAAAACTTTAATAATCGATTTTCACAATCTTCTCTTGATCCTAATATCTTATCGCTCAGGAAGTTTTGCAATGCGAGAAAAAGATGGTAATCGCTTGGTGCCAGGTCCGGACTATATAGTGGATGCATTAAAACCTCCTGACCAAGCTCCCGGAGTTTCTGGCGAGTCACTACAGACGTATGAGGCCGTGCGTTGTCCTGATGGAGCACAGCACCTCTTCTGTTGGCGAATTCTGGTCGCTTCTGGTCAATCGCTACTTTCAAACGGTCCAGTTGTTCATAGTACAGATTTGTAGTTAGTGTTTGACCATACGGAAGCAACTCATAATGAATGATTCCTTTAAAGTCCCAACAAATACACAATAGAACCTTCCTGGCCGTTAGTCCTGATTTGGCAACCGTTTGAGCTGCTTCACCACGCTTTGACCACGATCGTTTTCGCACGACATTGTCGTATGTGACCCATTTCTCATCCCCAGTCACCATCCATTTACGAAATGGGTCGATTTCATCCCGTTTGATCAAATGATCAAATGGCTTCGCAAATGGAAATCCGATCCAATACGTTTTTTGGTGTTAATTCGTGCGGCACCCAAACATCGAGCTTTTTTTTGTATCCATCTTTGCGCAAATGGTTTAAAACTGTATTATGGTCGATATTTAGCTCCTGGGCGATGCTGTGACTACTAACATGCTGGTCAATTTTCGATTTTCGATTGGTCGATTTTATCAACATTTTCGACTACGGGCCTGCCTTTGCGAGGTGCATCTTTAACATCAAAATTGCCTGAACGGAACCAATGAAACCAAAATTGCACGAAATTAGCTGTTACCGTATCAGCACCATAAACACCATTCACAATTTCAGCAGCCTGGCTTGGATTTTCACCTTTGTCAATGAAAAACTATAAAATATACCGAATTTTCTCTTTGTTGGTTTCCATTTTTAACGGCCTGTAATTCACGACAGAATGGAATAAGCGGAAAACAATTGAAGATGTTTTTAGTGTCATCACCTTGACAACGAGCATAAACTTGAAATTGTTTGATAGATGCTTTTCGAGATAATGATCACTAAAGCCACCTACCGAGAAAATAATGGATTTGTTTTTCCCCAACCTATTACTTTTAAGTATAATTAAAATCCTAATTCAATAGAACTGGAATCGATATCAACAAAACAACATACACAATATATATGCACGAAAGCCCTTCGTATAATGACATTGAACAAGTACGGGTAAATAACGTCGCGACGACATCATTTCCTCGCTCCACAACCGCTTAATAAAAGTAGACGAGCCAATAAGCCATTGGAACAATGAGCAGTCCTGTCTGTACAAACATTCGTTTGCGACGTACAAGTGACTGTAACGAGACAAGAGTGTGAACATATCAATGTCAACAGAGGGTGCGCGTAATTAAAATATGCCATTTATATAACGTGCCGCCGCGTAAATATTTTGTTTATTGCTTAATGACGCCTATATGTTGTTTCTTGTTATATGGAAATTATTTTTGCATTTTATTGGAAATATGAAATTAATATAGATTTTTTTTGTTTTTATGGAAATAGTATTGAAACACATCTATACTAGATAGCCAAATCTCATTCATATTACTCTGATGTGATATAGGAGTTTTTTTCTGATTGTTGAAATAAAGGCCAGATATATTTTATTTGCATACTAGCGAACCGCTCGAGGCTTCGCCCGCGAAGTAAACTGAATCGCGATAATTTTCGGTATATCTTTTCGAATCGCTCTGTCTATTAATCGCTCTGTATATCGAATTTCTCGCATTAAAAATTATATTGTTAGAAATAAGAAGCTTATAACCCTGTCAATTGCTTTCTCCAAGGCCACAAACGCACAGAAAACTTTTTGGCTTACAGCCAAAAACTTTTCGTGATCATGCAGTGGGAAAAGATCTTGTCCATGCATCCTCTTCCAGGTGTAAATCCTTCTTGGGCCTCCCACAACAACCTTTCAGATGTCTCTTGCATTCTTCTCGCTAATTTTTTGCGTACACTTTATCACCTAAGCTAATTCAACTGATAACCCTATAGCTTGCACAGTCTATCTGTAAACTTTTGCTTTTATACAAAGGCACAGGTTCACACACCTTGCCAATCAACTGGGACCTCTCCCGATTTCCAGCACAATATGCATAAAAACCAGAATAAGTCCAAGATGCGAGGGCCACCATATTTGATCATCTAAGTAGTAACTCCATCTGCTCCCGCTGATTTACCACATTATTCCGACTTCCTATAGTACTCTTAACTTCATTTATACCGATTTCGGCATAAGCAACATCAAGACTTAGCGTGTCGCTGCTACTTGGGAGAATATAAATATATAGATAAATAAATTTATATTCTCAAATTTTTTATATCAAATTATAATTATATCAATTTTTTGTAGTATAGTTATAATAATAGTAGTAGATATAAATTTTAAAAAAATAAACGAAGGTAATATAAATAAAATTAACATCAAATATTTTTTTTAATATTTCTTAAAAAAATTGTCCTTAAATTTTGAAATTGATATTTACTAACTTGTCAAGATTAATTAGTAATATTTCGGTAGTCGTTATAATATATGAAAATGTATAAGATGAAGTAGCGGCCTAACTATCGTCAAAATTATCGAACTATTAAACCGACTGGAACCAACGTACAAGCCAAATATAAAGCATGATTACCTTCGCTTACAATGGTAGACGGTACGCAAACTGTTTGCACTAAACCGCTTATTTGGGTAGGGTAATATAGTACGTGGTACTTATGACAAGTCCTTCCAAGTTATAACATTTTCTTCTTCTAATGTATATAACATTCAAGATAGTATTAAAAAACATTGCATAATCCCTTATGCACCTTATGCACCCCATATGAAAGTAAATTAATGTTAACTTACTATAACAAAACTATTGCTTCATACTGTAGAGGATTCGACTAGCATTTTTCTGCAACATTTACTTTATTTTATTTTATATTTTTCGTAATACATTGAGTAATCATTGCGGCGAAGTCTATTAGAATTAACACTGTAAGATATATTTTAATTAAGTCGAGTGCTGTTCTTCAAGCAATCTTGAGAAATGTTATCTTTATTACTGTAACAGTTAATCAATTCAATTTGTTTTTGAGGCCCCACTCATACGAATGAGTTATGTTCCACCACTCAATATTCAATGTCCCAATTGTTCTCGGAAAATCAAAAAAAACAGAATGTCTTGAATGTCTTGAATATCCTCTTTGCAGGATACAGCGTGAAGTTGAAAATGATTATTTTATTAAAATTAATGATGATTGAAATGAACTAACTGTAAACGCAACAGTTATGGGTTTGATTCCCATAAGGGAAGAATAAGTTATTGCATTTCTTCGCTCTGATCAACAAGACAAGCGCGGCGTTGAGTTCCGCCACTCAACATGCAATGTTTCAAAATTGGACGGAAAGTGGGGAACCGAGTGCCTTAACACTAGGTTTCCTTCGTCTACTCTGCTATATGCGAGAAATAGCGTGAAGCTATTTTATTTTATAGTTTTAGAATTTAAAAAATCACTGAATCATATTAATGTAAAACAATTTTGCTTTACTTCTAACATGTTGAAACACATGTACAAGTCGGTTATTTGAAGTAGCCTATGAAGTAGAAAGTTCGCTGCATATTTCCCGTGAGTACTGCTACACTACAGATTGAATAAAACCGATGAACTACACTAAGTTATCTGACCTAAACGCTAGCATTTTACACACAATGTGCAAGAGTGTTTTTAATATTTTGCAACACTAAATATTTATTCACAGTACATTGTTGCACGTTTATAGCATGGCCTTTGATGGAATTTATCAATTTGATATTCGCTTAGGTGTAATATACACATATAATAGTATCTGTGTTTATTTATATACGTATATTATTTTTATAATATATTTCTCCGTGTAATTTTTGATGTTTAGATGGGCTAGAGTTCCGCTCTATTGCAACTTCACCGTATTGTATCGAACTTAGTGTCAAGACTCTCCGTTTCTCACTTTCCGCCTGAATTCGAGTTACTTCGTGTTGAATAGCGGAACTCAACGCCACTCTTTGTCATGCAAGAGTGTAGAAATAAAAAAAGCAATTGGGAATCGAACCCAAATCCATCAAATTTACAGTCAGACATTATTCTGTTACGTCACGATGACTATATATTATGTATAACACGCATACGCTAAGTCTAATAATTACTTAATAGTGATCAAAATAACGTATAAGTAAACCATTCAAAATTTACTTTTTAAGATTATAGTTATAAGAATATTAATCATTGTCATATTATTAAATAGATATTTAAAGAAAATAAAAATACTTTTCTTTCACAACTTGTAATAAAATTACCTATTTCTATTGCTAAAGTTATCTTTTCATACATTATTCTTAAGAATATGTACACTATTGTTAACTAGCACTGGTTTATATTAAAAAAAACTATTACAATAGTAAATAACAGCCCTCTCTTTTTTAAGAATTAAATTATTTTAGTTACCTACTGCGGTGGATATTTTTCAAGTTACGTAAATTGCAACCTTGTATTCTATAAAGACCGCTCATATACATTCCTTTAATAAAATCTATGTACATACATATATTTATCAGCTTATTGGATTCCCATATCTATTGGCAGTAGGATATTGATATCTAATCTTTGAAAAAGCCTTTCCACAGTCTACCGCTGCAGGCATCGAGGCGCAAGACGTAATCATTCCGTCCGGCTTGCGCTGCCGCTTGTCTCGCACGCGTCCGACCGTGTCCATAGCGATGTCTCTACCGACAAGTACTTGGTATTGCGAGTTAGTGGGCGCATTTGTAACTTCATTTAATTAATATACAAATATTTTCTTGGTTGTTGTGCTTTATTATATCAATATTAATTTTGTGTAAAATTATGTTTCTCTCTTGTTAATTTCAATATAAGAATATTAATTTAGTCCGTATAAAGAGATATAAGAACATAATAGCGCAGTGGGAAAGCCTGAGATTATAAAGTCGTTGGTTGTGAGTTTGAAAATAACCTTACTTAATTATTTTTAATTTTAATGATTAATTATTATTATGTATATTTCCGCCTCTAAACTCAAACAATGGATCGTGAAAGTGGGGATTGGAGTGTCTTGGAACCAGGTTCTCTTTAGTAAAATCATATTACATATATGTATTAATAAGAATTAACAAGAGCCATCATGGTTCAATGTTTTTTATCATTGGAAATTTTATATGATTCATTTTAACTTGGGACTCAGTACAAAAGTAATAATGCGACTCTCCAAACCACTTGTAAGAAGCTTTTTATCTGGAGATTGTTTATGCTTTAATAAAGTTCTAAATCTGTATCTACTTTAATATAGTAGACGCATATCGGTTTTATTGTCAATAACTTGTGATCTTGTAACGCTTAATACCTGCTATTACAAGAAGGCACTTGAAACATTAAACATTAACAATATTATCCCGCATAAAGAAGGGTAGAAACAGAAAACCTAGTATTAAGACACTGTATTTCCCGCTTTTCGTTTTCGAAACCTTGTATATTGAGTGGTGGAGCTCAACGCCGCAGTTTGTCTCGTTACCAGAGCGAGGAAATAAAAATTATTTATTCCACCCGAATGAGATTTGAACCTACGACTGTCGTGCATACAGTCAGACGCTGTGCAGCTGAGCCACGACAACCTCAATCTTATGTTATATTAGAAAATACTACATAGTACTTTTTGAAGAAAGCTATATATAGACTATATTACATTGATAGTATCGATATAAACCACTGTACCCTGCGGCTGCGGTCTGAGTTACCAGGCACTTCAAATGTGTCATGTGTCATACACAACTCGTAGTTATTTCTATTTGATCACAGGGGTGAAGCCGCAACTTCTATATATACGTACAGGAATGATTGCTTTTTATAGTATATAAATATTATCAATATTGGACAATATAAAATTATAGTTTTTATTTCAAAATAAGGAAAATAATTTATACTTTATGAAAATAAACCTGCAATTGAAATAGGTAATTTTGTAGAATTTTACAATTTTTTGGATTCTTGTTTGATATTTATGCAAAATATAAATATGTCTTAAGTCATTATTTTAAATGAATTTAAATTAGCTGCTGAAGTTTTATAATGCTGTACATATTCTACTGTAAAAATTTTGTAGAAGTAAATATCTTATATTTCATGTTTAAGTAAAGAAATATGCAACACAAGTGAAGGCTGTCAAAACTTCTTCGTTCGAAAGTACTTATAGTGGAATAACGTAAGATGTGAATCTAAAGACGTTTCAAAATATTTATTTTAAAGAAACTTTTAGAATCTAATAATGAAGTCTTTAATTTTTAACAAATATTCCAAATAATGCTATTTAGTAAAACTAATTCAAAAAAGAAAAATTCTTAAGATAATATTGTCATAAAGGAGTGGCATATTTACTTTTAAAATTAAACATAATAACAAATATGAAATCTTAGCACTACTTCATAAATTTAGTTGAATGTGTTAAGATTATAAATAGCTACAATGTTATTAATAAGTTTCAACGAAAATTGAATATATTGAAGGATTTCACCAAATTTAGAAGAGAAAGTATATCATATATATCATATATAAATTGCTCGTAGACTGTGCGTAATAAAATGAACAGTAAATAACAAAATAAATGAGGACCGTCGTGAAGTAGAGGCAGAGTCTGCCTGTTAACGCGACGGATTGGTGGGTTCGATTCCCGGGGAGGATAAATTATTTTCATTTTCTTCGCTCTGATAACAATACAAAGCGCGGCGTTGAATTCCGCCACTTAAGACGGAATGCCTCGAAAGACGGAAAGTGGGGAATGCAGTGCCTTAACACTGGGTTCCTTGTGCCTATGGTTCCCTCTGCTTACCCTGCCATATGCTATGTGCCCCACGTAAATAGCTGGATCATTTAATTCAACAATGTCAAAGATCAAATCTGAACGAATCATAATATTGCAAAAAACAACATCCACATTGAGACACAAAAGACCTCAGGCGAATAATTACTGAAAATAAATCACGCATATTAAGCGTGTTTTATATTTTCATTGACCGCGATAATCAGATAGCCATTGTTCATATCATTGGAAATTCCAATAATACACACAATATGAAACTAGTATAATGTATATGTTAAACAAATTTTGCATTCAACTGTAGTTCAGTTTTCTGATTTATGTAAAATAGTATGTTTATAATTTATATACTCATGCTTTTCTATGAATAGATAAATATAATTTGCTTAATAACATAAAGTTGGTATAAATGAGAAAAATCAATGAATCTCGAGACAATAATGGCACAGTGGCACAGCAGCTGAACAGCTGTAGGTTCTCACTGAGTCTTCACTTGGAAAAATGGATATTTTTTATTTCTCCACTTGGGAAAGACAAAGCGATGTGATAATAACGTAACTTCTTCTTCGGCCTGGTTTAGTCCCGGTCTCTGTTGCCAAAATCTACCTTTTGACTAAACCTATCTTCTGCATACTGAGTGATCAGTCATTGGCTCTCATGACCTGCGTCGCATTCTCCAGTCATGAGCTTCCATTACATCCTTGAGTCTATCTCCAGTATTTCCTAGGCCGACAAGTTAAATATAAGTTAGAGCTCAATAAAAACAACTGTCTATGTTTATAGACAGAAGTGGAATAAAAAAAACAATCCTCGTCTAAACTATTGACGAATCTTGATTTTAGTTTTATATGACTTTGAAATATATACTGTATATTTAAACGATACGCTGTTGCGACCATTGGGTATACAATATTCGATAATTATAAAATCATATTATAAAATGAATGTTGGAACATTATGAACGTTAATTATCGTCATTGAGTTTTATGAATTTCAATAGAATGTCAAACATCGTGAACTCCGAAGCAAATCGAGTAAACAATTATATACATAAAGACCGAGCGAAGCGCATTTCTAATACATCCAGTTGCGTTGTTGTATTTTAATTTGTTTTATTTTCAACTTTCGTGGTTTTAATTATTTGTCTGCCAGGACTATTTTCAGAGCGGCGTCGGGGTGAATTTTTAACGCAGTTTTTTGTTGTTTCCCAAAATTCTATTCATTTTTCATGAGCTTTCATTAGTTACGCATAAATTATAAAGTTGATGATTCGACAATTAAAAGGTGAGACTCATACAAAAAGTCATATTGTATGTTTATTATATATCTTATAAATGGTAAAATTATCGACATTGAGGACATCTTTTGTTATTCTCTTTGTGACAAATTGAATTACCGATGTAACTGTGTTGAATTTTAAAATCTTTCTCTCTAGTTTACATAATACAAAATACAAAATATAGTTTATTATAATGCAATATATAAATGTCTTTATATTACTGCACTTGAAACCTAAATCAACTCTACCAGAATTATAGATGCTCTAGATATCTCAAACTCAACTCAAAATTGATAATCCATACGAAATTTCTTTTAGAAATATAGAGAGTATAACTTTTTCCATTTTCCAACAAATCTGCTATAAGTTGTAGAAACTCGGCAGCACGTAGTCGAGCTGAGACATACGACTCTCCGTGGGGCCGTGCTACATCGAATTATAGCTATTTGCGCCCTACTAATGTCGTATCGTTCTGTACTGACTTTTGATAAGAGTGTCTTTTATGGCGATATATTTTATATTTTACTGTGTATAATAAAACTAGATAACTGCTTCAATTATGATGTAAGGTAAATGACCTAAGGTGTCGTCAAACCAAGTCTACATTTTGCTCTACATTACTTACTCTACTTACATAATATGTAATTTAATTACATTTAAAAAACATTCGCAATATTTTTAAGATGCGATTGTTGTGGGTTTGGTTTCGAAATAGTATGTTAGTATAATAGAATCTCTCTGCCTTCCCTAACAGATATATCTGCTAAAGCTAAAAATATATGTGCATAGATATATTATGCGGTTAACTTTATTTGTTCCCTTGAAAATTTCATAATACCCATATATTTCAGATATGTTTTAAAAGATTATGTAATTAAACAAAGCATTTACATTTCTTCGGTACAAGCTTCGCACATTTAATTAAATTATTAATTAAAACTTGAACATACATACATCTAAGTTCACTTAACTTTCTAATCTTTCTGACTTAAGTGTAATTTTAATTAATTTAGATTTTGTTTATGGATATATATTTTCATACTAAATATCACTACATAGTATAAAAGAAAGTCGCTTTCCCCTGTCTGTCTGTATGCTTTAAAACTTTGCAACGGATTTTGATATGGGTTTTTTTTTAATAGATAGAACGATTATTATATTATATTATATAACACATGCACAATATAATAGAGGAACACTGCAGATTTTTAAAGTTTCTAATGCAATATCTTTTACATGGCCAATATTATGTCGATATATTATTACGGAGTCAATAACAACGCTCGTAATCTAATTGCTTCATATCTCACTAAAAGGATTCAGCAAGCGACTGTCGATAATGTAAAGTTTTCCGGTTGTTATTTACGGAAGGGTGTGCCACAGGGATCGATTTTGGGGCCTTTCCTATTTTTGGTATATGTAAACGATCTTCCTTTTTTTGCTGAGAATTTATGCGATATTGTATTATTTGCTCAAGATACTTCTTTGATATTTAAAGTAGACCGGAATAAATATAATTTGGACGAAGCGATTAGTGCACTGTCGCAGATTCTTCATTGGTTTACCGCTAATTATTTAGTGTTGAACGCGAAAAAAATTAAATGTATAGAATTTACTATGCCCAAGAGACAGAAGCTTAACTTTATTAAGTCCCAATAATGAAATTCTTAACTTCACTGATTCTGCAGTGTTTTTGAGAATAAATCTGAATTCGAGACTTCAATGGAGCACCCACCTGTCTTCACTTACGAGTAGACTAAGCTCTGCTGCTTACGCTGTTAGAAAAGTGAGACAGCTTACAGACGATATTACTGCTCGAATAGTTTATTTTAGTTATTTTCATAGCATCTTGTCCTATGGAATATTGCTTTGGAGCAATGCTGCAGATATTGAATCAATATTTATAATTCAAAAAAGAGCAGTGCGGAGTATTTACAGCATGAGAGCCCGGGATTCTTTGCGAGAATTTTTTAATAAAGCGGGTATTCTTACGGTTGCGTCACAATACGTCTACAATAATATTTTGTTTCTACGTAAAAATATAAACAATTACCTAAAGAACAGTGATAAGCACGGTATAAGTACAAGGAGTAAAAATAAGCTGATTACACCTAGTTTTCGCCTTCAGAAGGTAAATAAATCGTTTATGTCTCAAGGTATACACATGTATAATAAAATTCCACAAATACTTACAGACTTACCCTTTGAGCAATTTAAAGTCAAGATAAAAAACATTATTAGGGAAAGTATATTATTCACTCCAAGAATATTATACGGATGTTAGTATGTGGAGTTAAGTACTGTTGATGCTCATTCGGGAGGCTAACCACAGTTGTAAATATATTGTAAACCAAGAGATAGCTATACAAATACAAATTGAACAGCCAAGCTGACATGGCAAGTTTGTTTGTTACTGAATTGAATGCCAGACCATTCACATTGTACAGTATTTCCCGTACAATATTTGTTATAATTCTGTTAAACGCCTTCTCCAAGTTCACAGAAGCACAGAAAACTATTTCGTTTACAGAAATATCTGATCTATGCGTCCTCTTCCAGGTCTAAAGCCTCCTTGGGCCTTCCATAACAGCTTATCGGATTATTTTTGTATTCTTAATTGTTATTCTTCTTGTTGCTAATCAAACAGTTCGCCCTATAGCTTACACTTTAAACGTCAAATATCCAGATCTTAGGTCTCTTCACAATCAAAAGATACAGCGCATTTGTTTGTACCTAGCCGTGTAAGTACACGGCTTGTACGAAATTAGGCAATTAGTTAGAATTTATACTATAAACAAAAAAGAAATCGGAAATTTGTTTGTTTGTTTGTAAGTAAATCATTAAACTTATTTACTTACTAATTACTTAATAAGCTAAATTGCGTTTATTGTTTATTTATATGCGCCTTTATAGAGACTACTGTAGAGTAAAGCATTTAAATACATTGGTCTACATTATTGTAATTTTCATAAGGATTTTTGATTATTTTGAATTGAAACACAACATTTTTTTATACATGATATTTATTTACCAATTAAATAGAACAGTTGTTAAGAAGACTAAAGAGCTGACTATAAAATATTAAAAGTTGTGTTTAAATCGAGCATGTCGTGTACATGCACACAGACAAACAAAAAAACGTTGTAAAAAAGACAGATTGCTGTAACGGTAATATATATATATATATATATATATATATATATATATATATATATATATATATATATATATATATATATATATATATATATATATATATATATATATATATATATATATATATATATATATATATATGTGTCCAGTGGGTGTCTGGCCAAATATCTGTCCGATATTGGTACTGGGCATACGGGTACGCGACCCCGGATCCTCGAGCAACCACTGTCATACTCCTTCCCAATCCATGAAAGTGGTGTCCTTACCCCCCCTTTTCTACTAATCTTTTCCCTCTCATCCTTGGCTTTTCCCACAAAAATGGGTTTTGGAGGTCAGATGGCAATCGCTCCATTAAAAAGCCGCCACCTGCCACTCATATGAAAAAGAAAAAGATGTTACTGGGTACTGCGAGGGCGTCGCCACTAAACGACGCGCAGGCACATCGCCCTACACCTGTGTTAAATGGGCAAGGGCTACCGTGTCAAGTACGGACACGGCTAAAGAAGAAATTACCCAGAAGGAAACTCCGCTTTGCAACGTAGAATATTGGCTCTCTAACCGGACGATGCAGGGAACTAACAGATGTACTCATGAGGCGTCGGGTCCAGTGTGCTTTCCTTCAGGAAACCCGCTGGAAGGGCAATAAGTCCCGTATCATCGGACAGGGTTACCAGCTCATATACACTGGGTCTCCTTCCGGTAAAACTGGTGTAGCAGTAGTATTATCTGAAGAGCTACGGAATGGTCTCCTCGAAGTTGACCGACGCAGCGACCGCCTGATGCGGGTGAAGGTACTGGTTGAGGGGGCTATCGCCAACTTAATCAGTGCTTACGCTCCCCAGGCTGGTTGTAGCGGGGCCGAAAAGGAGTCATTCTGGGAGCAATATGAAGACGTTCTACTCGCTATACCATCTACCGAGGTGGTCATAGTTGGGGGAGACCTTAACGGTCACGTGGGTAAGGCTGCGGATACGTATCAACGTGTCCACGGTGGTTTTGGTCACGGTCGCCGCAATATAGAGGGCGAAAATATCCTAAGAACCTGTATTGCATCTGATCTGGCCATCGTGAATACGTTCTTCCAAAAGAGTCCGCAGCATCTTATTACGTATGCGAGTGGACTCCATTCAACCCAAATAGATTACCTATTGACCAGGCGGTGTCATGTTGGCAAGGCACTGTAAAGTCATTCCTGGTGAAAGCCTCACGGCCCAACATCGTCTTCTTGTCATGGATTATGTCGTTACCCCGATAAAGAAATTAGCCGAGACTCGTAAGTCTAAGATCAAGTGGTGGTTGCTGAATGGACCGATGCAGACCGACTTTCTGGCAGAAGTTAACAGTCAAAATTTAACAACTAACACCGAAACTGCTCAGGATGCTTGGGATCGAGCTCAGTCAGCAATCATTTCGGCTGGTAAACATGTTCTTGTCGTTTCTAAGGGAGGACGTATTATGGACAGGGAGACATGGTGGTGGAATGACAAGGTACAAGAGGTGATTCATGATAAGAAGACTGCATTTAAGGAGTGGCAGCGTTCCAACTCTCCTGAAGACAGACTGGAGTACATAGCAGCGAAACGTGCCAGCAAAAGAGCTGTAACCAGAGCCCGCAGTGAAAGTTTATTACCTCTATATGATAAACTTGAAACTGTGGAGGGGCAGAAGCTCATCTACAAATTGGCACGTGCTCGGGATAAAGCGACGCAAGATATCACAAAATGTCTTTGCGTCAGAGATTCCCAGGGCAAGCTGCTTTGTAGTCATGCTTCTGTGAAGGAGAGGTGGAAAAGTTACTTCTTGGAGCTGCTGAATACTCAGCACCCGGGTAGTATTCCGTCTGAACCACCTCCTAACCTGGGACTTATTGCTCCAATAACCCTTGATGAAACTCGAAATTGTCTTCGACGCATGAAGAACGGCAAGGCGGTGGGACCTGACGATATTCCGATCGAAGCGTGGAAATCGTTAGGCTCTCGTGGTGTGCTCATGCTTACTGATCTTTTTAACCGCATTTTGAACACTGGGACGATGCCACATCAATGGCGGCACAGTTTTATTACCCATATTTACAAAGGAAGGGGCAGTGTTCAAGATTGCGGTAGTTATAGGGGCATTAAGATTATGAGTCACACCATGAAGCTCTTCGAGCGCGTGATTGCCCTTAGGCTCCGCCAAGAGTGTACTGTCTCTGAGTGTCAATATGGATTTCAGCCAGGATCAGGCACTACGGACGCCATTTTTGCCCTCAGAATTTTGATGGAGGCACACAGGGAAAAGAGGAGAGCTCTGCATGTGGCATTCTTAGACCTGCAGAAGGCCTTTGACTGTGTGCCACGTCAGTTTATCTGGTGGGCACTGCGATCCAAAGGGATCCCTGAATCCTATGTTGCTATTATCAGAGACATGTACAACGACTCTGTTTCTACAGTTAGGACCGCTGTTGGCGATACCAAACCCTTCCCAATTACAGTAGGGGTTCACCAAGGCTCAGCTCTTAGTCCACTTTTGTTTAATGTAGTGCTAGATACTGTCACGGCTCACATCCAGGACCAGCCTCCATGGCTGATGATGTATGCCGATGACATAGTACTCATTGACGAGAACCGACTGATGCTGGAGCGTAAAGTGAATGCCTGGAAGGGTGCGCTTGAGAACGGTGGTCTTAAACTGAATGTGTCAAAGACCGAGTACATGGCTTGCGGGAACCCAGATTCGAGCACCATCCACATCGGGCCTAAGCCAGCCGTTAAGTCGGAGAAGTTCAGGTACCTTGGATCCATTATGCACGAGTTCGGAGGCATCGACTACGATGTCCACGCCGGGTTAGCGCTGCTTGGGCCAAATGGCGGGAGGTCACTGGTGTGATCTGCGATCGCAGAATACCGCCCAAACTCAAGGGGCTGATATACAAGAGCATGATCCGACCAGTTCTTCTATACGGCAGCGAATGTTGGCCAGCATTATCTCGGCACACTCAGGAGCTTCACGTAACGGAGATGAAGATGCTGAGGTGGATGTGTGGCGTTACTCGGGATGACCGCATACGCCACACATTCATTCGAGGTAGTCTTGGGGTCCGTGACGTAGCGGATAAGCTCCAAGAGCGTCGTCTGAGATGGTATGGCCACGTTTTGCGCCGGCCTAAGAACTACGTCGGAAGAAAATGCCTTGAGATGTCTGTCCCTGGAGTAAGACCCCCGGACGCCCAAGGAAGCGATGGCTGGACGTCGTGACGCACGACATGAGAGCCAATGGACTAACCACTGAGGATGCTCAAGACCGTGCAAAGTGGAGTAGACTAAGTAGGAAAGCAGACCCTGGCAATAGGCCGGGATAATGCTAAGTGGAAGAATTTAAAAGGTTTAAAAGCTTATCTCTTAAAAATTATTCAGATGCAGATAGGAAAGTGAAGCGTATCGACAGTCCGGAGGGGTTGCTTCAATTATGCACGGTAGCAAATAACTTGTCCATTTTATGTACATATATATTGACATTGTGTGCTTAATTTATTTTTACACTATATATATATATAATATATATATATATATATATATATATATATATATATATATATTATATATATATATATATATATATATATATATATATATATATATATATTATATATATATATATATATATATATATATATATATATATATATATATATATATATATATTCTATATATATATATATATATATATATAGTGTAAAAATAAATTAAGCACACAATGTCAATATATATGTACATAAAATGGACAAGTTATTTGCTACCGTGCATAATTGAAGCAACCCCTCCGGACTGTCGATACGCTTCACTTTCCTATCTGCATCTGAATAATTTTTAAGAGATAAGCTTTTAAACCTTTTAAATAAATCAAATTTGAAATTAAATTACTTCTGTAGCATAAGATGTAGAAGTAGGTCACGTAAAATGCATGAGTACCCCCTGGAAAGCAACCAGTGAAGAGGTTGACGACAGTGACAAAAGAGGTAAACAGAGACTGTATCGTTATATCTATTTTAGGCATATTTTCTCTGACTATCCCGCTAGGGAAAAAGTGTGATGCAAAAAGAAAAAATAGTTTTTAATCTTACTCTCTTATGTAAATAATATGTCAAGAAGCAAAGCATTTGTTGACACTAGGTGCCATGTTGTCCCCTAAGGATTATAGAGAAGTTGTTTGTTTTGTGTTATCTTTCAAGTGTACAAAATTTTTTCATCAAATTACACAACAAACTTTTCATAAGCTCCTTTAATAATGTTATTTAATGTTATTTAATATCTACAATAGTCGCATATAAAAATAAAACTGATAGCAAAATGCAAATTTCAAGTAGTCACAAGTTCGATGATGACCTATTTTAATAATAAGTACCCATAAAACCAGAATAAGACAAAGCAATGATCTTTACTTTCGAACTTAGTACTTGAGAAGTCAAAAGAGATAAGTTTATACTGTCGCTAAAGTATTCTAGAGATCTGAGACGGATCTGCATTGCAAATATTTTCTATTTTATTAATACTGTGCAGCTAAAGGGTGCTCTTTGGTTTATTTTATAGCTATATTGTAAAACGCTACTGTATCTATTATTTCGATACAATTTAAAAATAGGATTTGACTTGATTACATTCGAAATGATAAAAATTCTTTTGCCAAACGCACTTTACTTCTTCATTTTGATAGATGTTACACTGATAAAATATTATGTGAACATTTAATATATATATATATATATATATATATATATATATATATATATATATATATATATATATATATATATATATATATATATATATATATATATATATATATATATATATATATATATATATAACATTTCAATTGTCTCCCCTTACATAATATAATAGAATAGTTTCATATTTTGTTAATTTATAAAATACTAACGACCCGCCTGTGGCTTCGCCCGCTTGAACTACACGGTGATTTATTTAGCACGGTAGATATACGTACGGAATATTGTAGATACACGTTCTATAATATTATAGAACTTTTTTTGTTCTATCATCAATAGCATATTTCCGCAGCGCACGCGACGACAGTTTTTTACGACATTATTTTTTACACCTTGGGTTATATTATAGCATTTTTATTGGGGATCCTTATTTTTTTAAATATTATATAGCTTAAGTCATCAATAAAATTGCTAGTTTCTAATGGTGAAAGAATTTTTGAAATCGGTGAAGTAATTTTTGTGTGAATTAATTTGAAAAATACAAATAAAAACACAAATATTTCCTATTTATAATATTAGTTTAGATTAGCACATATTAAGACACCGAGCATTTTAATTTTAAATGACAGTAATTCATCTGGGGTGTTTGTAAGGTGCATAATATATAGAGATCCGACCGTACTTAAAGTGTTAAGCCGCGATGTGATAGCTCCCATTAATAACTAACCACACTAAAACAGACCTTCTTACTTACTTATTCAGAAACTACTTGAAAGATATAAGGACGGGAGTGAAGATTTTAAAATGAGATTGAATACTATAGGAACATCGAAGTGGCTTTTTCTAAATTAGTTTTAAATATTGTTTATTCGTTTATTTTTGATGATACATGTAAATATTATTAGTAAGTATATATCAGAGGTTTAAGCTACTCACCTAATCGATTGAGTTAAAACATAATTATACGTATGTAAAACTTGTTTAAGAACTATTAAATACAACAATATTACAAAAGCCACTAAGATCCGGCTGATATGAACTTGCCCATTCATTCATTCCCCCCCATTCATTCACTTACCCCATATTTCTATATGCCGCAGAAACATGAATAATGCAGAATATCGAAAATTAAAAGATAAACAATAACGCTTTAAAAATATGGTGCTTCGAGTAGATGGGACCAATGCTTTCATATTAAACAAGCTCGAAACAGCGGTTATCAAGAATAGTACAGACTCGTATACTAAAGCTGTATAAAGGTCATATCTCGAGACGAAACCATGACTTAATTTAATATCTAAAGGCACTAGACCACGCGGAACGGCAACAATACCATGGACTGACAAAGTAAAGTCACTAGTGAGTGCACTAGGATGACATCAAGCAGGAAGAGGCAGCGGGACATCATACGGTGTGAGATATCCCTGCCCTCTCGAATTAAATAGACACATTCCTGGTCACCCCACGTTTCTGAGCTTAGTCGTAGAATTTTCTCTGCCATAGGTGGATTGAGAAGATGGGGGAATTTTTTACCTTTAAAAACCACAATATCCTTGGCCCATACCCTTCTCCTGCCAATCCTTGATTATGCTGATTCCTGCTATCTCGACTTATCTCAACAGCTACTTAATAAACTCGAGCGTCTGCAAAATCTTATAATAAGATTTATTTTCGGACTGAGAAAGTACGACCATGTGCGGCCATGCATGTCATGTACGGCTGACGATAAAACAAAAACGCAACTTACATTCCCTCCTTTATACCATCCTCTACTATCCTGTTACTCCTTTGTACTTCAAGGAACGTTTCAAGCTCTTGGGGTCACCATTCACTCCCAACAACTCCGCTCCCATACCAACAATCTCCTAGAGAGATACCTTTGTGCCGTACAAAATGCTATGGAGACTCTTTCACTGTTCAGACAGTAATACTTTGGAATGAGCTGCCACTCAAAGTAAGGTAGTCCCAATCAGTCGGAATATTTAAACGCCGTCTCAAACATTACTAACCTGAACTTATGTATAGCTGTAATGCAATACTTTTTTTACCTTTCTGGGTTCCTGCTATTGATCTAATATTAATTGGAATATTAATTGGTGCAGTGAAATATTATTATTATTAAACAGCATGTTGACCTTGTGGTCAACATGCTGTTTAATAACAACAACTCGTTGTTATTAAACAACTAGTTAACAACTAGTAAGCATATAAAGATGTAATCTCAATAATAACCGTGATTTGTTGCAATTGTACCCAAAAACTTATTTCGCTTAATGCAGAATATGTGTGGCGATAATTTTTTTATTTTATTTGAAGCTGGCTGGCAAAGAGTGAATGCCAGTTGCCCAAGACCAGGATGGTACTGTATGATGGAGGAGGCTTATTTTCAGCAGTGGTTCTATCGTAGCGCAGTGGCGTCAGACTGCAAATGCGATACTTGTTGTTTTGATCCCCAATCTAACGAATAAATTATTTTAATTTAACAATTTTGGTAAGGCAAAGCGTGGCATTGTCTCGAATCCCTGCTATATACGTGATAAAGCGTGAAACAAAAAACAAATTATACTATTGTAATAACAAAAAGGTGTTCATAAATGAACATTGTAAATGATTTACTTATATTGAAACGCTAAATTGTATAAAAATGTGAACGGCAAATGAAATTCGTCTTAATAGCCATTCTTGTCATATTTCGTTTTATTTATGACCCACAATACATTTATATTAAAATTTATAAATACATCTGCGAAGATAACGTAGTAGCTGTGTATTTCATATATTCTCTGGAAGAAAACCTATAATTAATGTTTCCAATTTGTTTATTTTCACGTTGTATCCCGCATATAGCATATAGACGAAATCTAGTATCAAAACACTTTGTACCCCACTTTATACCCAATTTTTGTTGTGAGCTGTAACTCTACGGCGTGTTTTGTCTTGATATCAGTGATATGTAGAGTTTACGTAGAGTAGAGTAGAGTTTTTATGTAGAGTTTTATAATAAAATAGGTGTACACCGCGTGCGTTGCTAGTTGCTACGCAACCAACTAAAATAATTTTAAGGAAAGACATTACACAAATATTCAATTATTTTGAATCATTTTATTGATTATATTAATTTCGAAAAATATTACTGTCGGAAATCTTACTAACTCAAAAACCTTAGTGGGCTCATGCACATTAACTTTGCTTAAGAACGCCATATGATCATATGCATAGTTTACGATTCTGTAAAGAACATTCAGACAAACATTCATTTTTATATATATATAGATAATTAATGTATAAGAAAAAAATTATCAATTTATGGATTATCTTTATTGATTATGGATTGATTTATTAATATTGTGCTCATTACACTTAGATATTAAAATTTACTTTGTGCCCCTGGGTGACTCTCCCACTACCCGTCTCTGTAGGTATCAAGTTCAGCAACGTAAAACTATAACTAAATTTACAACTTTTGATAACTTATAATATAATTTATTCCAAGTGAAATGAATATCATTTCTTTTCTATATATATATATATATATATATATATTTATATATATATATATATATATATATATATATATATATATATATATATATATATATATATATATATATATATATATATATATATATATATATATATATATATTCCGTAGCCTTGTTGGTTATATTGAAAAATTAACAAAATATATTCAATATCAAGTCTAAAATTGTGTATGAAAAATGGAAATGCTACATCAAAAACCGCATACAAATATACATATGAACATAAAATACATATATAAAATCGGAACTAAATTTCAGTCGCACAAATTTATTCGTCACTTTGCATTTTTAGATGGAGCCATACCACGATTTGACCAATATGAATGTTACACAATTTGTCAGCCTTACGTGGTTATTTGGGGAGCGCAGGTGTGACCCAGCCATGAGATAATGACAGATTCCACTTGCCAAGTTGGCGGACTGAGACTTCACCCTCGTCATCTGTAAACTTATATAACTTCACGACTTGAACGTGTCTAATTAGTCAATTAATTATGAAACTCACAAACTCACCGATCTGTGGTAATAGAATTGTAATTTGATGGAATTATGTCAAAGCTGTAGGCATTTTATACATATACTTATATTTTTATACCGCTATATATGTACCTTCTGTAAAGAGATCAATGTAGCGCATTTGTGAAGCGTCACTAAGAAAAAAATTGCAATGATTTCTTTTGTTTAAATTTCCTTAACACGTATAAATAGATAGATAAATACTGTAGGCCCTCAAACCATCAAATCAAAAGTCTTAAAAAAGGAAACACAACATTTAATATTGGCCAATTTTTAGTGAAATATTGCACATTATAATACCTATTTCACAATTTTAATCCATTCTACTTAAACATATGTATCCATCGATTAGCTCCTTAATATATAAAATAGATAGCCAATACGCTTAAATCACGTTGCACATTACAAAGATAATATCGACATCACAATTTTAGGTCGAGCTCGTACCTTTATATTCAAATCCCGATTCCCAAGCGTAGCTACTTCGCATATGGAAAATTTAATAAAACTCTTCGTATGCAGAACGTACAACCTTTGACTATTTATTGTCTTATTTTGGATTGTTGAATTTAAATTTCCATGAATTAATATTTCGTTGATAAACAAAACATACAAACACGAAAATAAAAGAAATATCTTCTAGGTATATACCGGTAACAAATGTGTCGCATTATGATTAGATTCAGAGATCAAAACCTTTTTTTTGGAGTTCTGTACCTCAACAGGAAGAGAGCACGGACAATTTGGATGAAAATCGCCGCGTATTCAAAATCTAAAGGGCACTTTTGTTGACCTAGAGTCATGAAATTTGGTAATACATTAGAACTTATAGTGCAAACAAAGGATGGTAATATATAGATATATATCCCAGAAAAAGAACTATTACAAACTTATACCTTTAGTTCATTTCGTACAAAATTAGTGACCGAAATGAGACCACAAATTTAAGTTTGTCAATTTTTAAACGTATCTTTATTCTTCTTTCTAGTAAATATTAAAGATTACCAGAATTTATTTTAATCTGCCATATTTGTATATGTTGCGCAGCTATTACTGTCTAATTTCAGTATTTCTTCCTTAGTTCCGATAAACCTATGGCGTATGTGCGCATTTTCTTTTTTTGCTAACGCCGTCTCTTCTTCATATCTTCGTCACTTAAATGGCGGTTATTCAAAATATACCGCTTACAAGGAGCAAGCAAGGGAGACGGTTTGCTCAAGATATTTGCAAGGAGTAAGCGTTTAAGCGTATATAATCAAACCTTTAAATATATGTGAAATTATTAGATTTGTATAATAGAAGTAGAAATGATTAAGTCTCTACCAACTGACTGTACACAGAATAGTAAACAAGTTATTAAAAAGGATAACAATACAATATACTGAAGCTATTAAATTACACATGCAGACATTAAGAATAATCTCCGATATATCACCAGGATACCTATATACTAATACCTATATTAGTAACAAATATAATTTTTTTCTTTAAACATACCAAAAATATCTCAATATCTTTTTTCAAGAGTTTTTACGTATAGCAAACTGTCCACATTAAACATCTACATATAGAAATCAGCAAAAATGATTAAACCGTATTGCTTTTTCTTTGTACACTATAAAATGTCAATTTGAAATGTACCATTGAAAGAGTTGCAGGAACCAATAACCACATGCTTATGTAAAATAATTTGGATAATTATACTGTCAATTTATTCTATTGATATTTATAGATACGTTTAAAATATGAATTGCATCAATAATAGTAAGAAAATCACGCTCCAAGGGAGGATACATAATGGAAGCATATACCCTTTTTTCTTTCAGATAATTTATATAATTCTAGTTATTTAACAGTAAATTCATAAAACGAAAGTGAATTGAAATGTTTTTGAAAAAATAATCATGATTATATCTTTTTTTATATGTACTTCCATAATCGACAATTGCATTCATTCCATAAATTTATTTAGATGTTCTGTTTATGATCCACTTATGTTAACTTGTTTACTTGCTGAACATTTTAGATTTTAAACGCTATAAGGTATATCTTATAACAATCGAATCACTACTATTGTATAATAGCTACACACATATATATATATCACTATGATCATTGACACATAGACTATAATCGCATTGTGCACTCATCTGTGTACCTATAAATCGTAGGCGTTGAATCTAGCAGTGAGAATACAATAAAGCACGTGTCGAGGCCGTTGTCAACCGTTCTCACGCCGTCTGAATTTAAACCACTACCCTTCTACGACTAAAGCTACGACCAAAGCTAAAAGAAATGTACTTAGTGGGCTTCAATTTTATTACGTTTCCTTTAAGTTCAACCCATACTGTAAACGGCAGTAAACTTTTATAACTTTTCGTTTGAAATTGAAACTTGTACAAAAATAAATCCACAAAACTAACTGAGCTTTATGATCTCCATATTCCATAAGTCCTAGTATTGAATCGCTGGAAATACAATAAAGCACATGTCATGCGTGTTGTCACCAGATCGTACGCCGGCCGACTTTAAATAGTTTTAGCTATTTTCATTTCATATATTTTACTGTAGATTTTACATTGAAATAGAATATATAGATATTATATTTTATGGAATGTTATTGTATATGTTATTGTTATGTATATGACATTTTCAAAGTGATAAAATTTCATGGTTCCGTTTAAAGAAAATATATGATTTAATAAAATTAAATGTTTATAAAACCACTTTTGATATTAAATACTTACCAACCAATTACTCTCTTTATAATAACAGTACTTTTTAATACTAGTTCAAAACTACAAGATATTCATCGTGAAATAATGGAGCGGCAACAATTTAATTGGCAATTATAATACAAACTCTTAGTACATAAGCCCGCTACGTTTGGCAACGGCCTATCTAGTGACACAGACTGTCTAAAACCTGTTTAATTAATCGAGAGTCAAGATTATTAATTAATTCATCAAGAAATTCCTTTCCTTTGGCGACGTTTGCGGGTAGAGAGTAGCCCTATTAACCTTTGGAGTATCTAAGCTGAATAGGCTTTAATCAATTCTAACAAGAATTTATCATGCCATTATCTTACCATTTGCTACAAAACTGAAATTGATCTGTACTATAAATTCGGTATAAGAGAATTGGATAAACAAATCTTTAAATAGCAAGCGACTATCATAATTAATAAAATATATCAAATGGTTCCACTAAACACATAATGTGGAGAATGGAGTTTCTTGGCACTGAGCTTCCTCTGCCTATATATATATATATATATATATATATATATATATATATATATATATATATATATATATATATATATATATATATATATATATCTTCTTCTTCTTCCTGGCATTAGTCCCGGCTTTTTTGCCAGGGTCTGCCTTCCGACTAAGACCAATCGGTCCATATGAGTGGCGAAGTGGTTTTTTGTGGAGCGATTGCCATCTGACCTCCAAACCCATTACTGGGAGAAACCAAGAAAGGAAAGGGAATAAGAGGCAGAAAGACTTGGAATATAGGGGAGGGGCACCACTTACATGGATTGGATCGGGTTATGAAAGTGGTGGCTCGAGGTCCCGGGGTCGCGTACCCGTATGCCGGAAACCAAATATCGGACAGATAATTGGCTAGACACCCTCTGAGATGATATATATATATATATATATATATATATATATATATATATATATATATATATATATATATATATATATATATATATATATATATATATATATATATATATATATATATATATATATATATATATATATATATATATATATATATATACATTACAATGTTCACTTCAACTGAAACCCTACCGTAGAACGCTGCTATTCTAACCAGTTACACAATAGTTAAAAAAATACTGGAGGATCGCTACACAAGTTGCAAACACAAATGAAAACGTACATTCAGGAGGGCGTTTTTGAACTCGATAACATCAACGCCAGAAGTGGTGGTTGAGCACTTTCTCTTTAATTATCAATATTAATTAATAATAAGAATCGTACAAAAAAAGCAGATTCACACGTTTTTTTTCCAAATGTTGAAGCTTTTTAAAACTACAAGAGTATGTCTTTAAAAACATATTTCTTATTAGTGTGTATGTTTGTACGTATGTTTATTAAAAAACAATTAATTTAAATATAGCTTCTAAAAACTGTATACCGGCAAAATATAATTGGAATCTCGATTCGATAGTCATTTACGCTTTTCAATTTTTTTACAATCAGTACCTACAGCTCATATTCAAAGCGTAGTAATTACATATTTGGGATAAGTTTGACTATTCGAAATAGTAGTGGGTTCAAATATTACGCGGGACAGTATTTATGTATAATATAATAAATATATTCGCAATAAAGTTAAACTGCCACAATTGGCGCAGTGAAGATCGTTATAACCCTGGGGCTCCCTGAAGGCGATGGTGGCCTACATTAGGTGGGCCATTGTATACGCAAGCGATCCTGCAGCATCAGATGGAGTTTAATAGAGTTTCAGATGGAGTTTAATAGATAGTGTCGGGTTCGTCCCATCCGTCTGTAGGGCACAACGGTCCCACTCGTGGATGGTCTGAGCAAAAATATACGAGTCAATCAATAAAAAAATTCCGTAGCAGAGTTTCATTCGGTAAAAAGCGAAAAAACAGAGTGTTATTTTTATCTAATTTATTTATATATTTCGCAGAGCAGTCACAAATAATAGAAAAATATTTTAATGTCTTTCGACTAATTTGTTTAGTTCTAACACTTTTGATATGAACAGTACCGACACTAACATATACTGTGTTACACTTGTATAAAGGAGTAGTGTAATTTATGAGCAGGCGAGGCTTTGTGGCCGCTGAAATAAACGCTTTTGTTCCCGACCCGAATGTTTCTAAATCACTCCCAGATACAATCGGTAATGCTGCACTTTTTATTTCCACAATTAAATACTAGTATTGTATTAAAATGTTGATTCTTGAAACAATAATAAAGGAGTTCTTTAGTCAGACCTTTCTAATTTATTTCTAATCTGTGAAATAAAATAACCATCACACTCACATCTTGTAGTATTTTTCATACTTATTTTTTTATATATTTACAATATTCAACCTTTCTTACTGTAAAATTATTCAAACATGAATGAATTGTATAAATTAGCTTAAATATATGCTTATATAATAATTGTGAGGTTAAAAAAATGTTATTACCTATAACTTCTGGTCAAGATCGCAAGAAGCGGCTGAAAACAGGAAGTACAGGACCTATCGTAGCCGAAATCTTATTGTCAGAACTATATACAGCAGTAGACAATGACAAATTAACATAATGACGATGATTAGTTTAAATATTACTCGGAATGATATAACATATGATTATGCTAAGGTACGATACGGAAACAATGTCTAAAAGTAAAGAATTAATTGTGCCAAGTCCAGTACATTCTATCTGAGCCACAATGGAATAAAATAATTTTATTGTACTATGTAACCTTAATGCTAGCTGAACAAATAAGAACTGATACTTGAATTTGTAGGACGCCTTTACACTCCATTCGTAGGAAATTTTTATCCAAGAAACTCGATTCAAGCGGAGTCCACAGTTCTTTGTATGCAGTCCTTGTGAAATGCATAAAGTTGCAACACCAAACTTTGTGCATAAAAATCGTAACTGAGTTTCACCTGCAATTTTCAAAACAAATATCCCTAGAACGTTTGCGAAAAGAACTCGCGGAAACTTATTTTATTTCCATGTTATTTTTTCCTGTCTGCGAGCGGCAATCGTGGTATCATCATTTATTTATTTGGCTTCTCTAAAATATCTTGAAATTGAATTGAATTCATTTCAATTTCCTAGTATAGTGTGGCCCGAGGACTGAAGTATAAACTGCTTCAGAACAATCACCTTATTTCCTTGTTTGTTCAATCTTACTTTTAAATTAGCTCTCATTTAATCGACAACTGCAAATAATTTCTTAGTCACTTTGTAGAATTTTGTATACAGTTTAAAAAAATAAATATTTACTTTTCCTCCTCGCCCTACTCAGTTTTTAGGAATACGCAGGGAGAACTTTTTGCATATTTTCGAAATATTACACCGCAACACTTCAAGGCTTTACATATACTATTGTAAGTCAAAATCACTATAGGTACAAAATATTTCTATATATTCTTAAAGTATCAAGTATTTCCCTGAATGATATCTTAATTTTCTACCACTACTAGATACAGTGAAAACATGATCAGTAATGTTGATCACGTTCGACTTATTTGAAAACTACTTTGTGATTATCCTAATAACAAGTGTTTGAAAGGCACTCCTAACTTATTTACCCGTGCCGGCTTTGGTGCGGAAACTTTTGCCTCTTTTTAACAGATTATCATAGAAATGAACCACCACTGTCCACCATTTATATTATTACATAGTAATTAATTGTGATGCCTGTATCTATATTAAAATTGCAAATACTTTTAGGGATTCGTTATAAAAATGTATTTAAATCCTTCTTATTAACATGTAATAATTTTAAATGAGTGAAAACAGTAAGGACCATTGTGGCGCAGAGGCACAGCGGCCTGTAAACGGCTTGTAGGTTCGATTCTCAGTCGGAGAGAATGAGTTATTTTCATTTTCTTTTTCATGGTCTGGCAACAAGGCAAAGAGTTGGCGGCGTTGTGTTCCGCCACTCAACTCGCAATACCTTGAAAGCAGGAAATTGGAGAACGGAGTATCGTAACACTAGGTTCCTTGAGACTACGGTTCCTACTATGTGCGAAATACAGCGTAAAGCTTAAAAAAAGAGGTGTGTTGTGTCACTAGCCTGGCTTGTTAACATAGTTGAACTATGATTATTATATCCATTATCCATATCATTCGAAATGAATGAACATGGGCGTTCTAAACGCTGAATGGAACTGTATAGCGTTTCAATACACACGAGTCAATTGGTCAACCGCAGCCACTTTGCCTTTGTTATAGGAGCTATTTTGTTCACTCTATAGCATTTTACGAATAAATCGTTTCATTTATAATGCTTAAAACGATCAACCTTTTTTTATTATTTATTTTAGTATATATATAATATCTTCATATGCGTATATGTCTTAGTACGTATATGCAGGTACATATATTCAATTTATACGCTATACACACTAATATTGTGTTTGTAAGTCGCTATTTCAGCAATATGGTCGCCTTTTGTACTATTGTGTTTTAGTGTCGTGTATTTTCTTTTATTTCTTTTTTGTTGTGTATAATAATGACAATATTTTATTATTATTATTATTATGGTATATGCATCTCGTATAGGATTGTTTAAGTAAGCTTTAGATGTGATACATTATTCTACACCCAGAATTGTTCCCATAAAATATTCATAAGCATTTAATTAACAGCGCATATAAGAAACTTTAAATACGGTTTCAATTACTGTAAAACATCATTTCAAAGGTTCTCAATGTACTTAAAAGCTTTTTCGTATTAGGCTCAATATGTTATAATTTCTCAAAATCTGCGAAAAGCCAATCAGTTTATATTTATTTTACAATTTTTCTAAGCTATGGCAATTTCAACTAACTATATATGGCAATTCTGATCAAAGTATTGAGATTACTACTCTACGTTTAACAAATTTGAAACGTGAATCAATGCAACTCAATTGGTATCATGTTTCGGCGTGAATGTGTCAATTCAACCACATTACCACACTGGATACTGCAAAAGACAAATTAAATAAAATAAAAGAATAATTTATTATTTATTTATATTCATTGTTGTTATTTTTCTTGAATATCTAATAAATAAATTTAACACTATACTTAAACGAAATATAACATACACAAATGAAAAAAAAATCTTTTAAATCCATAACTTTTCACAAACACTATAAAGTGGTTAAACTTCACAAGAAAGAAAATAGTTTGATATTTAAGGTGAAAGCATAATCTCCACAAACGCTTCAATATGCAGTTTTCCTGCTTGATTTTTAACAGAATTTTGTAATAACGCTTACGACAAAATTCTTTTCGCTACCAAACGAAGGTTACCTCTTTAAAAATGGGCAAGCATATTAGTTAGCATACATTTTTAAAGATTTCTCATATAATGATAGTAGTCATTGAAATATGTAGTCATTGAGTGAGTAATATTTTGGAATGTGTGATACAATACTGTCTAAATTATTCACTTTTTTGTTGTCGGACAAAGCATGTCTATGATTTTTGTCACGCGCAAGATCTCTGAATAAACGAGAAGCTCCAAATGAAATTTTCTATATATAAATTCATATATGTACCTTTCCATATTCAAATCATTTATATTTAAAAGCATCCCTTTGTATTTTAGTTTAAATACAAAAACGTAACTACCTCTACATTCAAAGCAACGGGAGCTCGAATACACACGTCTACAACGTTTCATAGCAGCGGTAGCCCGTAGGCGATGAACATATTGAGATTTCATACTAATATTACAAAATATTATAATATGTGTGTATCTCTGAGCATGAGTAGCCTATAAATGGAAACAGATTTACTTATTCTAAAACCGGTATACAGGACTTTGAAGTCGAAGTTAGCAAGTAGCTTTAAGCTCTATAACAAACAACTAGAAACAGCAAAGCCGTATTGAAAGACTTTTGGTAATCATGCATCGTCGAGTACATCGTTAATCATCATTCATAATCAGAACTTTAAATCCATTAGGGTTAGCTCGGAATCCAGCGCAGCTAAATTTCTTTGCACGTTCGGGACTCAGAAAGTCGTTTCACAAAGTAATTGCTTATGAGTGGAAGCGGATAAACGAAACGAGTTCCACTCTAGCGGGGCTCGTAAAATGGACTCAGGGGCTTGCATTTAATTAATACGACCGCCACTACGTGAGAGCCACATCGTCTGAAATGGAATCATTCCTTTTGACCGCAAAACTGACTTTTCATGCCGAAAAACTCAGTACTCTCCCATTGGAATTTCACGGCCTGAAATAAAATCGCAAAATAAATTTCCCGCTTTCGCTTTGACATGGACTGGTAAGGTAATTTTCGCGTTATCTTTTTTATTTTTATGGACAAAGTGTGTATAGTGTATTTATAAAAATAAAATAAAACTTTATTTTGAATATTATATTGTCTCATACCTTTCAACTTTTATTTAAAAATATTTTATGTAGATATTTTTTAATAACCTTATCCTCGGTTCTTGTAGAAATATTTGACTGTTAAAATAAACATTACTAAGTGCTAAAATTATTTTACTAATCAGTTACTATATATTTTGATGATTTTTTACAGCGTTAACCGACACTAAGGATAAAAACAATACTGAAAGATAAAATATGCAAATTTTAACGCAGCGGGATTTGAACCCGTAATAAGTTGTATAAAGCATATAATAATTACGACGCAGCGTGGGGATGAACGCATGGCTTAGTGGTCAGAGCGCTTGGACGGTTTCCATGAAGTGTGGGTTCAAATCCCGCTACGTTAAAATTTTTATATGTTTTCTTTCAGTATTATCAGTTATTATGTTAAAATACACCTGACCCTTTGCAGATCTCTTTTGCTTATTTTTATTATTTTAAGCATCACGTTGCAGATATATCATATCATCATTTTGTTCATGAAACAACTCATTCACTCGTAATCGAACCCACAACTGTTGCGTTTAAAGTCAGAAGCTCATCAGAAGTCGATTCCCGGCCCGATCATTGACGTTTTATTATTTTCATAAAAATTTTACCATGTGTCTTTTGTTATTTAACTTTATTTTATAATTATTATTATAATAAATATAATAAAATTGTAGTGTAACACATAAAATAATATATTATTAGTGCAAATTACATAACACTGTGTACTACGATTTAATACAAAACAAACTGTATGCAACCAAAGCTGTAACAAAAAAGAGCAATGAATAGGAAGCGTTCCCAGCAATTACATGAAGGAAACTTTTATAGTAACTAATAGTGTAGCCAGTGTACAATAGAAAAAGTTGAGGCCAATAGTCTTTAATTTAAGGTAGAACAAAAGACCCCAGTAATGGGAGACGAGAGCACGATTACACAATGACTTTTGTGTCGCCTCTTAATATTAACAAGAGTTGATAAAAACGTGGCTACATTAATTCGAGCAAAGCAATGTTATTTTTAATTCAAAATTATGTTTTTTTCATAATTACACATCACATACTAGATCTAGTGATAAATCTCAACGTTTTCCACAAATCGACCATTTTAAATTCATTCTATGCTGGACAAGGGAATCCATAAGGGAAATGGGTTCCTAAATCATGCTGCGGCTGAACTATACAAAAGAGTGAATATTAATATTAAAAATATCTTTCCGTGATATTATACCAAGAATATTTATTTTTAGTTCCACGCTTTACCCCACGTAGAAGGAGAAATCTTAGTGTTAAAACCGTCAACTCTCTCTTTTCACCTGAAACGGAGACTGCGTGTTGAATAGCGAGTCTCTCAGAGCGGGGAAAATCATTTTTACCTAGGAAATTGAACCCATAACCTTTCATACACGCTGAATAATTCAATATGTAACCAACATTTAATTATTATTATATTATTGATTAGAATTTGAAGTCACTGCCAATTGAAAATGTCACATGAATGTAAATAAAGTCGGAGCAGTATTTAGTTTTGCATTTCTATTTTACCGTCTACACCGTTTTACAATCTCCTTTGTGACATTCTCCAAACAACGTGACATTGGCGAAGTGATTTGTGCTCAACTGGTACACTCGAAACGCCATAGCTAAAGAGAAGAAGAAGACATTTTTTCGATGTGATTAATATGCCGAAGAATATATATTTTACCATTAATTACCCTATTACATTAATTACCATTTATTATAATTATTACTAAAATTATTATTATCTTTTTTTGAAATATTTATCAGCTCTAAGCAATTCTACTTTTTTTATTATAGCTGTCTTCGGTATGCAAATTGTGAATTCATTAAATAATTGTACGTCCGTTGTGTCCGCTTTCCTTTTTTCCCTTGTTAAGAGTCTCTTGTCCGAAGTACAAAGACGTTTAGACATACTAATAAAACTGTCTAGCTCGTATTTATATTATTCGTGTCTAAATAATAAAATAGCCTATTCCCGTTTATTAAATTAGCTTTTATGAGATGTTTTCGAATAATACTTCACTTTTATTACTATACTCAAAAAGGCTGTGAAAATGAATTTTATAATGAAATTTTCGATAGTAATTTATATATAATACAATATTAAATGTTAATAAGCTTGAAATGTATAAAATGTGATACAATTTTGCAAATATATTTATATTTGCTAACTTGTTATTAGGTGGTACATTCTATGTTGTCTGAACATTTATTTTCTTACACTTTTGCCATCCCACTTTACCATGCTTATTTTTTAAATTTATTATATTCATTAAAGTTTTTTCATCATTAATATAGCAAGAATTACTATAAATTGACCTATAATGTTATTAACAAAATATTTATTTAATTTTATTTTGTTTATTTGAAACGTAAATAAAACCAAAAGTACGGCACCGCGTATCGTCATATATCCCGTGACGGCCTGCATTTATCGTTCCGCAGGTGCCTTCCATCGCCATACATCAACACTGCTTTGGTTTAGTTTTGCTTTTCATTTGTTACCTTTAATTTATTCAAGTTATATAAGTAATTTGCCCGCGGCAACAACTGTATGATTGTTTCGGTTTATATATATATATATATATATATATATATATATATATATATATATATATATATATATATATATATATATATATATATATATATATATATATATATATATATATATATATATATATATAAATACAGGTACATTAGTATTATTATTACATTATGTATTTGAAATGTTAAAGTACATATATGACTTTGAAATTTATCAAATTTAGCACAATAGATTTTATTTCATTAAGCCTTTGCAATGAGGCTTCTAAATTATTAAATAAAGTATAAAAGTCAATATTGTCCATTTGAAATGTGAAATTAAACAATTGTTGTTTTTAAAATAGCTATTATAATACTAATTATATTATAAACTTCAAATTATGTGGCTGTCGTAGCGCCTTAGACTAACTGAAAATGCAAGAAAAAGATTATATATAAATTATATTTTTATTTACCTGCTCTGTTAGACAAAACGCGACTATGATTTTCGCCATTCAATAAAAACTTCAACGCTCTTCTTTCGACGAAAATTGTTCAAAATGTGGAAAACGAAGTGACTTAACATAAGTTCGCTCAGCTTACTCTGTGCAGGAAGAGGCATGGTCAAAGTAGTACTTAAAGTATGTCAATTTGTGTTTGATTTGGAAAATTGTAGAAATAATTTTTATCGCTATTTTAATAATATTGTGTTGTTAAATTAGCTTATATCTGTATGCTATGAGTATGGAAAACAATTGTTCGCTTATTTACTTAGTATTTACTATACAAAAAAAATATTTATGTGGCTTTTATATTATTTTATATGGTATTTCTTAATTCTTTCAACAAATATAAATAATGAAAGGAAGCCGTCAGGTCGTAGCAGCTGCAGAACATCCGACTGTATTCGAAACGATTTTGGGTTCGATTTTCGCTCAGGGAAAATTAATAATGATTTTAATTTTTCGCGTTCTGGTCAATAAGACAAAACGCGACGTTAGTTTCCGCTACTCAACACGCAATGTCTCCAAATTAGGTGGAAAGGATAACGGAGTGTCTTAACACTTGTCTCGAGTGCACCCAACGTCCAAGTGTGTCAAAAGTCAGAGGTCCTACTATATAAGGCAAATAACGTGCAGCATTTTTTTTAATTAAGAAAAAAGTACTAATATCACATAGCGAGTTATTTCTTTACATCTACAGACAAAGCAGCCAAGTAATACACAAGTTTTCAATAAAACTAGACGGTCGTGGCGCTCGTTTGCTTCACGCTCACACTCGTAACAATGTCACATCTTTAAGAACAATATGACATATAAGTTTACAAGAATTTCTGCTAGCTGCAAGAAATACAATTTCGCAACTACTTGACAGTTGTGATACTGCACTACGTTTAAATGCTCCTATAGCCAGTGCCTAGTACTATACAGTACATACGAATATTAGTACTTTACTTTAAAAATAAAAGGAACTTATTGTAGCATATACGGGTTATGAATGCCATAGCTATGGGTTCTATTCCCATTTAAATAAATGTATGTATTAATATTGCAGACAACTTGGCCTAATTAAAGAAGCATTTAGATAGAGCAGCCCAGTATTCAAGATTTTTGTCTATAACTAGATTTCACCTGCGGCTGCTCTTATAAGAAATGGTAAACAAATTTCGCGGTTATTGAACAGATTTTTACGTCGTAGTAGGTTCACACGTTTTCCATTTGTTTATTTCTAATAGCATAGATTTTTTAAATTAATAATTTTGTAAATGGTAACAATTTAATAAATTGTTATAAAGAATCCTCTATATTTTTATGCACATATACGGCTGCAGCACTTCAAAATTAGATAAATTTTTATGTGCTGCTATCGCTATCCCATCCCACATTGCTATCCTATAAACGGGACATGGGACAAATGGGACAAAAATAAGCTTACGCTATTAATATATAAGATTCGTTCTTCATTCTAAGTATCCGATGCAATTCTGACTGCAGTTACTCTAACTGCATGGGTAACATAGAATGTACTTTACTCTTTATTCTAATTGAGATTAGCGCGCTTCAGCCAAACAAACTCACCAATTTTTTTATATTAGAACAGAAGCACAGATCTAAAATATTTAATATTATTTTATATATATTATTTTACAGTATTTCATTCAGCTCACACAGCTTTCACACAGCTCAATAAGCAAAACTAAAAGGCAAGCAAAATTATAGTAAATATTCTACGTTACTGATATAGAGAATTCTCTCTTGATGAATAAGCTCATCGATATCCCGCTGAACTGATATGCTTTTATAAATTGGTATAGATTATAGATATTCATGTATTTAATTTACTAGGTTACAAAGATAAAAATATCTCACACGATAACAATTCTTGAAGAATTTTAAAATGAGAATATTCCTTCCTTACTTATCGTAGTTCTTCAATTCTTTTTACCTTTTGGTTGCTCTATGCTTCCAAGAAAAACTAGGTCGCTATATATATTTCACTGATACGATAAATTGAATTATGCTCAGCTTCTTCATAAATTTCATGCAAAGAAAAATATTGTTTAACAAAAAATTTAAACCCACCATTTATCAAGATGCATTTACAAACTTAAAAGCGGAATTATTTTTAATGGAATCTGTGCCAATATGGGCATCCTTTTTAAAATTCATTTTATTACTATTGGTGTTTGTATTTAGTAGCTAGCTATTAATATTATTTTTGCTTTGGGTGACACCAGTCACGAAAATAACGAATTATAAATACTTAATAGATATATAATAGATATGTTATTTATTAAAATATTATTTCCTTTTTTTATTTTGTAATTTTAAATTTTTGTTTAAGTTGTTCTCGTCCACTGCTGAACGTTGACCTCCAAATTCTCGAATAAGTATTACTTTAAAAATATTATAACAGCCCTTACAACTACTTACAATCTTATATAAATTATGTTATATATGTGAAAATATTCCCCCGATTTTCCTAGAATCAGATCCCAATATGATGTAATCGGGAACACCTCGAACGTATGCTCTTATAATTCAAATATGTTTATAATTGGCTGAGAAATTGGGATGAGATTCCTGATCCTAGTTGAAATTAGTTAAAAACTAAATTAGCACGATGAGAAAAAATGATTGGCGCGATTTGTATATGCGATAGCACTTTTAAAATAATCTAAAATACAAGGTTGTTTTAAAGATGCATTAATATTGAGAAAAAATTATAAAATTTGAGATAGAGATAAAATAAGTAATGAAAAGAGATTATTTTTTATATTACTATTTTTGACGCTATTTTTTAACTATTTTTTTTTGTAGAACAAGTAGATAAAAAAAAATAATTAAATATGAATATATATTAAATCATAAGCGCATTTTGCTTTCCCCGTTCATAGAACCCAAACTTAAAATGAATCGTAAATGGGTTGGTAAAATGAAATATACCGAGGGGAAAATTGCGAGTAGAACTCATATATCGTGCGTCTTACTAGGGATCTGCCGCCTCCGGATACTTACTTGGACAAATAAAACCCTTGAACTTGTAAATATAGTATAACATATTATTGTATATTAATATAAGCGCTCCGTGAATGATGTGATGTCGTAATACAACAATTTATTTTATTATAATGATAGAAAATAGTAGGAGAGACACATTTTCATTTATTATTGCAATTTTTTATACAACATTTATTGGTGATTACAAATAATTCACTATAAACATCAGTAAAGTGCGAGCTGGACTCGCACACCGAGGGTTCCTTACCCATTTCGTAATTGTAGGTCAACAAGAAGTACTGAAGAAGAAGTAAAGTTGTAAAACTTGCATTTGGGGTCGTATGCGGAAGTAAACTTAAGATATTACGATATGTAAGTTTCTAATAGTATCTTTCTACAATAGACTTACATATTAATTTCCAGATTTTTTCCTTTATTTATACCATAAGTTCGCAATTCTTATCAAATTTCATAATTAGATGTCAACTGAGTACCAACTCATTTTGTATGAAATGCGCTACTAATATAAGTTTATCTAAACTCCTTTCCAAATCACACAATTGTAGGTCAACGAGAAGTACTCTTGAGGTTTCGATTACGCGCTGACATACAATCACGAAATTGATACGGAACCCTCGGTGTGCGAGTACTGCTCCCACTTGACCGATATTTATTAAGTATTATCAGTTATTTACTATACTTACCATACTCTATACAGTAAGCCTTACCTAAATTCATTTATTCAAATAAACTAAAAATAACGTTTACAAAAAATACATAAATAATTCTTGAAAACATTATGCTATTAATTTTTTTTTGCTACATTACCTGTGTTTTACTTAGTAAATAATGTAGGCAAAAAAAAGTTTGCCTAAGAATTTAAGTGCTTCATATTTTATTTATTTAGCGGTAAGGCGCGTTTGAATTTATTAAGCACAACGTAATACACAACAAGTGAAAATTCATACAACTCGTAACAGGAAAAAGTTATTTATCTTAATGCAATTATCACAATGATTTTTTTTTTTTGTGAGTTTTATGCTGTTAGCCCTATTGGCCTTGACAGCGACACCGGTTGGGGAGGGAAGAGAGTACTCTGTCCCTAAGAAGTAGCAAGCACTATCGTGTCTGCTTGAGAGGAAAACGTCGGCGGCAAGGGCGTCCCCTGCGGGACTCGAGCCTCGGCTTGCGGCCGACGAGAGGGCTGGGGGATGTTCCCTAATCTTAGCAAACTAGCCGCGACCTGAAGACGCAGCTGGACAAACTTAGACTAATCTGCAGGGACCTAGCAGTCCCTAACCGCTGGGCCCAGCCACGCCAACGCGCGGTCGGGCCGTCAAATATGCTGGACTTCGTCGTCGTTTCCGTCGACGGCGGTGTGAGTGTCGTGTATGTGTTTTGTGCTTCCTACCTACATATGGAGCATTAGCAACTGTAATGGGATCATCTGGGTCTAATAGAACGCTACGCGGGCGTCTGAGCTTAGTTTTAGCGTACGGGGTGTAGTCACACGCCTGTACGATAAGGGGGTTCGCGTGAGTAGCTGCGCGCTCGAAGTAGCGCCTGGACAGGCCTTTGCAGTACTCTTGAATTGATTCCAGTTCGAAGCCTCTATGAAGGTCGACATTGCGAACGAACCAGGGGCAACCTGACGCGATTCGCAAGAATTTATTCTGAACAATTTGAAGGGCATTCAGCTTAGTGTGTGCGAACACGACACTAGCATAAGTAAGGACAGGTCTTACACAAGTTTTGTATAGTGTCAGCTTATGTCTAAGTAACAATTTACTCTGCTTGCAGATAAGAGGATAAAGCCTACTGAGAATAAAGAGAGCTTTGTTTCTGGCTCTCTTGACGTGTGAGCTAAAAGAGAGTCTGGAATCTAGGATTACTCCTAGATATTTTGCCTGTGGTTTCCAGGGAATAGGTCGGTTTAACATGTAGACGGTGGAGGCCGTTTCGTGTTTGACACGAGGAAACAGGATCGCTTCACTCTTATCCGGATTAATTTCGATCCTCCATAAACCGTACCAATCGCCGAGGGCGTTGGCCGCAGTCTGGAGTCTTTCAGTCAACAGGCGAGAATAGCGAGAAGTAGTGTATAGGGCGGTGTCATCGGCGTACATCGCCACGTGGACTAATTTTGTACGAGGCATGTCGCTGGTGTACAGTGCGTACAAGATCGGAGAAAGGGTGGAACCCTGGAGAACGCCTGCACGGACGAGGCGGGGAGAGGATAGAGTGCCCTCTACTTTGTATCGAAAATACCTATTTGACAAGAAGTCTCGTAGGATGTACACTAGACAGTGTGGTACACCGGCGGTGAGCAGCTTGAAAATCAAGCCGTTGTGCCACACTTTGTCAAAGGCTTTTGCGATATCGAGAAGAATGACTGCAGTGCTACTGTGTGCCGTCGTTCTGATGTTATAACGAGCTATATGCTCTACGAGGCGGTGCACTTGGTGGACAGCAGAGTGCTTATTCCTAAAACCAAATTGCTCATTTATGAGCAAGGATTTGGCCTCTACCACTTCAGAGAGTCTAACCAAGATTATTCTCTCATAAATTTTTCCTAGACAGCTGAGTAAACTTATAGGCCTATAGCTAGATGCGAGATTCCGCGGCTTATTGGGTTTGGGTATGCCAATGACAATGGCCTCCTTCCACTCGACCGGGAAGGAGTAAAATTTCAACAGTGAGTTGAATATCAACACTAATAGAGACACGAACTGGGCCGGAAGGGATTTTAATGTTCTGTTGGAAAGACGGTCAGGCCCCGGGGACTTTCTATCTTTCAGATTTTTGATGATGACTTTGACCTCATCGACAGAGGTCGGGCGAAGTGGCTCGCCGGTCGGGGGCATAGAGGCCCACTCTGTAACCACGGAGTCCACCTTTGTCAGGTGGTGCGGGTCACAGGGCTGACTGCTTGGAGAGCATTGGTCTTCTAAACTGTCTGTCTGTATCACAATGAAGGAATATATTTAATAAGCACGTAAAATCTTTAAGAAAGTCCAAATGACTAGCGATTTTATCTAATTTAATTACCTAGAATTTTACTCTTCTTGAGGTGACTCGGATCATATTTTTAAATAAACACTTCCAGTTTACACAAACTGTAGATTATATTTTGTCAAAACCTAAATTTACCAGAGATACTTTACATATTTTTACCTTCTGTGTGTTCCAGATCCAGGAAGATGAAACCCACAACCACCTCGTTTGCAGTCCAACACTAACCGACTGCGCCATGATAAAGTAGTTTAAATATTAATTTTAGTCTTGCTATCACTATTACGCACTTTACAAGTAGAGTGAATGAGAAATGTATTTGCTTATTAAACTTTGTCATTTTAAATTAACTTGAGAACTTTACTAGTTGTACAAAATGTAAGAAAAGAAAATATATCTCGTATAATTTCTTAATACAATAATCCAATCGCCATACCTTTATTTTGCTATCAATGAATAGTAATACAAATATTACAATACCAATAAACATTACTCTGCAAAGTTAAAAATGACAGATTTTTTTTCATATTTTTTTTAACTTTTAATCCGTGTAGGTTAGAGTAGGCAGAGAGAAATTGGTGTCAAGATTCTCTGTTTTCCACTTTCTCGAATAAAATTATAATAGAGGATATTACGCAATATATTGATAGAGCTTATCTTTTAGTCAACGCCCGCTTTGTCCAAGCAAAGAAATGCAAATAATACACTTGATGCACACAACACGATGACTATTATATTAAAATTACATAAAAGCAATGATATAGTATTACTTTGTTTGTAACTTAAATTAAATAATGTATAATCTTTAATTTAGAAATATCATTTTAACTTCTTTATACAAAGGCGTAGTGAATAAAGCAAATTTACCTGAAGCTAGCATTCTCAATACCTATCACCTATTTGTAGCAACGTACAGACAGAATATCTATATACTTCAACTTCCTTGTGTTATTTTCTAGGCCACATCAACAATATCATATGAATGAGAGCAAAATTTTCGGTTGGCACACTTCCTGAATTGATATATACGAAATTTGAATGAGAATGACAATGATTTCTTTTCACTCTGGAGCCCTAACCACCTATGGTAAGGATACTTGCGTACATTGCAAATATATATTTAAAAATCTCGTATGCTTGTAATAAAATTAATAAAGTTTTTAATTTTTTCATTTCAAATAGTAAATACGTAGACACGTACCTATGTTCTTTACGAAGGTTTAATTAATGTTGCCTACCCTGCCTATAGCTAATGGCATGCCAGCAATTTCCTATGTTGTTAAGAATTGTTTTTTTTTAGTAGCTTTGGTAACAAGACAAAATGCGGCGTTGAGTTCCACCACTCTCTTTCCATATCTCGAAAGGTAGAAAATGGACGTTCTACGTGAGAGATACAACATGAAGCTAAACAAAATATATGTTCTATTTTCTGTAATCATCATAACATTTCAATAAAGAACACCAAGTAACAAGAACGGCATATAAGGTATAATGTCTTATATCATTTTAGTATAGCACCATCCACGGCGAGTCGTAAATTTGGATTTGCCATGCGAGTGTGATTAATGATCAATTACTATCCTTCTACAAATAACATTTCTTCCACCATATTTCTATATAAACGTTAGGTACCTATTGATTATTTACGATACAACGAGACGGAACAATCTTTAATGGAAAATAAAAAGCCTTGAAACAATGACCGAGCATGATTTGAATACGAGTTAAAATATTTGAAAGCGGTACGTACAGTCAAATAATCATTTGAAAATGAAAAATTCCAAACAGGGATGTTGGAGAAGCGTTCAAAACGTCTCATCACTCGTGAAATTGCATGTGCTGCCTAATTTGTATTCAAGAACACTTCAAGGCATATTTGTTCATAGCGGGCGGCGGCAGATCTCGCACCGACTCGCCATTCATTCCGAATGCCCATATTATTGAATAATTTTAAGCCATTTGTTAGAATTACTACGGTTTCAGTTCGGAAAAGGAACCGTACCAAATATTCACTTTTATATATTAAAAGATAATCCCAGATAATTACATTAACATAAAAAGCGTGAGGTATGATAATCCTTAGTACAGGTAATATCTTATAGGACTTGGAGGCGCTTCGATATGCCGAGCAATGATGAATTTCTTTAGCATTTAAAGAATAAGGCTCCGTTCTTCGGTTTTCGCCCCAATTCTAGACATCATCACTCTCACTCACATAATATATATGTCTAATGAGTGAATAAATTTATATTAAATTAGAATATGTATAATAGAAACTATTTGTAGTGTCTACTAAATAGTACCAACCAATGACTAACCAGTAGACTACCAAATTGTTCAGTAGTTATGAAAAGCTAACAAAATTCACGCATTAATATTAATATATACTAGGACTATCACTAGCATATGTTTGTCTCGTAACATTTTTTAATGTATTTGTAGTTATTCATCTTCACACCAAGAGAATTTTTAATATCCTTTGAAAATTTCCGCAAGAACTAACACGTTTCCGCGACATCACTTGTCAGACGTCACTCAGTCTTCATGAAGCTCAAGTGCGACAAGTAAGAAGCTTACTACATCCGAAAACAGACAATTCTGATATATGTACTTATAAAAGAATCTTTGTTGCGACACTTAAAATATTTTATGTAAAACTCAATACAGTGCATACTTGAAACGTTCGCAGCGATACAGATTATAGATTATTCTTAACTAGTAATAAATGATTTGGAAATGTTTAAGATCATTTTAAAAATATGTATGGGCCACGTTCGTTTCTTTCATAATTTAAATAGATACGCTTATTATATTACTTATATATAAAGAATTCATTAAAATGAATAAAAATAATAAAGAAGTTAAACGAATACTAAAAAGTCTAACGTTTTAAAAACAATAGTATCTAATAATAAAAAGATATAAACAATATTATTCATAATATAAATTCGCCATATAAAATTTCTGTGAATCTTGCAGACTGTTATTTATTACATAGCACTTTATCTGGTGAATTCTTACAGAGCTAAATACGAGCCTGTAGATAAAGGTACTTACGTGCAGACACTATAATAATTCTTAGAGATAGTACGTGACACAAGATAAATAAATATGGCCGTATTTAACAAATTAGATAGCTCCAAAAATTCGAGAAATATTTATTTCTAAGGAACACAACGAGCTTTGTGACATTGTTGAGACGACATTCTCAAACATTGAGATGAGATTGAAAAATAATAGGGCCTTTTATTTATAAGTAGTAAACGCCCGCAAGTACGTTGGTGTGGACTGTATGATCCTTGCCATCCTACGGACTGCTATCCTTTTTCATTGAGATTCATTACGCTCAATAATTATTACAAAGGATATTTTTCTTAATAAAACAATCTCTTCAGCTTTACCTCATTAATATAGTTAGTATTAACTTTACTACTCACAAAGTACGGTGCTGGTGTTTCCCTAATTAATTAGTGCGATGACTCTAAAATAAACGGTAACTTATACTCGTAACGATGTTCTCCGTATTTCGCGTCTTCGCACTTCTTCTACGCGTATATAGGCTCATAAAATTTACATATAGATATCTGTGTTTCGATTTATTTGATCTAAGAAAGAAGAAATCTAAAAATATTCAAATTATTAGAAAGTGTTAAATTATTCGCATCTTAAGTTTCTATCTCCGATAAGATTAGATTTCTAAAGGTACGAGTAGTTCAAGATTTATACAGTGTACTAATATATAATTTGTAGTAGATATAGTTTGCGAACTCGTCTTGTTTAAACTTGGTAGATGATTGGATCTATTCAGTTGGAAAACGAGTCGAATACAGCGGGAGACACGCAAACGACTCCATTTGTCTGAAAGCAGTCGTTTGTCGAAATAAATTATCTTCAGGGGAGTTGTTAGTCGAAAGTGCTATCTGCGGCAGCTAATAGTACTTTGAGCGACTTGTAACTATCATACTATTTGGGAGAATTTGAATACAATCTGATAGACTTAACTTTAATTATAATAAATAAGTACTTAATTTTCATATAAAAGTACCTACCTAACTTGTTGCGGTATATATATTTTTACTATAAGCTTTGCTATATCACAAAAAATTACAAGTAAAATATTTCAATTTCCGAATTGAAATTTGCTACGGTAGTCCTTGAAATTTCAAATTGGAATTACGTTTACTATCTTTGATGGGCTGAGTTTTGAAGTTGGTACTAGGTACCTACTCCTAGTTATTAGCAAATGCGCCTTGAAGTGTTCTTGAATACAAATTAAGCGAATGCAATATCACGTAGTGATGTGACGCTTAAACATTCCAACATTCGAAACGCTGAGAATTTTTCATTTTGAAATGATCATTCGAGTGTTGCGCTTCCAATATTCAGGAGGGACTTCAATTTCGTTCGTCTGGCGCAGTTTTAAAATATAATTCAATTTCCTGTTTTCAGCGTCTACGTAGTATTAATAAGAAATACACTTTGAATGTCCCTTGAATTTAAATAAACATGTTTGTTTGTGTTTGTAAAGCCTTTGGAGACCACCTAAACTATTGGGTTCACGTTATACGTATTTTTAAATGGTGCATTGATAGTATTAAGGTTTATTATATTTTAAGTAAAATTATAATATAACGTTACATAAAATAAATTTTGATTGATAGAACATAAAATTAAGTTTTAATCTCCCTGCTATCTTTCATCCATTTTTATTTTTATTTTCATAAAGAAAAAAAATAAGTTTAATAGTATTATAAATTATTAGTGTTTAAATAGTATGAAAAATATAAATGTTTGTCTAAAAATGCCATCACATTATTCTCCTCCTATTGCACCCGCACAGTATCTAAGGGAGCAATTTCATAAGGTGTAAATGAAAATCAGCGATGGTTGAGATTCCCGCTCAAGCATCATAAGCTTAGTTTTAGCCTTAATGCCTTTTGCCATAAATTGTCAATCAATAACATGTTCTATCTTTATTGTTTTTGTATATTTGTTTTATGGCAATAAATGATTTATTATTATTATTATCAATCAGCGTTAACCAACCAGTATCTTATTTTATTCAACTATATATACTATACAGATTATAGATGAATATAAATGATTATGAGGATACGGCAATCTACCAATATTATAATATATTGTTAAATGTTATAATTTATTTATATTTAAAAATAGCATGATATAAGGTTAACTGGATTAATTTTATTTAAAGTTTACTTTACCTATGTATATCAATTATTCTTAAATTAGGTAACTATAAGAATTACACGTTTGTAGGTAGGTAGCTTAAGCTTTATTATACCGATTTATGTAAGTAGATACGTATTCTATTGTCTACAATACAATTATCCTAAAATATATAAAGGGTTAAAAATAATTAAAACAACCTCGAACACGGCTTATCCCGCTTTTTGACCGAATATTCAGCATAATATGTATGTAGATTACTATCCTGGGCGCCTCATGCAAGCGCTGTACCCGGCGTTACAACGAAAGCGGATTGGAAGCAATTTGGCAGAGAATGAAAGCCGAATATGGTAATATTTGGAATAATACAAATACGCCAATGTTTTGCAGTAATTACCAGCAGGGCATGTGTTTTTTATAGTTCCCGATGAATTGTGTTTGCCTTATTTAAAATATACGAATGAAATATCATATAAGCGTCATTTACATCCGTTATCATTATTCAAATGTATTGTTGGTGCCGTTATACAGCATTTGGAATATATCTGACTGATCAGGACAATTCTAGGTTTAAATTCTACTTTCAGTATATTTTATGCTTATCTTTGATCGAGATACCCAATCGGTCGATCGGTCTAGTTACGAGTTAGATCCATCTAGAACAAAATAGATGAGAAAGCGGTGAAAATAATGAAATTTAGATTAGAATTATAATAATTTGATTTATATGTATATTATTTGCCTTAGCACGCTAGACTAATTACAGTCGACACATTTTAATATTAAAAAAAAAATCGAAAAAACGTTTTCCATTTATAGATATTTAATTTCGTAACTAGAACAAAACTAATTTAGTCAAATACTCATATGTCCATAAACTACAGCTATCGCCCGTCCGACGACCTCAAACAAGATATTAGCGCCATAAACTGCTGCGTATCGGTATATCGAAACATCGTCCAATATTCAACCTCATACAAATATTATCGGGATCGTTATTAGAGGGACGGGAACAAATCATTTCGTACGTGCCCACAACCCCCAATAGCAAGGAAATAGACATGATTATAGCGATAAATATCTCCTCGTGTCATAATTTACTTATATTCATAATACCCTCTATAGAATTCAAGATGAATTAGTTAAATGAGGATAGTTAATATTATAATCAAAATTATGCTTTAAGCAGTTTTAAATGATATATAATAATTTTTTTTGTATTTATACGTGTCCACTAAACTTTTTACCTAATATATTAGTTTAAGCTATTGATAAGCATAGGTATGTACTTAACTGTTGTTAAACACTTGGACCGTACCTAATCCGTATTTCAAAAATTTCTAAGGTAAGTTATTTGTCAGTTAGTGTTCAGATATGTTTATATTGTCTCGCAAGAAAATCAGTATTTTCTCCAACTCAAGAAAGAATTCTGGCTGATCATTTACTTCATATGACTAATCTTTTCTTCGGGTTAGTCGCTATGAGATTCAGAAAAATAGCATACGAGTGTGCCGAACAATTAAAGATACCTCATAATTTTAATAAGGAAAATAAATGTGCCCAGATTGGCTTGAAGGATTTTTGACATGAAAGAAAATAGAGAACCAAAAGGATAAAAAAGTTATACAAGTAAAGAAAAAAGTACTAAGCAACCAAATGAAAAAGCTTAATAATTCATATTTAAAGACAATACCAACTCATAAGAGGAATCAATCAATATCCAGAATATCTGTGATGACGTTAATGAGGATGTTGACATGTGTATGCTTTGTTGTGAATCTAGAAAATCTAACGACATATGATATAGATGCAGGACCTGTGGTGAGTGGACACACGCTCAATGATTCCGCCAAATATTATGTTTGTGATTTTTGTACCAAGCAATAACTAATCATTTTTTTTTTATTATAAGACTGATTTTGCATTTTCCTAAAGATAATATAACTACGTTTAACACACAAATTATAAGCACATGTTAAAAGTGTTATAGGTATACAATTTTTGTTAAATATTCTAGTCCTGGTTACCATTGCCCCGGTGGACCTCATTACCCCTATCGCTAGTTCTAATTACTCCATACTCTTGGGCAATGGGAGCCAATGTTACTTTTATTACAAATGAGTATAATTATTTTTATTTGTTTTGCTTTTTAATTTATATCATAATAAGATAAACGTGATTAGTGATACGGTAAAACAAAATTAAAAGATATAGGAGATTTTTAAGTAACGCCAATTTCCCCGTGTTCCCCTACTTAAATAATTCATGCATGTCTTTTGGACACTACGAGAACAAAGTGTTGAAATAAAAAATATGCAGTAATATTTTTATTACCAAAGTGTTTTAGTCCAATTCTCAAAGGTGCACGTCAGTCAGCAGGTGAAACATATATCACATGGCCAACCGTAATATTCTTCTGTTCCGCAGATTCTGTTCCGTATAAATCTTCAAGACACAAACGACCGGTAGGTGTGACTTACTTATCTTTTTGTCTTATTTTTTTTCGCTTAGTTATTTGTACGTTACAATAATAGTATAGTGTAGATATATATACAGGCGACGATTTTTAGTAATCGAGATTTATTTAGATGTTAATATAAGGTACATTTTACATGAATTTTTTGTTCCAAATGAATTTAGCATTTAGTTACCTCCTAGACAAATAGTTTGTAATATAGTGAGTATTATATTAGTATTATGTAGGTATTATGAAGGTATATCATAATGTATATTATGTAAATGAACTTATTTTAAATAAGTATATTTTATATGTATATGTGGTGCATATCTATTATACTAGATATTCTCAAATCATAATCTATTTCTTGGATTTTTATCGTAATTTAAAACTATTATTCAACGTATAATGCGTATAATAAAATACAATGGACCGGACCTATCATTAAAATAACAAAATCAATTATTCTACAAATTCCGCGCAGTTGTAGAATTTGTGAAAGTAGGATTAAGTTCGAATCCCTGTGACAGAAAGATATTGTGGACCCTCTGGAGGTACCATTGATGTGGTCTTCAGAAACGCCAGTTTATAAGTCAAAAAGGCCAGCTTCACTAAATTGCTATTATCTTATTGCTATTATTTGAGAATCAACATAAAACTATGAATAAATTTAATAACAACGTTAGCATTGTTAGAATTTCTTTGCTTTAAATTATGACTTCGCACCCCATACCTGTTTAGTAACCTTAAACGTTCAATGTAAACAAAAGTAGACAATAGAGAATATACAAAAAAATTTACTTAGTCCTAAATGGGTACGTATTTAAATAAACAAGGGTGTAGGTACCTCCTCTACCTAGGTACATAGGTACCAAAAGCAATTATTAAAGTACTACGTAAATAATATATCGTAAATTATTTACTACACAAACAGTCTATCAAAATCAATTCTACATAGATGATTAACAGCAACACGCTTCGCTTTCGTCTATAAACATGTAATTACGCCTAAGCATTCAGCCTTTGAGATCTTTGCTTTGTTCAAACAGAAATGGCTTCCATCTTTATTATTATTTCAGTCGAAAACATTCCAACGTCTCGATCCCGAACGCTCGCAGTAACACAATACGTATTATTTTTGGCTCTACTCATTTGTATTTCAATTTCAATTTTCAATTTTAACTAAATTGTTTTTACGCCGGTTCTTTATGTATGGCGTAAATTACTATTTGCTTTGTTCTAAAAAAGCTGGAAAAGTCTAATTATTTTTCTGTAGCCTAAGGCTGATTGTTGGCTCTAACTTTCGTTTAGATTTTTATTTACGCAAGGCTTTTTCTTATCGTAATAAAAACATCTAGAAATATAACTTAAGGTTGAGTAGTGAAAGAACCTTTTTTAAAACCAGAGTTAAAATTTTAGAAGCAACAAATTAACTATTTTAAAAATTCTAACTTCTATACTATTTACTAGCGGGGTTATTGCACACTGGACTTGTATCCAGTTTACATACTTATATATTTTTTTTATCAGGTTCATAAGTGCAATATATTGTAGAGTATATAAAATAAATTATTAAATTTTTTTATTCACATATTCAAACATTGATTTTAAGATGGGTACAAATGTTTTATATCCACCTTGAAATCAATGATATCTTATCAAAAAATTATATTATTATTAAATTAACTAAGAATTTTCTTCAAATTTACACTTTATTATTGTAATATAAATAATTATTTAAATATAAACATTAGTATGTTTACATTTAATTAATTATTTATATTTAATAACATAAATAAATATTCGTACAGTCTAATTCATATTCTCATTAATGACAATCAAGTAATTACACAAATTTATTTTGATGATATATTTGCTATCTAAATAGATATCACTAAAATAACAAAGATATCAGGACCAGATAAAAAAAACAAACTTTAATATACAATACAGTTTATTAAATCTACAGTATTAAAATTATTTAGTCTAAATATTACTTAGTTTTAGCTTGTATTTTTGCTACTTTTGTAGGGTCAAATTTATACGTTTTTTGCAATGGTCCCTGTCCTGCTCTAGTGAAAACCATTTCATCTACTCTCTGTCTGTCTGCTAAGTCCCTTGATAATTTTAAATTTGTCCATGATTCCTTTGCACCTTCTACAAATCCTTTTTTTTTAATAGGCAAATTATCAGGATTATGTTTCAAAAGTTTAGGAATTTTAAAATATTCTCTCACTGCAGGTATCTTCAAAAAAGATACTTGAACCAAAGAAATAAAATTTGTTGAACACCAATAAACAAGAATAGCCCCAGGGAAATTAATTGTAAATGGTATCATAACAATAGGTATGGCCCTAAGAAAATATCTCATAAGCTGCATATTTTGAGCATCAAGGCGGCCTCCATCCACTCCAAGTTCTATAGTAGCCCACATAGTAGCACTTGTTATAAGAGGCAAGATGAAAAACTGATCAGGTACAGTCAAATCTGTAAACCACCAAAGACCACCATGCATCATACTTTCAACAGGACAATTAGCCATACCTCTTAACCCCATAAAAAAGGAAATAAATAAAGGTGCTTGAGCTAGTGGCACAAGTACGTTTTTTAAAGGATTTAAGCCTTTTTCTTTCATAAATAACATCATTTCTTGTGCATAACGTGCAGCCTCTAACTGGTTTCCTGTTTGTCTTGCTTGTGTCATTTTTGTCTGAAGTAATTGAATTTCAGGTAAGTTATTATTCATTACTGCTGTATTTCGTTGTGATAATATAACTAGAGGGAACATCAATAACCTAACAACCACTGTCCCAATCATAATAGCACCCCACCAGGGGACATCTAGGGAAATATGTGAATATTCTAAACAATTTTGTACTATGCCAACAGGACTCCATCCTCCAAGTCCAAGACTAGCGAATGTGGGTTCACCATTTGCGGCCAACGACTGCACAGCTTCTGTTATGTCACCTACTGACGCGGAATCAGGTACTGGAGGTGGTTCTGGAATATTATCTATAAGAGGTAGTGCTTTTCCTAAATCACCTGTGGAGGCAAATCGTACTGATCCAGCAGATGAATAGAAGTAGTACACTCTAGCTTTTCTAACCTCAATGTTTTTTTCGCAGAATAAACTGATAATGCCGCTACGACGACCATGTCGACTGAGTAATTTATACATTTTGATTTTCTTTTATGCAATATTAGCTTCAAAATTGCACTAGTAATTCTCTAATTATATAAAATTACCAGAAAACACAAGTTTTTTAAAAATACATTTTGACATTGAAGTTGACAAGTCAAAATTCAAATGACAATTATATTTACAGATAAACTATAAATCGAAATTAGTATCACAGTCTTAGACAATTTAAGTAGCGCAAAGTAAATACTGTAAACTATCTGTTTAACTTTTATATGTTTTGCTTAACATTTTGTATAAAATTAGCCTTAATGTCAATATCTTTTTTATACTTTTATTTTATGATTTTATAGTAATATGAAGGCCATAATTAGTATGTTGATCATAATTACTTATCGGCATCGAGCTACAATTTACACACTGTGCATTAAATATCACATTATTATATGTAAATATAAAAACATATATAAAACAAAAATTATTTTATTTCTTTTTAAAATGTTTTAGTCATACGTTTCAGTCATACTATGCCGCCGTACAACGATGCTACTACACATATATATTATCATAAAATTATCATTAAAGTTCTATAACGTCATTATCATATATTTATAATTGTTAATAAGAATAATGTTCAACTTAATTTATAAATTTATTTTAGTTGCACTCTTTTTAAAATGCTCCTTTGTCTAAAGTTTTGCTCACCTTTGGCTATTATCTGTTTCGGAAATGTCACTCACTTGTGTAAATGTGTTCTGTGTTCACTACTCAACAGAAGTACTCAGTAATCACAAATCACACATTAAACAACAATGTGTTTTGGAGGATGAACGATTTATGATTAAAATAATAACATATTAATTTTGTATAATATCACTATGGCACATATATCTTATCCTTTTAAAAAGACTAATAAAGCTGTTTTCCAAAAACCGGCTTCTATATCAACACAGGATGCAATTTACTGGAAGAAATTAGGGGTATAAACAGATTAACGCATTGTATTATTTTTTTTTTAGTTTAATTATTACTCAAGTTGTACATTATTTTTTCAGCTTCCTGTTCTTGTAAAAGAATTCGGTGCAATTGATTACCTAGACTTTAGCCCAGTGGAACCTTACTATTTTGCAGCCACATGTTCTGTTAGAATACAGGTATAATATATTTATTAAACTTTAAAACCTATTTAATACATATAATAGTATTTCATACCAATTTATTACCTAACACACTTTTTTCAGATATATGATCCAATTACTAAAGTAGTGTCTAAGAATATATCAAAATTTGTAGAAGCTGCTTATGGTGGGTGCTTTAGACGGGATGGCAGACTCCTAGTAGCTGGTAGTGAAGAAGCAGCAGTTAAATTGTTTGATGTTCAGTCGAAAAATGTACTTAGGGTATTCACTGGCCATACAGGACCTGTAAGTTCATTATTTGAAATAAACATAACCTATTTTCATTAAGTGTATTGTAAATGTATAAATAATAAATTTAATAGATAAGAAAATTAATAGCTTTCCGCTTTTCCTCAAATAGTAGGGTATGCAGGGGGAACCTAGTGTTTTAAATATATATAAGATACTTATAATTAAGTATAAAAGCATTATTAAGTAAATAAATTATAAACTTAAATTTTAATTATTATTTTAGGTCCACAGAACATTTTTCACAAAAGATCAGGTAAAAGTTCTCAGTTTTTCTGATGACAAATCAGTCTCATTATGGGATATTGCTACAGAAGAAAAAATAGCAAACTTTTCAGACCATACAGATTATATTCGAGCAGGTGCTCCAAGTCCAATCTCTCCAGACATTATTTTATCTGGGAGCTATGATCATACTATCAAATTATATGACTGTAGATCCAATGAAACTGTATTAACAGTAAATCATGGAAGTCCAGTTGAGTCAACAGTATTCCTTCCTTCAGGGGGTATATTTATTAGTGCAGGTGGAACAGAGATTAAAGTATGGGATATATTTAATGGAGGAAAATTGTTAGCAAATATATCTCAACATCATAAAACTGTCACTACCCTTAAATTAGCTTCCAACAATAGTAGGCTTATGTCAGCATCATTGGATAGACATGTGAAAATATATGACTTATCCACATTTAAAGTTGTACACAACATTGATTTTCCAAATGCAGTACTTAGTATGGCAATATCTGAAAATGATGATGCTCTAGCTGTAGGTATGATAGATGGAGTGATATCAATACGGAAAAGAGAACAGCGTTCTGAACACGTAGAGGAAAAACGGGGCCTATTTAAATTTGCTCCTGATCACATAGAAAGTAATACTGTTGATTTTGTTGTACCTAATGAGAAATCACATAAATCTCCTGAGTTTGAAAACTTTCTAAGAAAAATGGAGTTTAGTAAAGCTTTGTCGGCAGTATTGAAAAAATTTGTAACAGGAAAGCATCCAGAAAAAACTATTGCCTTGATACAAGAATTATTAAGAAGAAAAACATTACATATAGCAGTTAATGAGTTAAATGAAAAAGATATAGGAAGCCTATTAAAGTTTTTCAAAAAAAATCTTGGTGAAACAAGATTTACAAGGACAATAATAGATGCAGCTAATGTGTTTGTTGATGTTTTTGAAAATCAAATTAAGCTTTTTTCTGAACAAAATTTATCGCTATACACATCACTACTAGAAGAAATAAAAGATGAAATAGAAGTTTGTAAGCAAGTAAGTGAACTTGAAGGTGCAATAGGCTTACTTTTTGCTGGAGCTCAAGTCAGCACAAATGAATCAATGGAGCTTACAGATATTTTAGTGCCTTCATTAAAAGCGCAAAAAGACATTGTTATTGATGTATGAATAAAATATTTTTTTACATCTGCTGAGTTTATTTTAAACTACTCTTAATTTCAATTTGTATTATTACTATACTATAAAAAAATATAACCCACAGATTTTTATTTATAAGATATTCAAATATTGGCATTTGGTATGACTACTAGTTATTAATTTAATTGTATAGATCAACACTTACAATAGTCACAGTAATTGCACTAAGAGTCATAAAAATATATAAAAGCACAAAATAAAGTGATTTGCAAGAAATCTCCTTTGATTATTTTTGATATAATTTAAGTATTTGTTTCGGAGACAACAATATATACTTATTATACTTGTTTTGGTACAAATTCTGTTATCTGTGATTCTTAATCAAAGGCAACAATATAGAACGATAGTTCATCTGTAGGCAAATGGCGTTTCTTTTTTGACATATGTCATTTAAATCTAATCTGTGGCCAAATAATGTGATTTGTGATTGTGGATGTGAAGTACATAGCTTGCATAAGATTTAAGTGTTTTTTGTGCAATAAAATGACTATTTTGCAATTAGGCACCTTACTAAACTAAAAATATGTAACAGGACAATACATAATTTACTGATAATGTTTAATTTGCTGATAAAATAATTCGTTATCTGTACCAATAATTTGTAAGTTCGCTATAAGGTTTCAAGTTTTTCATTTATTTTGTCTTTACCTTAATTTTTTGTATCATTCATAACGATATGTCATCTTTATAATGATGTAAATAAACCAACGATGTTAAATGTTAATAACAATAAATTGCAATATTTTTGTGTAGTGTTCTTTTTATTATTTTTTTATTGAAATTACAGAAAATAAGTAACCATGGATGAAAGAAGGGTTGCAGATTATTTTGTTGTAGCAGGTTTGCCTGAACAGCCTGAAATACTTGATGATTCTGACTCCGGCCACTTAAAAGGGTATACTTCAAAAGCTCCAATAACTGACATTGGTAAGTTCTTTTTAAATTATCAATAAAATTATAGTGACCATTTTTAAATACTAATAATTGTAAAATATTTTATAATCAATGACCAACAGAGAATTCTAATACTTTAATTAGTAAAATGAATGAGGATGTGATTAATTAGTTATATGTGACATGCATAATTTGTTCTCTAGGTCGCAATTGGTTCATTATATATAAAACAAGCGTGTTTAGTGATTCTATTCATGACCTTTTATTGTTGTGCATTATAATGTCAGGTAGATCTTGCTAAACAAGAGTTATTAAATTTAATAATGTTTCTAATAATTATTAATTTTAAATTCATACTATTATTTTATTTCTACAAATTAGCAATATATAGTTATGTTATAAAGTTTGAATAAAACCTATAAATTTGTAAGTCCTTACTATTCTCATTTAAAAGGCATCATGATCACTATACTATTTATTATATTTATGCTTTGCTTTTATTTTCGTATATGTAGTAAAATTATATACATAGTTTACACATTTCTATGTTAAGCCACAATCTAAGTAACAAACTTAAATCCTTGTGTTTATATTAATTAACCATTGAGTTATCACCTTTTCATCATTAAACTTTTTTATATATTTAAAAAGAAATGAAACAATAATAAACTATATTTTTTTATTATACCTCAATATTAAGTCTGCATTGAATAAAACATTGTTTTGGTACAAAATGAATATTTTATGAAGTTAGATTATACTCAGATTTTATAACCCATTGGTTTTGTGAAATACCAATAATAGAGATAATGTCTTTATTTATACTTATTTGTTTTTAGTAAAAAGAATGAATGAAATGATGAGTTTCATGAATTACATATTCATGGCTTTTTAAATAGCCAAAGTCTGCCATGTAGTCTTGATGCTGCAGTCTGCTTGAAATAAACAAAGTGAACAACCATGTATGAATAATTTCCACCATTCTTAAAGTGTTAATTATCGATATAACACAAAAGCTATAGTTTAAGTAAGACAAAAAAGGAACCAATGTTACATATTATATCCTTTATAATTAATAATAAATAATTTTTCAAAATATAATTAATTATTAAAAATATATATTCTTATTTCTTTCTCTTTATATTTTTCTATACCCTTTTTAAAAAATCATTTCTAACTAGTGTACTTTCAAGAGTCAACTAAATAAATACAGTTATGCCTTTCATTAGTACATATTTGAAAATAATTAAAAAAAAATACAAAGTTATAAAAAAACCTGTTCAATACAAACATTTAGGCATTGGTTCGTAAAAGTTTCTTTAAATCAGATGTCTAGGACGCGAAGGGACCTTGGCCCGCGGATGAACCAGACTTAAAAAGGAAATAAAAAAAGTTGTGCGTCCAGTTTACAGTTGCAAGTAGCCTACAAGTTCGCATCATATACTGTAAAACTTATCGGCTATAACGATGCTAATGTGGCATATTTTTTTTGCCATACATATTTTTTGCTGTTCTCCTATCACTGTATATATATACAATCGTTATTTCGTAACTCTTGTTAAGTAACAACTGCCGTTTTTATTAAGTACCTCTGTAGGAAGATTTGTACTCATTTTCGCTAAGATTATTTCTAAGAATGATAATTTAGCAAGGTTTTAGTTTATATAATTTTTCTTTCTTCAGTATGTAAATAGCACTTGAAATAAAATAATCAAATGTCAAGTAATCAAATAATGAAAATAATGAGGGCATAAAAAAATCACGCTATATCCCGAATATAACAGGGTAGGCAGACGGAACCTACTGTTAAGACATTCTATTGCCAAATTTTGCCCTAATTTTCGAAACATTGCGTGTTAAGTTGCGGAACTTAACGAAGCGGGTTAATTTCTTACTAGAGCGAGGAAATGAAAATAATTCATTTCATTCAATAATCGAACCCACAGCCTTCCGTGCACAGTGAGACGCTGCGCCACGACGGCCTCGTAATCATTAGTAGATATACGTACTAATACTACACATACTAATATTTAATTTTATCTGAGCCAAAACGAGCCAACCGAAGCGCAAGAGCACCACCTACTTTTTCTCGAAATGCTTCGTGAACATGACCCGAAAATATTTAATTTGATTAGTAACAATTTTCTTATTTTTCCACTATACCGCTTTATATTATTATTAATTGTGTATTTTGTTTTACACTGTCGTAATATGGGCAACATATCATGAAGACTTCTATTTTCATCAGATAATCCTATCAACAATGTGTAACCATTACGTAATCCATGTAACTGCATTATTTAAATACGGTGGAAGAAGTGAAGGTACAATCGTAACAAACATACAGAGGATGGGACAAATTATGCACTTACCTACGCATGATAGCGTAGGTAGGTATAAATTGCAATAATAACTAAAACTTTAATAAGTTATATTAATAGTACCATTCCTCCTCCTTCCTCAAGTAAAGTGTAAAATTTAATTCCAGTTAAAGAGTAATTGACATCTGTAAGTGTCGTTTCGAAATTTCTAACAAAAGTAATCTAGAAGTACTTAAATATGTTTTTGTGTCAACGCCAAGAAAAAGTTAAGAGGCCAACGTTTGTATTTATAAATAATAAAATGAACTTGGTGTCATATACTCCGCATAGTAAATTATGCTTATTATTCTAAATATAGCTATATGCCAAGCACATTGGCGATAAAGTTCAACGGAGGTTCAATATCGATTGACCCTCACTCTGATTCATATTTATTATCATGATCATTAATGCCCCTCTTGAATGACATTGGGTTTCTATAGATGTGTAATGTTATTAGATTTGTGTCACGTTACTAGATTGTGATATAAAGTCTTACGTTTATTAGTATTACCTTTCCCTGTATATTAAAAATTAAAAACCCTCGGACATTGCACTTGTTTTCTTTACCTGTGTAAATAAAGTTACACGAAAATGTGCGGTGGAAGTTAAACGTTTACGAGTTATATATTATACAAAGTTGAACAAACAAACAGAAGTGAGTCGCTAATAGCTTTATCAAAAAGAAATTATAAACAGTTTATACATATGCAAAGACAATAGTTTTTCTAACTACGAACTCAAGTCAGAATAAGATTTGTAGTAAGTAAAAAGTAACGATTTTCTATAAACAACTTTGTATGAGCCTATTTTTCAACACACCCGTATGTATTATGTAATGCTCTCTTAATTATGCGTTATGTACAATAATTTGAACCCGTATAGATTCTTTCCATCTATTTATATAAATTTGATCATAAATATGTATAAGTCATTGACCCAGTAAGGGACATCGATCTTAGTGAAATGAATTAGTTATTTAATAAAAATAATCAATATGAGTACAATTTATAATTATTAGTTACTCACATCTCTCATAATCCAAACTCGTATTCGAACTTGTAATCATCGCGTACCTATTAATTGCACCTCGTCTTATATACCACTGCTTCACCAAACGCCGTCAAAATGGCGAAGTAATAAACATAATACGTAATGGACATAATTTTAAAGCTTCCTACTGCAATATTTTAACACTTATCTACTATGACTATAATAATTTTAAACACTTAGAATTTCCGATCCTTTTGTCATTAATTATTTTATCCAAAAATATTCCTCAAAAATATAATAATATGTTTGTTTCAGGTGTTATATTTCCTACTTTGGGGGAAAAAGTGCCAAATGGGTACGAAATGTTGGAACTGACACCGACAGGGTTGCCGGCAGACTTGAATCATGGATCCATGAGATCTCCAGAATGTTTTTTATGTCTAAGGCGAGGTAGAGATAAACCCCCGCTAGTTGATATCGGTAAGTACATATTTTTTATATTATTTAAAACAATGTATGGAAAATTACATTTTATATATTATTTTTTATGACGATTTTTTTAACTGTACCCTTTTTTATGATGAAATGTATGTCGCTATTTTGATTTTTTTTGACTGATGGTTAAAGAGAACACGCCTTTTCTCTTTTCCTATCAACCAAGACGCAACTGCTACTGGTTCTATATCGATGATCTTAGAAATAGGATATATAAAATACATATTTATATATTAATATGAATATAAAAATCAATAATAAATTTCACAAAAACTGGTCAAATAGATTTTCATGGATTAATTATATGTTTTAGAAATTTATTTTTGGATAATCTTTTAATTCCTTAATTTAAATATGTTGCCTAAAGTTTGTCTTTGCATTTGAATTAACTTTATTGCATATTTATTAAAATACTTGAATATGTAATGTCTGTTTTACGATCGGCTGCACAAGTCCTTATTTATGTCTAATTACAAGCCTATATTACCTACTTATAGGCTATATAACAATATACATATAAGTTGGCTTATCACAGATCAATGTCGTATGTTTAAACCGCAAAGCAGTCTTACTTTTGACATAAATACGTCCATGCTGTTATAAGGATTCCGACTCCTTATTTTATTACCTGTTAAATGTCAAAAACAAGCTTTAACGTCACCAAACAGGAAAGCCTACACAAATGATTAAAAGTACATATATTTAGTATATTACAAATATAGAATGTTATTTTTTTTGTATGTTTTTACCTTCAACAGTGCGTATAAAAATGTTTGTTTAAAGTATGTAGAGCCAAATGAAACTTCTGATGAACTCTCTCGCGTAGTAAATCCCTTGTGCTGTTACATAAATGGAAACGCAACTTGATCCAGTGAAACACGAGCGCGTTATGAATGCAATATAGATATGATTATGTTCTACTCAAGAGGATAAATATGTTTATTAGCAGTATTAAAAAATGTATTTTAATGTATTTCATATATTATAATTACTTATTGTAATAGATAAGAGGCCCAAATCTATAATACTTGACTGATGACTCTTAGGATTCCAATCTAAAACTAAATTATTTGCTATGAACGTGTTATGAACGAATAAACTAGCTAGCTATTATTAATATAGCAATATCTCTATATAATTAATAATTATTATATTATATGTATATGTTTTATTTAAGTATCACGCGTAAAATAACCGTTTGGTAATCATAAGGTAAATATTACAATATGACGTTATTCTTTTTATTATCTTTTAATGAATACTTAAGTTTTTATTTATAAAAAAAAAAAGTAATAACAACAAATATTTTATAGGTAATGTAAATATAAATGCACAGCTGGTAACTATAATTACTTGTAAATGAATTATTCAGTCTTAATGTCGACGATTGACATCGAGGTATTATTTTCCTTTTGCAATATTTTATTAATTATTATCGGGAAACTGAAATAGACTCTTAATGAACCAATTATAATATATTCCCTTGCGGTTTTCCATCTTTTCTTTAGTACAGGCGTACTTTCGTGACACTTTACACTCATTCAATTATACGCATGATTGACGACGAGTTGTCGAGTATTTTACGAGTGGCGCTGATTTCTTATAGCATCCAGGAAGAGGCCTTTATATGACCTCACTGTATCTAAAATAGAATTTGCTAAGTGGACAAAATGACGAACATTTTTTATCCTGTAAACTTGAATATTATATTACGTCCATAATATTGTCTGACATCGAAAACCTAATCTACGTATTTTATACATTAATAAGGAAATATTTTTAATCTTTTGTCCATTTTTTACAGCTAATGGACTGACATGTATAATTATTATGAAGATTAAAATGTTTGTTGTCTGTTTCTGTGTCTGTTTTCTTATAAGCTCATAGATTAGCCTAAATTTGACTAGAGCAGATATGACGTATTAACAATGCTGATGTCTAAAATATTTTAGATATAACAATTTTTCTCTTGGTTCGTACCAGATATCATCAAATAAGTTGGGCGGACATATATGAACTGTGAGACAACCGACCGGATAATATAATACATTTAAGCAAATTTAAATGACAGCAATCAAGAAAAAGCTTTAATAATTATTATTTTTTTTATCCTTATCACCAGGTATAATGTACGATGGCAAAGAAAGACTAATGGCGGATGCAGAAGTCGTACTCAAATCTGTGGACGGTCGTTGTGCAAATGTCAACAATTCAACCGCAAAAACTTTCATCACGTATCGTCGGGCGCACAAGACGGTGCCCTGTAACGCCCTGGTCGTGGTCGACGTGTGCGTCATAGTGGCGAGCAAAGGGGAGACGCCGCCGCACGCGTTCTGTATGATAGCGAAGAATTTGAATAAGGGTCAGTTGGAGAATTTTATGTTTATTATAACCCATAATGCACAGAGTATAATTAATATAGGTACAGAGTTCTGTTCTTACAACTAGTCACTAAACTCTTTGAATCTGTCTCACAATCTCCATTCTTTTTCACATTTCTATGTGAACACTAAACGTACGTATAATGCTCAATTAGATATTTTCCTAGATTCAATTAATTACTATTTCATTTGTTATATTTATAAATAATGGCTGAAATACAATTCTTCTCTTACAATTGATTAAAACCTTCCTTTTAAATAATTCTACATTGTGTATTGCCGATTGATAGAATCCTATTGTATTAATGTAGGTTTTACGATACTTAAATGAATAAGACTTAAGATATTTATTATTTTATATATCGCTCTTGTGGTTTGCGGCCAAACGACATTGTTCTATCTAAGGTTGCGGGGCCGATTTCTTCACAGGGAAGATATTGGCCTACATGCAAATATTGTAGTACAATCAGTTCACTTTGAAGGCGATAAAAGAATATAAAGCAATGTCCTCATCTTTCAACATCCTTGAGTCACTACGAGTACATATGTATATTGTTTGTATGTAAAATTATAATCTGCTTTATTTAAAATAACTATATTATATTGTTAGTTATCATTGTTCTAACTTTACTTAGTTATAATATATAATAACTAAAGTCTTAATTATTATCTCTCTACTGGAATACCAATAGCCCAAAGCAAAGTATCGTTAAATAAACCAAATGATAAGATTGTAATCAACATTGAGTAACATTGATGTACAATAAACAGTCTAATAGCATTTCCATGAATCTTCTCCCTTCGCCCCTAAAGATAACTATAAAGTGCTGACGACGTAATGCGGGTTAACTATTTATTATTGAATTATTTTTTACATTACGTGTTTCGCGTTATATAAAATAAATCTAGATTTATTCTTTACGTGAGCATGTTAAGTAGTTTACAATGATTAAAAGTTACTTTGCTCGGCTCCCGCATGTCTTGAGAATAATAGATATAACATGAGAAAATATTTTTAAATATGTAAACGATAAATAAGATTTGTAAATTCTTTTTTTATAGGATATGACCGCCGTTTTTGTAGAAATGTAAATCTAAATTTGGTCATTAGGACCATCCTAATAAATCACTAAAAATTCCAATTTTTTATTCAATCGTAAGTGCTATAAAAATAAATTTACATATATATAGAACCACCTTCACTTCGCTTCACAGCCTATTTTACCCTTAGCGGGATAGCAAGAGATAGCACAGCGCCAAACGTTACGTTCCCTACATATGTGTTTCGGGGTTAATAGCATATAAATGGGTTAATGACAGTGGACGAGGCACTGTCGTTAACCCCTTGATACATGCCCTTCGGGGAGTCCTCATGTTTTTCATGTGACCTTCCTCCAGTATCTTCGACACTGTATTCGCGAAAATTAACCAAGGAGCGGAGAGCCCTTTAAGTGAAGGACGGAACTATAAAAATGCATTTAAATTTTACATTTTGAATTTCGTGTCACTTTTCTGTGATGTCAGTTGATCTTGTAAACAAAATGCACTGATAGTGACTTTAATCTACTAATAATAATAACGTTGGATAGTTGACACTTTGATAACAAGACCATATGACGTAGTACCATGGCGTCAAACAGCAACCTGTTTCACATATTTAAAAATACCGATCAAAACTTTAAAATTTATGTTCACTTGTTCACAATTGCTTCACTATGCTATATATTCTCGTATAGAATAAAATATCCAATTGCGTAACTCCTGTAGTGTTATTACTTACTGCATGACTGCCTTATTGTAGTGAGAAATATAATTTAAATATAAAATATAAAAATTTGAATATATTTGTAAGTATCGTCATCCATGAGGCCGTCGGGACGTGGTGAGAGAGTTTCTGATTGTAAACACGAAGGTTGAAGGTTCGACCCCTTCTCGGAGGAGTTGAGTCTATCTCTCAACACGCAGTCTTTAATTAGGGCAAAAAGTGAAAATGTTGACCATAAGAAAATTTTCTTTGCCTACCCTACTATTTACAGGGTAAAGCGTGCAGCTTAAAAAAACTAAGTATAAAAATATATATAATGTAAAAGATAGACGGAATCGTAACTCGCTATTTACATTGGAACACGTAACATCGTTAATCATTTTCCATTAATTTTCATAATGATTTAAAGTAAATATATAATTAAACGTATTTTACATTGTCTATATTAATATTATAAAGCTGAAGAGTTTGTTTGTTTGCATAAACGCTAGCTAATCTCAGAAACTACTGGTCCGATTTAAAAAAAAATTCAGTGTTAGATTTATCGAGGATGGCTAGAGGCTATATATTATCACGCTAAGACCAACATGATCGAAGCACCAATGAAGACTGTTGAAGTTTTTTTCCCCAAGTAACTATTCCACGCGCATGAAGTTGCGGAAGGCGGAAGCTAGTTAACAATAAACTGAAATGCAATTAAATGTAGGCAATTATACGTTCCAGTTGTCGGAGAAAGAAAATGAATGATTTTAACTATTTGAGATAGACATAAAAATTTGGGACATGCGTGCTTTTTAATGAGTTCATATATGGTAAGCATTATATAAGTTGTTTTAAATTACAGGGTTAATGGGTAGCGATGTGTTCCTATGCTACAAGAAGTCAATGAACCGTCCACCGTTAATAGCTTACAAACCAGAAGTATTATTTAGGTGAGTTACAAATATGAATTTGGCATTTTAATTGTTTTAAAATTAAAGTGAACATGTCGTGACTTGAATTTAGATAGCAACTTAGCAAGTGAACAAAATATATATATATATATATATATATATATATATATATATATATATATATACATATATATATATATATATATATATATATATATATATATATATATATATATATTATATATATATATATATTACTAGTTGATTAAACTTTTATACAATGAATTGTATATCTTGGGCAAAAAAATACTTGTTGAGAACTATCAATTAAAATTATTATTTTGATATGTTCTATACATAAAGAAATGAATTGAATTTAATGAATTAAATAATTATTAAGCTAACATCGCCCATCAAAAAAAGATTTACTTTAATTTTAAGCAATAAGCAATTTGCACCAAAGCTTAAAAAGTGTATTGTACTATTAATAACAGCGTTAAATGAAAAACTTTCACAAAGTGCGTCAGTAATTATCGCCCCGCGGCGCTAAAAGGTTCTGTTTAATGAACTTTGGCCAACACGTAGAGGCACTACTGTTTTAACTGCATTAAACTGCATATTTCTATTACTAAGAGCACTTTTAGCTATTATATGGTATTATATGGTATTAACCGAATGTTTTAAAATTATGATGATGAATATTTTTTTATTTAAAAATGATTAAGCCAAGGAAGGAGTCTTTTTATATTTTTAATATTATAAATTATTATTAAAGAAAAAAAACATACAATATTTGATTCAACTAAACATGTAACGTAAGACGTATTAACTACAAATACCTATCAGCCACCCTGGCTACATTGATAAATGTAGCTTAAATTTTTGCTTACTAGGAAATAAATTTTAAGTTATTTTTAGTTTTAAAGTATATTCTCCATTTTGCGGTGTAAATGTAAATAATTTTAAGATATAAAAAGAATTCTATGTAAACAAATAGTTGGAGAAGTATGTATATACCTAGTTGCCGAATGTTTCGAAACTTTCGAGAATCGTAAGCCAGGTAAAAGTATTAAATCGAAGATTGCTTAACGTAAAGTTTTAAAGTATTTTACATAATCTTCCTTATTAAATGATATCGAATTATTCACAGGTATCCAACAATAGATCGTCGTAGCTTAGCGTTTCCTACATCAGTGCCGCTGTTTTGCTTGCCGATGGGCGCGACTCTTGAAGTGTGGCCGAATTTGGCCTCGTCGCCTAAACCTGTGTTTTCTACCTTCGTCCTTACTGTTGCAGATGCTACTGATAAGGTTAGTAATTAATTAATGAACATTTTTCCTTAGATTCTAAATAGATAAGTGTGAGCAAAATGATTGTTATCCTATATAGATTGGTTGTTATTCTTACAATTATATTGTGTTTTAATATTATAACAAGAGGTATTGTTTATAAAAATTCTAAAGTAGGTAATTGTAAAGCATTTACACCGAAAATTTATGTAGCACTAAATTAAAGTTACCATATTATAATTGCTCGCATATTAGACTAGAACAGCAGGCTTAAATCCTATTTTTAAACAATTAAGAAAGTTACATTGTTATTATTTTTTAATTCGTATATAGTTTAATAAGAGAAAATTTATCTTAAAAATTTATATTTTTTTTGTTTATTTAGTTTCATACATTATTATTTTAATCTTTTCAATATTTAAAATAAATATGCATATACCCATATAGTTTATCACAGATCACTGCGCGAGTAAAATGTGCTTTATATGGTGAAGACCTCGTATACTTTTTTTTTCACCATGACAACTAAATAGTTATTATGACAAATATTTCACAATAGAAACAAATTTATCCCATGCAGGTGTATGGCTCAGCAGTAACATTCTACGAACCGTACCCCCATACTGACGTGAGTGAAGTACAAGAGGAGCAGCTAGGCTGGCGGTCCGGCATCTCTCACACGACGCACTCGCTACACGCGAATAAGTGCATCTGCTTGCTGTCGAGATGGCCCTTCAGTGATACTTTTGAACGCTGGCTGTTATATATATTGGTATGTATAAAGACATTTATATCTAGAAGTTGAGTAAGTAACTTTGTATTGCCAAACTGTTGAAATTAAATCATATAAATATAAACGTACCTGCAATGCTTTTTAATAACGCCAAGATGGCGCTTTATATTATAATGTACTTGTAAATAAATGTAACTGTGGTTTTTTTTTTTAAATATATTTTTTTAATTCAATGATAATATATAAACATACGTTTTCCCTATACTGTTTAATACCATCAAGGAAAGCAAACTAAATAATAATAAATGAAAAATCAAGTATTTAATTAAAGTTAATTATTATAATTTTTTACAGGAAATGTCATGGAATAAGGAACCTCTGAATATTCCTATAGAGCGATATATAACCCACTTATTAGAAGAGGTGCCGTTTCCAGAGCCACGCATATTATTACAGGTGAAAAATTATAAATATTTTATTTCTTTGATGAATAAAACATATAAGATTGATCAGTATAAATATATAAAAGAAAATAAATATTTAATTTAAATAAATAATATAATAATGATTTGTATCTTTTTTTATAAGAAGTAGTAGGTTAGTAGAGGATTTAGCCGAGATGTACATATTTATTTATACTAAATTAAACGGGCCATAATTAGTATTGTAAACTTCATTTAATTTATAAAAAAATATACCTGTATTCATTAACGCATTGTAAGTCATATTGTTTAATAAGAAATACCAAGGGAACTCGGGCCCTTGTAATAGTTACATTGTAACTATTAACATAGTCTAATATACTCTAACGTAAATGGAAATCCAATCCTACGCAAAAGAAACAACGACTCAGTAGTTCCTGAGATTTGTGGGGACAAACAAACAAACTTCAAGTTTCGTGTCCCCCCAGCTGTCCCCCACAAACGCCCACGACCGCGTGATAGTGACGCGGCGCGACGACCAGCCGTTGGTGCGCAGCGGCGCTGGCTTCCGGCAGCTGCTGCTGAACCTGGGACCCGACAACTGTCTGCTGTTGCTAGCTCTCGCTATTACTGAACAAAAAATACTCATACATTCGTTGAGGTAGGAATTTAACTGCACTTATTATTTCCATTGAAACAGTGATTTTTTACTATGATACTTGTACTATATAAGTATGTTATCATATATAGAGAGTTTCAATCAGGAGAGTGTATATTTCATTTTCCCTATCTGGAAAGTTTAAAAGCACAGCGTTAAAACTCACCATAAATTACGCAATGTTGAATCATGGCGGAGAGTGGAGAAAGGCCTTGTACCTTTTATTTAAGTATTAATATGTTAGGTACTTTCTTTTTTCATTCATATACTTAATTTTAAAATGAACATTTACATTTATTTAATTTCAGGCCAGATACATTAACCGCGGTTTCAGAAGCAGTATCTAGTTTATTATTCCCATTTAAATGGCAATGTCCTTATATACCATTATGTCCCTTAGGTAAGTTTTTTGATTATTTATATACCAAAAATATTTTTTAATAAGTTATAAGATTACTTTAATATATAATTTTTTACAGGTTTAGCAGAAGTATTACATGCACCTTTGCCATACCTTATAGGTGTTGACTCTAGATTTTTTGACCTCTACGAACCTCCACCAGATGTGACGTGTGTAGATTTGGATACTAATAACATTACAGTACGTACATTTATTTGTTATTTAATAGGAGTAATTGATTTTATTTACATTGATGTATAGTCTGTAGGCATTATTATTATATCATAATGTCGACGATTTACCCAAATTAAATTATTTTTGTGCTAATAATATGAATGATCCTTCATTTATATATATGTCATGACATACGTTTTGTATATGTATTTAATCGGCCCTTACTTAATATTTGTTATATTTTATTAATTTAACATATTACTTATTACTGAAACGCTCGGTGCTCTGAGTGTGCGTGCACATCGTGCGATGAATGTGCCTGCATCCTTTACTATACTAATATGTATACATTAGCGCTGGCACTTTCGTGAGATTCACGAAAGCTCATTAACGTCTAATATAAGCGCTTTATTTTATTCTTCATTACTTATAATATTACGTAATTACTTTTGGATCATTTTATAAATGTGTTTATATGTGTTCTGTGTTGTGTGTTAAATATGTTCTGTGTTTCCGAAGGTCATGAAACGTCTCCCCTTACCTCTCTTTCCACTCACTTTTGCTTCGTATATGTTTTTTAGCATTCTTTCATCGCTCATTCTCGACGTGCCCAATCCACCTGAGAATCGATTTACTTGTGTAAATAAACTAGTACCAATTTTAATATGTAATATTTGCTAAGATTAATTTTTTTGAATTTCATAGGTATTGATAGGTACTTAAATCTTGCGACAAACTTTTATTATCATATAAATTGTGTATAATGAGGTTATAAGTTGTTAGCTAAATGAAAATTTAATTTTCTTCTTTTTAGAGCGTTTAAATAAAAGCTTTCTTTTTTCAAAAAAACGGTTTTTACTTTTAATTTATAAAGTTTATGTTTAAGAACAAAAGAGACGTTTCATCCTTATCCTAATATATTAATATATATTCCTTATACATTAGTCAAGAGCCCAGCAGATAAAAAATTTAAAAGCTGTTAGCTTATTATAAATGCATACATTATTTTCAGATATGCGAATCACAGAAACATATCTCATTGAAATTGTTACCGAAACGTCAAGCTCGAACGTTGCGACAGACGCTCGAACAGCTCTTCACAAATATACGTCCAGGTATTATTTATTTATTTTTATTAACATGTATATATGTGATATTTTTATAAGAATTTATATAATATAAATGGATTAATAAAATACAAGAATTATGTGACAAGTTTATAATGTTTTTTTATAGCATCTCCGATCCATATGTCGAATGGTAATAAATATAACGGTGAACCTACAACGAGCTTAGATCGGGATTTCCAGAAAAGAAAAAAGGAGGTATGTTTTGTACTTTAGTATAATAAAAAAAAAAAAAATTCAAAAAGTTTCATTCAAATACATTTTTCAAGTGATTATTTTTAATTAATTTTATATTTCATTAGAGTTTATATTCATTATAGTTACTTTTATTAGATATATAGAATTTTCTAGTAACACTTATGGGGTGCCACTTCACAAATAATACAATTAAACTACTTTGCTACGTCAACAGCAAGCCTTAGAGCTCAAAATTCAAGAAGCATTTCTGCGTTTCATGGCGGTAACGCTGCAAGGTTACCGCGGGTACCTCATCCCCATAACGAAGGCGCCCACTGTCGGTACGACGGACCCGCACGCCTTGTTCCACGTTGACGCTTTTCTCAGGTCTAGAGATAAGGTGATGTATTATTTATTCATATTTTACTGTTTCAAATGTATGAATGTTTGTACAATTTTTTGTAGCAATCTCTGTTTCTGTGAGTATCAACTAATTCACATTGTTTAAAACCAAAGATATTTTTTTATATCTCATAGAGCAGAGTCAGAGGGTATACTCCGTTACCGATTTACTGTAAAAAAAAATTAGACAAGTGTTAAGTGGTGGAATAAAAAAAACTGGTTTTGTCATTTACTCGAAAAAAAAATTTGCATAAAATTTTTATTGATATTTAATAATTTAATTTTTAATTACAGACACAACAACGTTTCTTCTTCCTAATAATGCGAACGCAAATGTTCACGCGTTTCATTGAAGAACGATCGTTCGTATGCGACGCCGACCAGGGACTGACCTTCTTCGATGAGTGCATAGAGCGTGTGGCCGCCGGCGACGAGCCCCTACTGGGAATCGATCTTGCTAATACCTCGGAACGAACTGTTTTCGTGTTGCCGCCCGATCCACCTGATCCTGGTGAGTGTGTTTTATGATAATTGATTTTTTTTTTGTTTTTTGATGTAGCTCGTACCTATAACAAGTTGATGTTGAATTTCTTAAGAGACGTGTGCCTATGTATCAGTACGCAGAGTACGCGTTCGTAATGTTTGTGTTATATAATACTACAGAGCAACAGTACACGTACGACAAGCTGGTGCTGTCCGCGGAGCTGGCGGCGCGCTGCCGGGAGAGCGCGCGCGGGGGCGGGCTGCGCGCGCTGCCGGCCGCCGCGCTCGCGTCCGCCGAGTCGCTGGCCGACGCGTCCCCCATGGCGCGCCGCACCAAGCACGAGATCGCGGCGGCGCAACGGTTCGTTCGTTGTTTGCGTGTCTGTGTTTTAGTCTTTTAGGAAGTATCGGCGATTTACTATTATGTTTGTTAGATCTGTTTCGCAATGATTGGATGTACGTACATAAATAAAAACTACGTTTGCTATGCTATGCGTGATAATGCATACAACTAATATACGTACACGTGAACATGTCCAGGCTAGCCCGCAAGGCGAGCTTGTCCCCCGAGGCGTGGGCCAAGTGTCTGCTGGGCGCGTGCTACTCGCTGTACTTCCTGACGCTGCCCTGCCGCCTCACGCTGGCGCGCGCCCGCGAGCACGCCACCTTGCGTCACGCGTACGAGCTCCTGGAGAGAGCTACCAAGCTGAGGGTGCCTTGTGACGAGGTATGTTATTTTTGTATATTTTTATTATTTTATTATACTGCTTATTTACAATGTAAAGCTAAAATTTATATGATATTTTTTGAATTGGTTCGAAATTCAATTTTAGAATATATTATGTGGTGTTTATTGTACTGAACCTCAATCTCAATTTATATACTTATGGATGTTTTTTAAGATATAACATATAGAGATAAGATAAGATATAACATATATTTAAATGAATTAAAAATCCCAGGTATGCTACAGAGTAATGATGCAACTATGCGGCATACACTCGCTTCCGGTACTGGCAGTGCAGCTCCTGTTCCTAATGAAGAGAGCGGGCTTGCAGCCGAATGCATTGACCTACGGATATTATAATCGATGTGTGCTGGAAGCTACATGGCCGACAGATATGGCAAGGTATTTTTACTTTTATAATGTTATTTTTTGTTTCATGTTAATTGGAACTTATAACTAAGTAAATCAAAACTCCTCTTTTCTCTAAGAAAATATTATATAATAATATTATTTTTCGCATTTTGTAAAATACTTATTAGTCCAATTCAAACCAAAGTATCAGTTTACTTTGTTTTATATTAATTGATCAATAAATAGCATATGTCAGTCTGAGAGATAATTAATTTAATTAAATTTCAAAACGTAATTTCAGCGGTTCGCAGCTGCTATGGAATAAACTCCGCATAGCGGTAATGGGCGCCGCGTTGTTCAGGAAGGCGGGGGCGCAGCGGGCGAGCCGCGCCGCTGACGTCACCGGGAGTACGCTAATTTTTTTATTATTTAGCTTCACGCTGTATCCCACATGGCAGGAACCTAGTGTTAAGGAAGACACTTAATTGTCCACTTTACGAGTGACGGAACTCGTCGCCGCGCTGTCTTTTTACCAGAGCGTAAATGTTTGTAATCCGTTCCAGCAAGTGGGAATCCAACCCGAAACCGTTGTATGCATGTTTGTGTACTTAATATTTCTAATTTTATAATTATAATTTAGTTCTGTTAGTATTCGTTACGTTTCAAACTAATTTAGAATTACGAATCACCTGGCGTTCTATTCTTAAAAAAATATAAGGAATTAGTCCACGGAAAATATATATTTTTAATTAATGAAAATACACTTAAGAAGGAAAAATATGTGTAGAAGTGTATAAAAAAATTGGTTGTAGCGGAATATAAACCTTCGATACCGTTCTAACTCTCGTCGCCAATTAAGCTATACGTTCTTATGTACTACCTATATAAATTAATAAATTAATAATAAAACATTGCTTGCTTCGTCAGGTACAGGCACGCTGCCGCGAGTGCGGACGGTGGGTGGCGAGGGGGCTGACCTATCGGCCCTGGCGCTCGCTGAACCTACTACTCGAAGCAGATCTAGCTTGGATTCTGGTTTGTATATTCTCTGTTTATATATTATATAATGTATAATAAATCATTTTTTTACATACTTAAGCTTAATTCATATAATGTCGATTTCTTGAGTAATAATAATTTAATTCAAAGTTAAAATGCATCTAAATTTAAATAAGTTATTTACTAATAAATTTTAATTAACTGGAAAAATTTTGTCCAATATCCGTTATATTTATATTGTACACATAGTTCTTTATCGAGTATCAGTAATTTATGATAGTGATATATCCGTACACAGCCTCGGCGTGCGACGGCGCGGGCGCGAGCGCGTTCGAGGCGCTGGTGCGGCGCGGCAACATCGTGCGCGCCGCCGCGCACCCGCGACACCACCAGCTGTCGGCGCACGCGGGGATACTCATTTCTGGTACGTGATGTGTTTTTTTTTTATTGCTTCGCCTTGTTTTAAAATATTTTTGACCCACATATGGGTATGTAGAGAGAAACATAAACAGTGTAAAGACATTACCTCTTCTTTCCCGTTCAAGTTTCGAAACATTACATTTTGATTTGCGGCACTCATAGCTGCACCTTGTCCTACCAAAATGGGGAAATGAAAACAATCACCCTCCCATCGGAAATCAAACCCACAAGCGTCGCGTTTACAGTCAGACGCTCTACTTTGTTTTAAGTGATTTTTAATAGATATAGGTACGATGAATCGAAGAAGTTTCACTTCTGTCGTATGTACTTCTGTGTACGAAGTTTTTTTACAAAGTGAATAATGCAGATGATTAGATGATTAGATTACTACCAACACCATTAACTTACTTACCAACATAAATGCATCAAAATTATTGTATACTGAATAATAGCATTAACTAAAAAAAAGTAAATTCAAGTCTTAGTTTTATCAATATACTTTAAAATATTATTGCGATAAAAATATAGAATGTATTATTTTCCTCTAGCTTTACCATCAGACCCGGACTTGACAGGAACAACGCGACCGAGAAGTAACTCATTAGGCAGTGAAGAGCCCCAACCACCGACCATGACCATAGTTGATAAGAGACAGGTATTAAACACATTATATTTAAAAAAGATGTTAGTATATGTTTATAATTAAATTATATTTGATATTATTTTTAAGCATCCACTCTGTATGACTCTGTACTGTATGGCACTGGTACAAAAAAGGATATCATTTGACTCTAATGTTTCCATTATCAATTATAGGGAGGCGCTGACGACGACGTTTCTAGTTGAATTCAAATATGTTCTTGTATCTCTGTATAACTTATATTGTTACAAACCGCCGCGCTTACAGGCAGACGATTCTCTAAATAATAATTTTACCTGTGAATATAAAATTTGGCAGAAACTTGGTTATTAAAATTTCAATTAAGACCCAGTTTTTGATAAGAATAGACAGTAAATGAAGACAAAGAATAGATAGCAAACGTGTAATGGGAAAGTGAAGTAGCTCGTATATATTATATTAGTTACCAATATGTTGTAATCCTTCACAGACAATACACGTGAGTCCGGACAGTCCGTCAGACCTCCGTATCCTCACGCGGTCGGAGAGCTTCGCTGGCGACGCACAGATTATACAAAATCTACAACGACTCTCCTTTTCTAGTGGTAATTATCTTTGTATATATCAATTGTTCTAATACTGTTATTTGTTTAAAATGTGTAAGTTACAGTACATACATAGTTGTTGATAAGAATATGAGATTCTGAGTAATAAAGACTAGTGGTTCAGTTACATCTCACATGATGCTGGATGCTGAAAATATAAAACAAGGATTAAAGAAAAGGATTTAGATTAGTTAAATTGTTAGATTAGTATTCAATTTTAAAATGTAATATTATATTTTATTTTATTTACAGGAACATCAAATCCAAAATCACGTTGTTCGAGGACGCTCAGTTTTCCCGAAGAACCAGAGAAGGAAGCTGCGGCTATGGATACACTCGATAAATTGAAATCCTCACCATTAAAGTATGTTTATTTAATTACTTAATACTTACTATATTTAAATTATACTTAAATATTCGAAATTTGTCATCAAAAGTAATTTTATATAAAATTAATTAATTAGCCTGTGTTGGCAACGTTGCTGTTCTTTCGTGGAATGAATTATTATAATGTCAGCGCTCTGACAAGACAAAGCGCGGCGTAGTATTCCGTTTTTGGGTTAAAAATATTAAAAAAATAAATATAAATTTCGTCTCCAGACTGTCCCCCCGCACGCCAGTGCTCAGCGACGACCCGCTGGGCGCGCTGTGCTCCCCCCTCGACGCGGCTCCCCCCGCCGCCGCCGCCGCTCCCCCCTCGCCCTCCCTCCTCCCTAAGCACGAGCTGTCCGTCAGCCCCAAGCTGTTCCACAGACGGAGCAACTCCTTCCAGGACGAGCCGCAGGAGAGCGTTGGGTAAATGATTTCCTTTTTTAATATGCTTTTATTTAGAAACAACAATTTATTTATTGAAATCCATTCTTGCTTCTTTTGTTTTGTTCTTGAAATATTTATCATGAAACTGATTTATCATGAAAAAAGATAAATGATTAATTATGGATATTAGTTGATATTTAAACCCAGAATTCTAAATTATTATATTAACTATGTTCAAATTACAGAGTTTAGCTTACTTGTAGTATAATATTTTTTTTAGAATCCTTTCCCAAGGTCCTTCCTCATTAAATAGCATACAATTTTATATACAATCTACAAAACTATTTTAAAACGTGACCATCATAACAGTGGCCCATACTAACACCACAGTAGCGCTAGTAAACGCAACTACAATAGAGCGGAGTGAGCTCGATAGTTTCCTCTTTACAGGAAACTGCATAGAAGTGAAACGGCACCCGCTACAGTATCCGCCAGTTTGGCGAGCATTGGTAACACTTTGAAGATTAGTTTTGGGTGAGTTTCTATGTTATTTTTGTAAAATACGTGTCTATATATTTTACATTTTTATTTTTTATATATTATATTATTAATCGTATTAGGGGACGTCCTATGGAAATAAATTTAGGGGCCGAGGGGTTCTTTCAAAATGTAACAATAAATTATAGAGATAGAGAGGTGGTCTGTGAAATAAATGCCATGTAACATATTTTTTTATTTAAAATTAAAATTGTTCTTACTTAATACTGTATTAATGTGTTACGTGTTATTTTGGTAGAAAATTAAAAAGACAGTAGTGACATAATTCTGACGTATTCACGTCACAATTTTGAGTGATAAGTAAAAAAAATAAATAAAAGATTTAAAAACTGTATTGTAAATTTGCAAAGCATTTGCAGCAAAATTTGCATAATTTGCAAACTAATCCATAATATATTGCATATATTATGGATTAGTATATAATATATATAATATGTATTAATTATGTATAATGTATACATTATATACATAATTTGGATTACACATAATTAGGTATTCCATAATTTGGATTATGGAATACCTAATTACACATTTCCGGTAAAATATACATACATATACGTGTATATTTGTTTATGTTTATAAAAGTCAACACTTTTAATGAAAAGATTTCCTAATAGATTTTTTTATTACTGTAATAAAATACTTTATAGAAATTATATATACTATAAAGCTTGCATGTCTCGAAATATTTTAAACATGTATTTTTTGCATGCCCTCTTATTAGATGCTCTTAAATTTGTCGTTTACAAAATGTATATTTAATTTTTCTGTTTAAAAAACATATACATATTGCTATTACTTAAACGGTCATATAGAGTATATTATAGATATATTTAAAGCATGCTAGTTTATATTTGTCATAGAATGTATAAAGAATCACAGATTTTATCGATATGCTTCATTTATTTATACTAATTTCACCATTTATATATTTTTTTTTTGGTTTAATAATTAATTCTTTATAATTTAATTAAATGAAACATTTGGTGAGATTAGTATTAAATAAATACTAATTCGACACATAATGCCCGCACCGTATGCTAGCAGTTTGTTTGTTTAGACGCTATTCTCCCGCCCGACTATCGTTGCGCAAGGATAATATGAAAATAGGGAAGGCTATGATCGAGAGTTATTTCAGGTGAGAATTGACATATACAGACTACATTTTGGGTGGTGGTTGTGGGTTCATATCATATATAGCCATTAGGGACTCGCAAAGTGGCCCGGTAGTTAAGTAAAAGTAACTAAATTTAAACAATTTTATTGTAGTTATTTATAAAAATGTAGGTATATTATATAAATGGATATTAAAAATTTATGTACTTTTTCTTTTTCGTAATAATTTTTGATATATTGTGACAAAATATACATTGAATTGTTAATAAAATTTTTAACTTCTTTAATATATAAGCGGTATTTACTAAAATGCTATAATATGCTCACCTATCAGTAAACAAGGTAATCGTTAATATAGTAAAAATATTATTTGAAACTTCCTTGCCTTCTTTATAGATTGAGGTAAATATATGAAAAACTAGCAGAAATAAGTTCTACAATCATAATTTATATTCATTTGACAATCCTTCATACTGTACATCTGCAAATTCATTCAACATATTAACACGCCTATGCTTTTCTGTTGATTTATTTTACCTAACAACAATTACATAATAATAATTAACAAATAACAGCTATTTATTTTAAATATAATATTTATAATACATTTAATTCAACAGTCCAACAAGTATAGCGGGAAAAAAATCCAATGAACTCCTACAGAGCGGTCTGAGTAGTCTTAAATCAGCCGCAACAAGTATGGCAAAGAAGTTCGATGAAATGAAAGAAGTTATATCGGCTAATTCGACGCCCGTTAAAGGCGCCATTGGCAATGCAACTAGCGCTTTAGCAAACTTTATATCGGAAGAGGATTCGGGCGATGGATCATCCGAGATGAATGACGGTTAGTTGTGGTCTATTATTTTGTGAATTTAAGGGCAAATAATGATTTCAATACATTTGTGAAATGGAAATAACCTAAACCTGTGACACATTTTAAGGGTAACTCTGCACAGAGAGACATTGGGTCAAAACGATTAACACCATGCGATATAGACTATAACCGTCCTAGATGAATAAATTATCAACACAAGAATAGCTTATTAATACCAACCATACAAGCTTTGGATTTATAACATTAGTATATATTGTGTTTGATGAGAGAAGACATTTTTCAATGCCACTTTTGTCTACAGTGACTGACAAATTTTTTCCATGAAGTAAATTTCAGTAAACATCTATTATATGAACTCAGACTATGCTTTGTCGTACGCATTAAAAATATCAAAAATGGTATCTTGTATTACGTGAACCTCTACATTAAGTAATATTATAATAACACAATTGAATACAATATATTAACAAATAAAAACATAAATAAATTTGCTTAAAGAATGGTCGACCGGAATGGGATTCAGACGCGCTTCTAGCGACGCCGAGCTCGCGTATTCAATGGAGAGAGGGTCTCTAGCGACTCTGTTGTCACATCTGCCTGATAATTTATATCCCACGACGAACGTAAGTCATTTTGTTACGTAATTCCTTCATTTTAAAAGATAATTTTAGTAATTTTTCAAGTTTTTGGTATTTAAACAAATACGTTATACGTAAGTTGTCTGAGCGATTAAAATTTGTTTTAATTATTCCACTAAGGCTTTATACTTATAAATGGGTTATTATAATATATTAAAGTAATATATTTTATAGTTAAAGCTCTCATTAATTTAATGTTGAGCGACATTGCAAGTAAATAGATACAGCGTGCGATACGGCGGGGCCGTGTAACGTACTGCGCCTCCATTCCAGGACGCAGCCAAAGCAAAGTGCCCCACGCGCGCGCACATGACGTCGTGCTCGCAGTGCCACCAGTGCTACGCGCACCTCTACGACGAGGACATCATGGCGGGCTGGGCGGCCGACGACTCCAACCTCAACACGCGCTGTATAGCCTGCGGCCGGCACACCGTGCCGCTGCTGTCTGTGCACGTGAGTCTCGGACTAGTGCCCCGAACTAGAAGTACTGTCGGATGCTAACGGTTGACGGTTCTGGTGTAATAGTTTATTAAATAGCTTAAAGCAGAATAAATTAAATATAAATTCATTTTACTGAGTGAATATCGAATTCAGAAACAACGCCAATACAGTCGCCTAAGAAACTGCCCATCATACCGACTATGATTTCCTGAGGCATCATTTCGTTATTTTTGTTTTTATATATCAATTGAAAGTACCTATCGAGCTGACAACCTGCATTAAGGATAAATTTTATTATTTCTTATTATTACTTTCGCTTCATTTTCCCCTCGATCGATCGAAGATTTCCTCGATGATATGCATGTACAAACAGACGGACAAAAAACTTTAAAATCATAGATTCATGTTTAATTATATATTTTTTTCATCTTATTTTGTGTTTGGAAATATATGCAATGTACAGACACTTTTTTACAGTGTTATTCTATTATATATTCTTATATACTACGAGTATATGTGCAGTGTTTACTTGAGGTCCATTATAAGATACATATTATATGTAGTGATGTAGTAATGATACTTATATTTAATATAATATACTTTCAGATAATACGAGAAGGACAAAGTCAAACAGAGACATTAAGCGTACCTTACTTAAATCCACTCGTCTTAAGAAAAGAATTTGAATCTATTTTAGGTAAGTCATTGTAAAATTGTTTCTTTTGTATATTTTTTTTTATTTACAATATTATAAATTAAGGAATAGCTACTAAAATGTAATTGTTAAACTATAACTTGTTTGTACGCTTTAAGGTGATGTTGTTCAACTTAATTTTTTATACACTTAAAAATTTATATAATATAATATTAATTATGTAGAATAACTTTAATAATGTTAAAATATTTAATTTAAAAAAATCTCCTTAAATCTTAAATAAGTTGTAACAAGCATATACGAATTTCAACGAAACTCCATAAGAACGTAACTCGGTAACGCTTTATTTTACGTTCTCTACGAATTACTATTTTCTATGGGAATATCAGTTTAATTTAAAAATGTTAAAATTTTTACTAATTACAGGTAGAGAAGGAGACGCGTGTCTCGCCGAGCCAGAGTTCGTCGAATCACATCCCATAGTGTACTGGAATTTAGTGTGGTTTTTAGAACGTGCTAACATTGATAATCATCTGCCTGACTTGCTAAGTCCCAACTTCTCTGCCAAGTACCAGAGCACTGATCCGTTGCCGGATCTTGATAAATTAGGTAAATATGACTGTTTATTCATTAGTTCTTAATTATAATTAACATGAGCTTGAACTTCAGCTCTTCATTCATTTGTTCATTCTTCAACATTGTCATTCCACTTAGCTATTATATTAATATACTCGTTTAGTGGCTGATTTTAATAGCTTAATTTTATTGTATGGAATAAGAAAGTGGGTTATTTCCATTGGGTGTTATTAAAGTTAGTTTCTATAATATTAGCTACACAGTGTTTGTAAAATGTACTGTTTACTTTGCTAAATATTTCTTTTTAAATTTGTTTTATCAGTATAGTAGAGTAGAAATAACAAGCTTAGTGACGATAGATTTGGTTTTTCACTTCACGAATGCCGCAGGCGGTGGCGGCGGCGGCGGCGGCGGCGGCGGCGTGGCGGTGCACTGCGAGTGGGAGCGGCGCGAGGGCGAGGCGCAGGCGCTGTACGCGGCGTGGAGCGGCCGCCACGCGCCGCGCTCCCGCCAGCTGCGCGCGCTGCTGCTCACCGACCACGACTGCGCCAAGAACAACTCGTACGTTCACACATACACCTGCTTTATATTATTTCACTATAATTTCAAGGAGCGTCTGTTCAGCTGATCTGTTACAGTACGTAACGCGGGTCCAATTGTGTTCTCAATCCATCTAAGAATCAATTGTAATATATACTCGCAATTCTATTCAAATCGGTCCAGTCGTTTATGAAAGGAGCAAAATGGCAAACACATATACAGAAAAAATGTAGATATGTAGATATGTAGATATAGTTGTAAATGTAAGTTAGTAGTAGTAAGTTAGTAAGTTGTAAATGTAGATATAGTTAATTGGCTACTTCACACTTTTTTCATATAAGTCTTAATATTTGTTGATTAAAACCGACAACGCCGTAAAGGATGTTAGTCTACGTATGGTCTTTGCTTTCGATATTATCCAAATTGTAAACAAACATTTGCAATTGCATCATGAAGCTAGCATAATGATTGAACGGAGATTTTTATATTTTAACCATCACTTACGCTTTTTTATATAAAATATATAATTATTATTATTATACTATTATAATAATTATTAGGTGTGTTATTTACCTCTTGGATCAAAATAATAAATATTTAATTACACTATTTTGTTAAATTATCATAATCAAATTATAAAATATTCTTATGTATTTGATAACATATATTACTAATTTGTTTTAGCGTTATCCTTGCGATTTTGGATGGCCTTTTGAGTAATGATCTGTCTGATGCTATAAGAAAACTGGCGGCGTGGCGAGAATCCACATGCAGTAACAAGCGATACTACTCGTATTACAGGTTAGCTTATTATATAATACTAAAAAAATAAGTATAATAATATTGTAATATAAATGGATAAATAAATTTGTTTCTTTGTCATATTTGTTACCTAAAAAAATATAACACTACTTTTCATATCCCGAACACAAATATATTGCTTTAAAGTGGTAATTTTTATCCCAAAATATTGTAACGAAATTTAAATACCATTACAACATTTATCTTCCAGAGACATCCTCTTCCTCGCGATGGCGGCGCTGGGCGAGCACAACATCGACCTGACGGCGCTGCAGCGCGAGTACGCGCGCGCGCTGGACGGGCTCGGCCACGACGCGCGCGCGCAGGACCTGCCGCCCGCGCCCGCCGCGCTCTGCTGCCGGCACTACTTCAAGCGCCTGCGCCTGCCGCAGTGACGCAGTGACCTCCTCTCCCGGCATGCGTCTCGCCTTAGTATCGCGTATATCCTTGCGGACTGTGACCACGTCCGCTAGTTGACCACGCCTCCCTCTTGTGTACACTCCGTCTTTTATGACCACGCCCACTAGACGACCCTCCCGTTATATATTACGCAAAATATTTCTTCGGACTTTAGAGGTTACACAAATTTACACACACACATACACATGATTGCAAATTAGTATATGAGTACTGTGGTCATTGTACTTACATGCATCAAATATTTAGTAGTGTGTGTCCAATGGCCACATTGGATATATAATTAAAATACTTGAGACCACTTAACAAATAATTGTGAAACGTGTAAAGAGTATATTGCTTAAAAAATATTGCATATAAAATATGATTAATAAGCAGTTAGCTTTTGTAATATTCAAAAATGTTATATATTATTTTTAGAAATTTCGCTTAAAACTTTACAATAATAGCTTAGCTATCCTCATCCTCAACTTGAAATGTAACCTTTTTAAGTTTGCTAGCATAGCATATCTTTATATGAGAACCTATGAAATAAAATTCCTCCTAATCTAACTTAAAGCCAGTAGTCGCAAACAAACAAATTATAAAAATTTACTAACTAAATATTTACCACTTGTAAATAAATGTTGTAGAGAAGAATTTAACGTAATAATAATCAATTGATCAAAATTGAAACATTTATTTGAAAGATTTTTGAATATGAACAAGTAAGTACGTGGCGTTAGCCGTCCATTGTGTTTGTAAGTCATTATTTCTGTAAAAAATTAAACTTTCAAGCATATATTATCATCAAATAGTTTTTTAAAGTGAATTTTTATCTTATTGATTAAACCCACTTTTAATATTTAACATTTGCAAACAACAATTGTTGTATTAAGATTGTTGTTCTTACAGTCTTTGTTTTTATTATTTTAGTTAAGTTTACAAAAATAAAATTTACATTGTCTGAACGTAATGTGCGTATATGTGTAGTAGGACTGTTAGTAATAGTTGTGTGTTAATTACCGCTAAAAAAAATTTCTTTGTAGTCTTTTGACCACAATCTGTTTATAGAAAGTGAAAAATTTCAGTATATTATAAGCTTTGTTTCTAAATAGATGGAATGGGGGAAGTTGATAATTCCAACTTTTGACAAGTTTCAAAACATATGTTTTGTACAAAATTATAGTATTCAGATTGTTTTATCGATTTTGATAAATATTTAACGTATTCGTTCGCTACGTGACGCAATAAATTATGAAAATAGACGAAGTAGTTTCTTTAACTTCTTGAATAATTACGGCCTAGATTTTTAAGACTGCCCCAATTATTTCCAATTTCAGAATTATTTTCATCATTCAGATTATATTTATTTTACATGTACAAAACTCTCTAATGTGTTTAAAGATTATCAGGAACATATTTAATCTATGTGTTTAGTGACATTGTGAATAATATTATAATTAATTATACTAATAACGTATTTAACTATTACCTATATTATTAATCAGTGACTGCTTATTTAATTAAAAGCAATAAAGTTTTAAGTACTAACATTTTAATATATATATTTTTTTTCAGTATATTGATTATTTAAAGGAAACATATTCAAATATCTGATGTGTTTTGTTTATTATAAAATTATTGAATAATTCTACTATTTATGTAAATAACATATTAAATGTTTTTCATTCGGCATTAGTATAGGATTGCGGGTGCTAAAGCAAAATATTAAATCTTACTATATAAATTCGAATGTATATACTTAAGTAAAATTAGCCTATAAAATATAAATAATTATTTTACAACCCGAGTATTTATTAGTTTCTTATAAATTCAGTCACAATTAACACGGCTTTGGTTTATTTGCACGCAATTTGTTTATTCTAAATTGCACTTTAGCTATGTATTATTATATACAACTAAATATGATGTACTTAGTCAATGTGACTGCCAAAATCAAAAGTATTTTATGGCTGAATGAATTAATATAAAATGGAAAGTGTTTGTAATAATTATTCTTAAAATCTGCTTGAAAATATTATAATGAGCCATGTTCAAATCAACAGCAACGAAATTTTATTGTAGTTTTTAAATTGATTCCCTTATAATGGTAAAATCACAATTGTTCCCAATTAAGTGGCCTAAATACTAATTTAAGTCAGGATTTTTTAACACATTAATACTCAGTTCTTATCATTGTAGCATTGCCATTCTCTTGTATGTTTGTATAGCATGAGTTGTAATTTATTTATTAACTAATATTCAATTCTTGAACTTAAGAATATTTTTCACGAAATTTTGTATCCATTTAATGTGATTAATTATGACTGTGTAAAAGTATTAATGAAAAAAAATATTAAAATGAACTTGAAATATTTGTATATGTAGTCAGATATGTTTACAAGTTGTTCTTTAGTTACAGGTAGTGTTTTATCTAATCAATCGTTTATTTTATTTATATTATATACAAAATCGAATAAACAATTGTCTCTGGGCAAATTTGTTTCATATTAATTATTAACATAACAGGCGTTATATTGCCTATGATGATGATAAAGCCATATTTTAAGTTCCATATTATTATATAAAATGGTGTTAGCCACAGATGTATTTTTATAATATTCAAGTAATTAATGAGTTTGTAATAATATCTATACAAGGTAATCGAAAAGACCATGCAATAAAGTGTAATTGATACCCACTTCTTGTTAATTTCACATTATTTTATGTAATGGACTATTATGAGGAGATGAATATAATTTTTTATAAAAAATATAAGGCTTCATTTTAATTTATTGTTTTATTTCCACATACATGTCATAAAACAACACATTTTTTGTTAAAACAATATATACATAGTTATTTTGTAATTTTTACTCAAAGTAACTACAAATTGAGTCAAAAGTGACTTTCTGTATGCATCTATTAATTTACATTTATGAAGTAGCTTTAATTTGCTTTATTAAATATATGTAGACCAATGTAGGAAAACCTTGCGATGCAGAAAAATAAATATGATTGAAAAATTGCATATTTACAACTCCAATGTAGAATTATTGAAGCCTGATCACAACACTAACAGTTGAACCCTACAGTTGTTTTTGTGCGAAAGTTTTCGGTTTGCTTTTAACCTGTTAGGTATCAAGTTCTGTTGGTATTAATATACGATGATATTTGTTATCATTATTATCTATATATATCTATATATGATATTAAAAAGGAGGAAGTAATTGGTTTTTTTGCCTTATCTAGCAATGACTCCAAAAACAATGGATTTAAAATAGTTAATAAGTAACGATCAATCAATGAATAATTTCTCTATTCAATTATCAAAATGTCTTTATTTTAAAGTTAAACATGAACATTACATTATAACAACTGTACTACAAAAATATAAAATTTGCTACATTAGTTGGTTAAATGACACAAAGTCATCGCATATTTCTTTTTTAGACACAACACATTGTGCTGATTTTTTTTAGGTTAAATATTATTTTGATTTGCATTATCTGTCATTCCTATAACACGATACAGGAATCTGCCATCATGATCATAAAAGCAGTCATTCATTTTATATGTTGCCCCATTTTTATAGGCCTTCTTTGGAATTCTAATCCTTTCTGGATATGTAATTACTTTATGTTCATCATTTTCGTTTTGCTTACAATCAGCAAGTCCAGTTTGTTCTTTATTTTCTGTAATGAGGTCTATATCATTTTTTGTAATAGGAACTATTTCTTCATTTTCGCCTGTCCCTACTGAATCTAAGATAATTCTGTCAGGCAAATTCACATTTTGGCCTTCACATAATCGTGTTCTAATTTTGCTTGCCAGTTCATCTAGAGTGACTTTCTTGTAATCAATTTTTTGTTTAGGTTTTATTGGTTCAGATGAAGTAGTTTCGTTCTTTTCACTAGCATTGCATTTTTCACTTTTTCTGCTGCTACTTTTATTAGCACATCTTTGTACAATTTCTTCAAATTCTCCCATTTTTTTTTGTGATAAATCAATCTTAATAGACTTTTTATTTAAAGGGGGTATAATTCTATCCGAAAATTTAAGAAAATGTTCTCTTAATTCATCAGGTATATCTAAATGGCCTTCTTTTAATTCCCTCCAATTTCTCATAGCAGATGCATCATGACGTGCTATTCTATCTTCGGTTGCAGGTTTCCACGGATACTTAAGTAGTTTCTGAAAATAATAATGTCAAGGTAATTACAAATATTATCATCATTTTTCTTTTCATCTCATGAAAATATATATCATGGCACAGCGGCACATTACCTGTCTGTGAGCATGATGGTTATGTGTTCTATCTTCCTTAGGAAAATGAATTATTTTTCTTACATTCAATGACTTATTTTTATCCCCTCTACAAAACATAGGGTGACATTGAGGTCCACCACTCTACACACATGGTCTTAAAAAATGAAGCAAAAAGTCTCAACACTAGACATGCAGTGTCTTATTTTCTTAATTGCTTCACACTGTATCCCACATAGAGCAGGATACAGTGTGAAGCAATTAATAAAAATTATATATCATTTCCACTTAATAAGTAAATAATATATATAGAAATAATAAAAGTTACAATTATGCAATAAAAAAATATTTTTATACCTTGACCACTTGTTCTGTGACAGGGAAGCTTTCAGCAATTCTCTTAGGTGTCCAATCATCAGGTTGAGTTGAGGCTAAGTGACGAATCTGTTCTTTTTCACTCCATGTCAATAAATTTGGCATATTTTCTTTAAAGTATCTTTCTTTAATGATATGGTGTTTTAGTTTGTGTTTGCCAATAAGTGATTCATTCATATGTTTATCATATAATCCACCAACCTAAAATATATAAATAGATCGTTATATTTAAGAATTTTTATAATTTTGCCATTAACGGGGTATAAAGTAAGCAAACATGTTTTAAGCTTTGCTTATATTTTAAAATTAATTACTTCATAAAATGTGCTTTCAGATTGCTCAATAAATTCCTCAGCATCATTATCTTGGATTTTAATACCGTCGCCCTGAAATGCCTTTAACCTATGCTCCAAGCCGGGGTTCGCTGACTGCTTCACAAATGGTTTCATAAACCTTCCTCGTAAATTTCGAATAATGATTTTATCACAAACATAAAAAATACGTCTCACATTTACCGAAAACATAATGTATATTTTTATATCATTGGTTACTAAGATGTAGATGTTGTTGATTAAAATTTAAAGTTTAAGCACAAGAGAAATAGACAACTAAACTCATTTATTTCTATTATAACTCATTTATTGATCAGAATATGACAGCGAACTTCACTTTCACGTTGACAGTTGACAGATAAGTAATAACTTCTGACTTCTGACTTCTGTAATGACCTTAAAATGATATTTTGAGTCTGTGGATAGGAAGTCGTCGGTAGGAAGAAATAACCTAGTGTTAAGACACTCTGCTACCCACTTTCTGTCTTTCCAGACATTGCTTGTTGAGTTGTGGAACTCAACGCCGCGCTTTGTCTTGTTACCAGAGCGGAAGCGAGTAGGAATCGAAGCCAGACCCGTCGCGTTTACATCCAGTCGATATGCCACTGCGTCTGTTTTGTGCTGTAGATCTGTTAAGAAAAGTATATTAGTTCTATGTGACCAAAGTCCTTTACACTATGTATACATAGTACCTACAACAATTAAAAACTTCCATTCACCCTTTACACTATCAATTATCTAAATGATGAAAAGTAAATAATGAAAAGTAAAGTAATTTTTATATAAAATGAAATCACATTGTTATAATATTATAAACTATAACTAAGGAAATCAATGCTAACGTTCCTTACTCAGTTACAAATTATAAAACTTTTATCTTTATTGATTTACATCTCAAGTAACAAAGTGCAATCTATTATAAAATAAGGCAGTATTAAGCTTTTTTTGAAATTACATAAGTTTAATATATTTTACACAATGATTTAGGTAGGTATATAGGTATCAATTAACATTTACTACTAAAAGTTCAATCTACATCTCGGAAATATGTTACAACGAATTAGCTTCACACTTTATCTCTAGCAAGATAACCGGCAAGAACCTTTACCAAACGTTACGTTGCCTGCATATCTTTTTCGCCTTGTCTACTATCATTCCTCTTCATACATGATTTCCTTTTATTTCATTTCCTTGCATCTCCGTGCTTATTCCGTAACCTTCCGAAATATCACAGTGTTCTTGAAGATCAACCAAGGCCTCCCCACCTCTCTCATCACTCGTACTTTCATCACGCATTCTCTTAATGTGCCTAAAACACCTAAGCACATGTTTCTAGGTTCTTAACACCCTTAGAACCTTCCATTCGGTGATCTCTTCATTGCAGATTCAGTTAGCTATACTGGCTCCACATATAATCTTAAGAAATCTCCATAGTATTCATCTTTCTTCAGTGTGAACGGCCTAACGTGTAGCTATGTTGACGTTATGCCGTCTCATCAACGCAGCCAAGGCACTTTTAAATATTTTATGGACTACTAACCACAATTCCCAGATATATCACTTCGTTCACTTGTTCTCATATCTTTCCATTTACACTGATCTGTAAGATATCTTACAGATTCTTATCTGTATCTGCATTTGTGTTCTTATCTGTTTGTATGTCTTTTCTTCATTTGTTTCATATACCAATTGAAACAATTTTAGACCAGTATTTAGAATTGTGACCAATGCTTGTGATTCACAATCTGATGATGCAATGAGTACTGCATAATCTGCGTACGCAGACAATTTAAGTTTAGGTCGCCTACTTTACCCCGTGTCAATTTGTGTCACTACTTGGAGACAGCTTTTCTAATACACAATGAACAGCCAAGCTGATAAAAATATCAAAGTAAGGCAACACACTAGCCATTTCTCGTAAATCGACTGAACGATCTCCATAAAGACATTTTACTTCCAACAGCAAGGGTCCGTTCACGTTGTACCAGAGTAGTATCTACAATAAATTATCCTTTCAAACACATTTTGTAAGACTACGAAAACGAAACCAAGCAACTTTATGGTTTATAGCCGAAATTTGTCGTGACGCGTAGAAGGAAGATCTGATCCATGTATCCTATTAAAAATCAAAAGCCTCTTTGAGGCTGGTTGTGGGAACAAAAGATTTTGAGACTGTTTTTTTCATTATTCTCGAAATTTTTTTGTATAAACTTATCACCTTAGCTTATCAAACTGATAGCCCTATCTAAAAACTCTCCCAAAAGTTCAGCACTTCGCATCATGGAGCTTAGAAAACTCTTGGTATTCCTTTTGAAATCTACCACTGCACTAACAAAATGAGAGAACACTAACACACCTAAACCTTCACACAATAGTTCGCCTTCTGATATGCTAGTCCAGAAAATGACGTGACTTGGACGGTACGTTCGGTTATGGAACAGCCTAGCGCTTGGCCTTAGTCATACAAATAACAACCGATCTTTAACATCCATAGTTTTTTTTTAAATATTAGACTAGAGGCAAATCGTTTCACTTTCAATAACAATGCAATACACAAATAGTTTTATGTTATTAATAAACCTTAGATACGTACACACACACACTCGCACGCACGCACCTTTGCACGTACACATAAAATCACATACGCGCAATGAATTAATTTATAAAAAATCTGGAACATGGCTTTAAGTACAACAATTTTTTTAATTAACGTAGTCATTATCCAAGTTTAATTTTATGAATTATCATATCAGCTCATATGTACAAGCTATATTCAGTAAGAATCCGTAAGAAGATGTTTAGTAGTTTATACGGGAAACTAAAATAAGCATCCATCCTCACAAACTTTCACATTTATAAAATTAGTTGGAAGTATAATTACAGTTTACCTTAGTACTTACAGCTTGACCTAATAAGGTGTGCAAATAACAAAAATACATTCGATCACACTGTTGAAATCAAAAAATTGTGTAACATTTTTGCATCGAAAGTCGAGACCACTTTGGAAAGTTCAAAAAGACTTTCAATCAATAAATTTTTAAGTTGTTTTGAGTGCAAGAAGAGCATTAAATTATTTTCACTTAAAATATATATTAAATGAGTCTTCTTTATTTTCGAGACATGTTGAGTGACACGTTGAGTGACACGTTGAGTGACGGAACTCTACGCCGCGCTCTGTCTTTTTACCAGTACGAGGAAAGGAAAACATTTGGTTCCCCCGAGTAGTAATCAAATCCACAATCGTCGTTTCCAGTCAAACGCTGCGCCGATGCTCTTGTGGAGCATCGGCGTAGCGTTTGACTGAAACGACGATCCACAACAGTTGTCGTAAATTTAAATTTCTAAAGATCTAAATATTTTTCATATACATATAGTACTTTTCAATTGAATTATTATTATGATTTGTTAGAAAACGAAATTCTTAAATAAATAAGAAATATTCCAAATTTAGAAGACCAAGGTTACTGTAAAAAAAATTTGTCTATGAGAGTATATATTATATAGTGGGTATTCATTTGTATTACTAATTATAGATATTTAGATCTATTTCTTAAGACAACGAGCGCATAATTGCAAGCTTAAAGTTAAAATAAGCGTTTCGAATTATATGTTCAATGTCGCTCTAAAACATACTTTCGAGAGTCGTTCTTTTTAAAATTAATTTAACTATTGTCTCTATCGATCGTTGACGTCTGTTGAGTGGTGAGTTTCAGTAAAATGAACTACCGTACTTTTCTCTTGAGACTTATGTCATTACATATGATACATATCAAAAATAATATAATTAAAATTGATTAAATAACATTAAAATGGCAATGCTAGATAACGTTATAAAGTATTTATCAATGGATGAGCGGCTTTATCGTGAAAGCAAGAGTTACGAGTACAATCTCAATATATGCGTTCAGTTCAGCACCGCTGGCCGCAACACGCGCGCGTCGTCTAGTTTTGACGTCAGCTTTGATGCTCACGAGTGTCGAGTGATCAAGATAAAGAGTATTTCTTATACAGTCTAACTGCTAATTTATAAGTAAGTTTATTTTTATTTATTATTAACTATATACTTATTTTATGTAATTATTTTAAAATTAAATTCCTTATGATTATTTTTACGGTAAAAGGTTTTTAAATTGGTATCCTGAAGTTATATCTATATTAAGTTTATAATAATACTCTTATCAGTAATTGATATTGTTAAATATATAAAATATTTTTAATTATGTTATCAGATGAATTGATGAATTTCTTAAAATCAGATTGGATATTAGTTATATATTTTTTATAGTAATTATTATTGACTGATATCATTATAACTAAGTAAAATTCACTAAAAGTTTCTTATCTAAATACTTACGCTGAAACTTTTCCATATATATATTTAAAAAAAAAATTGTTTTCTTAATTAAAAATAAACATAATACGTACGTACAAATACAGTCAAAATATCCCTTCTACATGTGGTTCACATACCGTATATAAAATGAATGAATGTGAACATAAGATGACAATTGAGACTTTCTGTAATGTTTATTGTTCAAAAATATTACTTATAATTTACTCACATTTTTGCATATTTTATACAAGACGTTATAATATAAATATATTAAATTTGAATGAATTGTTAGTTATGCGGACTCCCACAACTTTCACTTATGTATGTAAGCAACATTGTACATATACATACTGTAGAGATCAAAATGTGTATAGAAAAAAATTATATACTAAATAATTACTATCACAAATATTTGATAGTATACAGTTGTTAATTTCTGTAAATATTTTTAAACAATTAATTTAAAGTTAGTATCAAATCAATCTATTAATCAAGTGCCATTGTGGTGTATTGAGACAACATCTTGTTATGCGATGATTGAGTCCAGTCTCAGTCGGACAACAAATTATTTCATCGCTCTGAAAAGAAACAACGGCGTTGAGTTCCGCGACTCATCGCTCATATTTTAAATTCAGGCGAAAAGTGCAGAACGGAATCTATTGAATGCGTTATATACATATTAATTTTATTATTCTATTTTAAAAAAACCTTAGTTTTATATATCTCTCTTCCATATTAACTTTCAGGTCAGAAACTGAAGTAACTAGGTGCTAGACACGAATGTGTATACTAAGAGTATGTTTACTTAGTCCGTCACACGCTTTAGCATGACAATAATTCAATATTATCATTTCACAACAAGTAACTGCTATGGAAATCAAAATATTGACTTTACTTCAGCTTTACGTTGAAATTACACGAAGATGTAAACTCTAATATCAACAATAATAGGTATACTAATAAATGAATACATAAATAATGTATTGGCGTAGTTTTTATTCAATTATGAAGTGTACATAGTTTTTTTTAAACAACATCTTTTCCTGGATTTACAGTGAAAGGTCCCCCCAGATTATATATATTGATATACCTTATTTAATTTGAGTCCTCAAGAGTTCATCGATACCTATTGCCAGAAGGTGATATCTGTACCTTAACAAAATTCTATTCAAAATGTCAAAGAAGAGTCGCATCGGTATTATATTTAAATATTATCAATATGTGACTTGGGTATTTTACTTAAGACAAGTTTTCACTTACGCAAAATTTTCTCAACCACTCTATTTAAATGATTAACCTTGTTAGCTAGCACTGTTTAAATATAATAACATTAGAAGAACAATATTATAATATGTGTGTAGTTTGTAGGCACTATTAATGTAACTGTTCGCTAATATAAAATATATATTTCGATTATTTTTCAACCTTATATTTTAATAGGAACTATAAATTGCCTAACGTTTTACTCGTTAAGAATAACAATGCTCACAAAACATCCTATATTATAAACCTTGTAATTGTTAAATCGTGGCGGTCTGACCTTGAGAATGCCACACATATATAAAACAGCGCTATTCAAATTATAACTATGTATTCAATGAATATTTCAATTATATTTATAATATACCTAAGAAAAAAGACTGATTGAGTCTTTTCGAAACAGGTTTCTTAATTTATACAAAGTGTACAAATAAATATTTTATATGACTTCATCCATTTTAACTTTTAGCGGATCGCGTGACTGTGATGAAATCATTTTCATATATCATTGACGGACATTGTATTAGCTTCTTTTTTCAGCGTTATTTAATAAATATAAGATAAATAGATGCTTCAACTAACAGTTTAAATTTCTTCATAAATTCCGTAAATATATTGTGCAAGAACTTTTATAAATACCTTAGCAATTTTAACGATAATCATATAATCTAATAAAACAGGTCAAGTGCGAATCGGTCGGACTTGCTTACTTAGGTCAATGGGACGTCTCATTAATTAGATGGACATACAGACAGACGGACAGCGAAGTGATCCAATACGGGTTTTGTTTCTTTTTCTTTGAACGTTAAAACGAACAAAATATTATATCTCTATAATGCTTCCTTAATAATTTTCCTCGATACCTCTACAATCAACATACCATTTTTATAACATACCATTTTTATTACATAGGTATATCATCATTTTTATCGACTATTAAGATGTTTTCAAGAATTTTCTTCAAATAGAAAGTTTACCCAATTATAGTAATTAAGTGATTTTTCCACACTATATTATTAATATTTATTAATGTGATCTGTTACGATATTTCTAGTTGACACTCAATTAAAATTTTCCAATGAGATTCCGCTTCTTGTTTGTGTTTACCAGGTATACCACTTTGCACGGTCTTTAACATCCTCAGTGGACAATCTATTGGCTCTCATGTCTTGTGTCACGACATCCAGCCATCGCTTCCTTGGGCGTCCGGGTGGTCTAACTCCAGGGACAGACATGTCAAGGCACTTCCTTCCGACATAATTCTCAGATCGGCGCATAACATGGCCATACCATCTCAGGCGACGCTCTTGGAGCTTATCCGCTACGTCACGGACCCCAAGACTACCTCGAATGAATGTGTTGCGTATGCGGTCGGACCGCATAACGCCACACATCCATCTCAGCATCTTCATCTCCGTGACGTGAAGCTCCTGAGTGTGCCGAGATAATGTTGGCCAACATTCGCTGCCGTATAAAAGAACCGGTCGGATAATGCTCTTGTATATCAGTCCCTTGAGCTTGGGCGGTATTCTGCTATCGCAGACCACACCAGTGACCTCCCGCCATTTGGCCCAGGCAGCGTTTATACGGGCATGGATGTCGTGGTCGATGCCTCCAGACTCATGCATAACGGCTCCAAGGTACCTGAACTTCTCCGACCTAACGGCTGGCTCAGGCCCGATATGGATGGTGCTCGAGTCCGGGTTCCCGCAAGCCATGTACTCGGTCTTCGACACATTCAGTTTGAGACCACCGTTCTCAAGCGCACCCTTCCAGGCGTTCACTTTACGCTCCAGCATCAGTCGGTTCTCGTCGATGAGTACTATGTCATCGGCATACATCATCAGCCACGGGGGCTGGCATTGGATGTGAGCCGAGACAGTATCCAGCACTACATTGAATAAGAACGGACTAAGAGCTGAGCCCTGGTGAACCCCTACAGTAATCGGGAAGGGCTTGGTGTCGCCAACAGCGGTCCTAACCACTGAAGCGGAGTCGTTGTACATATCTCTGATAACCTCAATATAGGCTTCAGGGATCCCCTTGGATCGCAATGCCCACCAGATACACTGACGTGGCACACAGTCAAAGGCCTTCTGCAAGTCCAAAAAGGCCACATGCAGAGCTCTCCTTTTTTCCCTGTAAGCCTCCATCAAAGTTCTGAGGGCAAAAATGGCGTCCATAGTGCCTGATCCTGGTGGCTTTTTTATAATATACATTATATATATATATATATATATATAGAGATGATATATATATATATATATATATATATATATATATATATATATATATATATATATATATATATATATATATATATATATATATATATATATATATATATATATCATCTCAGAGGGTGTCTAGCCAATTATCTGTCCGATATTTGGTTTCCGGCATACGGGTACGCGACCCCGGGACCTCGAGCCACCACTTTCATAACCCGATCCAATCCATGTAAGTGGTGTCCCTCCCCTATATTCCAAGTCTTTCTGCCTCTTATTCCCTTTCCTTTCCTGGTTTCTCCCAGTAATGGGTTTGGAGGTCAGATGGCAATCGCTCCACAAAAAACCACTTCGCCACTCATATGGACCGATTGGTCTTAGTCGGAAGGCAGACCCTGGCAAAAAGCCGGGACTAATGCCAGGAAGAAGAAGATATATATATATATATATATATATATATTTTTCTTCTCTAGACTATCTAGACTTTTTCTAATTATTAAACACATTTTAAACAAAATAAAAATACAATTTACCAATACAAATTGACGTTTACGTTGAGAAGTTTTTAGGGTTCCGTACCTAAATGATAAAACCGAGACCCTATTTTCTAAGCTTCCGCTGTTTGTCTATCTTACCGTCTGTTTTTCTCTCCGTCTGTCTATATGTCAACAGGCTGTATCTCATAAACCGTGATAGCTAGAAAATCGATATTTTCACAAATTATGTATTTCCGTTGCCGCTATAATAACTAATACTAAAAATAAAAAAAATTAAATTATTTCGTCAGCGGAATACCTACAATCATGAAATAGGTACGGACCCCTCGGTGTGCGGGTACTACTCGCATTTTTCTTATTCTATATTTATGAGAAATATGTATGAGAGATAAATGCGACATGAATTAATATAAATTAAACTGTAAATAAACATGCATCTCTTGTACCCCTATAATAAAAGAGGTTGTCTATATTATCTTTACTAATTCTATTACATCCAATTAACTATAATTATCGTAAAATTAAAGCAAAAACGGTGACTTTTTACTAGGATATTGTATGTTATACCAATTCTGTATACTTTCCTGTGTTCTTATCTATTCTTATATCATAAAACTGAATTTATTTGGTTCGCTTATCACAGAAATTACTGCTTTGAATAAAAAAAAAAATCTATTGGCTAGTTTACCGTTACCGAGAAAAAGTATAGGCTACACTCTGTCGTGCGACGTGTCATGTCATACGGCATTCTAAGTTATTTCCATTAGATACGGGGGCGAAGCCGCAGGCATAAGCTAGTATAGTAAATAAGCAGAAAGGTACATCACTATCTTCATCACTTTATATCGATTTTTGACCATCACCAATTACGTTACAATGGCGTAACATGATCTATCTATGAATTCAGTTTTAAATGGATTTTTTTTCCTTTAAATAACAATAAATTATTAATTGAATGATTGAAAATGGATATGGTATAGTCTAGCTGACATTCTCGCTAAGCATATTGGGTAAGTAATGTCGATATCATTCCATATTGCAATATTTCCTCCGATACGTTTCAAAACTCTGTAGATCTTAGTTTAATATATTAAATGGGTCACGTTGCTTAATCGTTGAAACCTGTTATTTAACTACCGATCCAAAGCAGTTAGCGAAGGGTTTTTATATATTACTTGAACGTTTCTATTTAATTATTTCAAGTTATATTTTTTTTTAATTTCAAGGTTTATTAAATACAACATATTTGTAGAAACATCAATAGTTGATCTGTAAACAAAAGAAAAATATTTTCTTAATTTATATTGCCATAGTGGGGGAATGAAAATAATACTTTCACCTAAGTGAGGATTGAAACCATAACCATTACGTTTACAGTCAGACAATTTACTACGCCACATTGGCGTAATCAGCATAAATTATACTATATAGTACTTATTCTACAAAGCATTATTACTATATAGTACATTTGTTCCAATAAAAGAAAACTAAAACAAGTCGTAGATCATGTAACATATATGTAATTATTAGACATCGGATTATATGCATTTGCATGTTTGCATATGCAAATGCATATAATTGTATTTTTATAGCGTTATTGCATATTTTGGTACATTTTCATCGATAGTGTATATTTTACGCACCTCCACCCTGCAAAATCTCAAGGAGCGACCTAAATCTAAACCCGAGTCCCGAACGCGTAGGTGAAATGCATCGTGGGTGCGAAGCCCTTCCTCGCACTCACAATTTACACCACTCGCTGTTTCACTCACGCGCTTAAAGTATTTCAATTGCTTTTGTCTCACTGTATTTATTATTATACAAAAATTAATGGAATCTTTAGTCAATTTAGGACAGATGGCACTGTGATTTTTGAAATCGACAACAACTACTGCGTCATAATTCGTCTTCTAATTCAGATGAAAGTTTTTAGAAAAAACAAAAAAATGTATTCAACAAAGACTTTGTGGACTATTCATTGGTTGCAATATTTGTTTCCATCAGTTAAATATCGAAGTATGCCGGAAATTCCTTAAGTAATATTGCACTAATCAGATAATTCCGAAAGAATCAACAGATAGAAAAAAATACCTGTCTACAAAGAAGTAATTAGTGAAATACGCGCTGATCTCTGAGAATTTAGAACCCATAAAAAAAGTAGTTGACAATTAATAGTAAAAGTAGTTATAATAATAATAAAAAATATATTAATATAACTATACAAATATATATAATGTATTAATGTTATGGGAAAATAAACTTAAATTGTAATAATAAATGTTTTTTTGATTATGCATATTCTGTACATATTTTGCCCCTTTTTTAGTGCATATTAGCATGCATATTTTGGCATTTTGATAGTGCATATAATCCAATGTCAAATAAATATTATTTAAAACTTACAAAGGACTTATATACAAGAATACTACGCGAACATTTTTTGTTCATTTGCATTAATAACCCGAGATTCTATCGCCAAGTGGCTTTTTTTTATGACACGCAACGACGAAATATTCCATACAAAATCTAATTACCATATATTTTAAATTTTATATTAGAAGCAAGATATCATATATACCTATCTTAGATAATAATAATACTTTATTGCACAAAAAATATATATATACATAACACTTTACAAACATATGTTAGAGTTAATGTGCAATGGCGGTCTTATCGCTGAAAGCGATCTCTTCCAGGCAACCATTATAATCAATATTGATATTGGATCAGTAGTACAAGTGCAGAAAGAATAGATTTTAATAAGATAGCTTTATTATTAAGTAATAAAGAATTCTACCTCGTCATTATGTCAGAGGTTAAAAATATACAACTAAAACAATAGTGCTACACACAATTAAATTAATTGCTTGTAATAGCTGAAAATAACATGAATTTTCCTAGTAATTTGTATTATTGTTAACTATTACGTTGTATATATAATATTTTTTTTATTCTATAAGCTTTTAATTATAACCATTTTAAATTCATAAAGCATATGTAGCTCTTTATAAATCATATCAAATCAATCATATAATCAATCTTTCATAAATCAAACAAAGTAAAAATATTGATTATATGTGATTAAAAGAGGCGATTTTACGCATAAAGTAACCTAACTCGAGTTACAACGTAGAATGTTTTAAAAGAAACGGGTAAATATAAAATTTTAATACTAAATATATTCGCTATTTTTACGCCATCCATCGTCTACTTATCGTACAACTTTTAGATTAATAAATATAAAACTAAAATTTAAATTATTAAAAGTACTGTATAAGTATACTTTGATTTGTGTGACCTTATAATATATTGTACAAGTTTATTATATTACAATCTGATTTATTTGCCCTATCACAGGTAAATTGTATGTGTACAAGGACGAAACATTTATTACTTTATTTCCTATGTTTCAAATCTACTACTACGTACTACATATTAAGCACGAGAAGCTCCATGTTTGAGAGTACTAAAGATAATTTTTAATAATAATTATATAGGATAGACAAGTTATTGGAAAGGTGACGTGCTTTTTAGTAACTTACCTAATATTGCCATACATACATTTATTATATTGATGCGAAAATAAGAAAAAACAATGAACCAATCGTATAACAATGATGGATTCCAAATTCAAAAGTAATATTTTGTTTATTTTCAACTGTAACAGTATTTATGGCCAGACTGGCGCGTGTACATATAAAAATCGTTTTCTGATAGTTTTTCTTACAATTGACAAATAGTTAAATATTATTATGTTAAATATTAAACTAAATATGTCATTCCGTTTACAGCAATGCCAGACCAAGAAATTGAAGCGGCAGAAGCGCTAGTCACAATAAGGGATTGGCTTAACAAGCAGCCACACTTACCTCATGACGTCGGTAAGTCTATAAAAACTGTTGTCACCTAGTAAAGGAAATTTTATATATATATATATATATATATATATATATATATATATATATATATATATATATATATATATATATATATATATATATATATATATATATATATATATATATATATATATATATATATATATATATATATATATATATATATCGAAGTGTCCGCAACTGACTGACGGTGCTTGTGGAAGAACAAATAAAAACAAACCTGAGTAAATTATTAATTTTTATATTAATTGGTTTCTTTGGTCTATGAGACCAGTAGGTTGGTAAGTGAAAAATGAGCATAAACACAATACTTGAGAGAGAATATTTTAAAATGCTGTGTTATAACAAGTTATAAAATGAATCGAGAGGATGTAAAATCCCACATGCCATCATTAAAAAGCATTTTACTATAATTTTGTGGGTTGCAAATACCGATTTAAGTGTTGCAATATTTTCGACAGAAAAGTGGCGTATCATTGGGTCACTGATGGCGTGTCAACACTAGTACATCACTATCACTATCGGTCATATAATATAAATAAAATTAACAAACACAAGAAATATGATTTCAGATGCGATCATTGTTTTATTCCAAATTAAATTAAAACTTTCTTTATATTATTAAACATTAGGGGTTTGTTTTGTTGAAATATTTAATGAATAGCGTTCTCCCTTGCATCATTTTTAAGAATTTTTTTTTTATTAATTTACTAATTTACTAATTTTTTATTAATTATAAATTAACATTTTTAAGAATTTTTGGGTAATGGAAATTTGTGTGGAAATGCTCACAACGAAAATGAATTGTAACAAATAATTGTAAGAAGGAAAAAAAATACACAAAAACGCTAAAGCCCTTGGACGGTTTCCAAGAGACGCAGGCTTGAGTACCGATACGTTTAAATTTTTATCTTTTCATAGGGTATAAATAATACTTCATTTCACTTAGGGTGTAATAATATACAAACAAATATTTAAAATACGGGCTAAAACACGTATAAGTAATAATAATAAAGCAAATTAAATAGTATTTCATAATAACAAATAAAGTTATGATGGGCTATAGTTATAAAATGTGTGAATCAAATTTGTTATGTTCATACATGATTTTAATATTCTAGATACGATATTATACTTGAGGCTAACTGTCAAGTTAAAATTGAGGACAAATGTCGCAAACAGGTGTACGTATACATTTAAAAAATATATACTTTATTAGTCATTTTTATGCACAATAAATGAAAATTCAATTACTAGATATGTATACTTTATTATTGACAACTAATTGAAATTATTTAGTTCCCAGCTTTACTCTCGTTGATATCGAAACTATGACAAAGTTGAAAAAAATGCATTAACATAAAAGAAAAACTACAAGAAATATTGTTTTGAATAATATTTTAAACTTATATTTTAACAATTAAAGCATTTAAATTCCTCCATTCTATATACAATCATTTATATATAAGTTATTTATGAATTTATATATATTATATAAGTTTTTATGATTTACATCGTAAGACGCAGAGCTGGTGGAAGACCAAAAGCTACATATTATTCAAAGAGAAATTTATTACGGTGAAAGTTGTTTTTCAAACACACACAATAATAGCTAATGCTCACCTTTCATTTTGCAGTTAGCTCTAAGGCTACATTTAACAACTGCATTTATTTAATCGATTAGATACAGAGTTGATATAAATATTTAACAAGTCAAAATATTTTCAGTAGAATATTTTTGGAAAGTGTTATTTAAGCTAGCAAGTTAAATGGTGTCCATGAGGCGTAGGCTAAGATATACCAACATCCAAATTATAGACAGTATTTAGTATATATGTGAATGCAAATATAAAATTATGGATTATCCCGCATATAACAGGGTAGGCAGAGAAAGCAGTGTCTAGAGTTGATATCGAGTGTCGGAACTCAAGGCACGCTTTGTTTTACAAGAACAGGGTGTAAATAATTCATTCCCCCGAGTGCGGATCGAACCTACAATCATTGTGGTTACAGTCCCACAACCTGTCCCACTGCGACGTGATGACCTTTGAATCTTTTATACTTACAAAAAATACCTAACAGGGTAGGCAGATGGAAACCTAGCGTTAAAACGCTTTGTCTTATATATGTTTATATATCGACCAGAAGGTCTCCATTAACTCATATATTTACAACAATTAAATTCAAAAGTTTAAGAGCTCCATTATACACCTGTAGTGTACAATAAATTTAACTTCATCCAGTGTTAGTTGGTTAGCTAGTGTTACTTCACGCATAGCATGGATAGAATATATTAGTTACGGCAACTACACGAATTTGTCAATAATATAGCAATATATTTGAACTACATATTTTGTAAGTGATCATGTGATTATTTTATTAACAAATTCATAATACCTTATTTGGTTCTTATAGAAAAGGTCATTGAACTCAATTATGACGTAAATGCATTCACTTCATTATTTTTAAAGTTTTACAAAGACTGATTATTCTAGTCAAAAAATATCCATTATACAATTGGTTTGAACCAATAAATAGCTTAACTACACTTTAAACATACCCTTTATGATATTATTGTAGATCGTGATTCTAATATTTTTTGGCGCACAATATTAATAAAATGATTGATTTCAAAAGCACAATAGAAGTAAGAAAGGAAAGTATAAAATACTGGTATAACATACAATATCCTAGTTAAAAGTAACAACGGTAATAGTTGGTTACAGTTAAACATATTAGAAACCGAAACAAATTCGTTGCGAAGCGGTTGCTCACGCTCATAAATAATTATGACACACGTTAAGTAAGACCCCTATTAAGTTGCATTTTTATTGTGCATACATTACAAGTGATTATATTGTAATTTATGTTTATACATATATGGAGGTTTTTATAACTTTTGCCTTGTTCCTAGAGCGAATAAAATCAAAATATTTCATTCTCCCCGAATGGGAATCGAACCCACAAACTTTCGCGTTTACAGGTGTTGCCTATGCGCCACGACGGCCCTTGTTCTCTTTTTATCATAAAAATAATAATAAACTCGTAATATTATAAATTATATTGTAGGTACAAGCTTTACCCCGTATATAGGAAATATATCGGTCTAGGCGCTCCGTTCCCTATTTTCTCCCGAAGCTTGAAGGAAAGATGTAAGGAAATAAAAGTAATTAATTTCCGCTAGTGAAAAATTGAACCTATCCCGTGTACAGTTAAACGTTATCCTACTGTGACATCTAATTAAATAGGTAGTTACCTCAGATATAATCAATTTTTCATTAAATTATATTTATAAGTTGTTTATTTTTTGTAATGATAAAAATAAAATAAAATATAACATGCATAAATCTATTCTACTTCTACAACTTCAATAAATATCATAAGGTATATATTCAATTTATTTGTGACATGTTGACAGTCACGTACACTTGGTTCATATATAGTATCGTATGTGCATATATACAATACATATAATGGTAACCATTTAAGAATGCACTTATATAAAAGCTTAAGCTCTTTGTTTTATTAAAGACCGTAACGTACCTACTTCGTAAAAAACAAAAGCTTTGATTCTGCATTACGCTGTTTATGTAATGTCTTGACACAGACAACCTAGTGCTAAGACATTCCGCATTCTGTCTAAATTTGAGAGATTACAGGTTGAACTTGAGCGACAGAGCTTTGTCTTACTAAAGCGGGGAAATGAGAAAAAATTATTACCCCGAATGGATATTGAACGGCCTCATACATCCTCGATACAATGAATGAGTAAACAAACAGTAACAGTTAATATAATAATTATGTATTGGAAATATAAGAATTTTCCAATTGATTTTTTCATTCAAGCAATAATTTCTTAGAAGGAACAAAAAATATAAATTTGTTATACAAAAAACTATACAATGTTTTTAATATAAGTGCGCAATAAATATGAGATCATCAATATATCAGTAAAATAAAATCTCGTAATCATAATAATACATTTATTGACAATTTTATATCTTATTGTTTTTGCTTTTTTTATATTATTTAATAATGTATACAGAATAACAATATCGCTGTGAAATTAGGATGTATTTTGGTAAACCCAACAGTTGTGGGCTGAAATCTCTCACTTAGGTAGAATATTCATACAATACGACGTTGTTTTTAGCCTCTTAGCACGGAATTAAATATATTTCTGCCATATTTAAAATAATTATTGGTTGGCTCAATATAAAAAATATGAGATAAAATGTGTGAGAATGCGCTTGATTACGACAATCATACAAAATACAACGGCGGATATGACTGTAATAAACACTTATTTTTGCACTGTGTATTTATATAAATAAATATGTATCACCATTCATAACTATTTGTGGCTACGATTTATAATGATTTAAAATTATACGTTCCATAGCTTTACCTAAAATTATTCTGTGGAAACTTGACATTTAGTTCTAGAGAAAGGTATTGAAACGTAATAAAATCTTATAGCAGCTAATATTAAGGTTTTTTATGGACATTCCTAAAGAGCTTTTTTTTACCTCATTAATGATTTATCGGTTTGGCGAATTAAATAATAACTACTTTATATTTTCTAAAATAGAGGACATCCTGCTCCATCGATTCTATCTCAGTTGCCGCAAAAGTATGGAGCGCATAAAGCGTACCATAGACTTGTTCTTCACTATCCGCTCTACGGCGCCAGAGCTTTTCCTCAAAAGAGACCCGTGGTCACCGGAAATAAGACGAGTGTTTGAAATCACGTAAGTATCGCGTTGTTCAATATGAAATATATAGATATATGGAACAATTTAAAATGTTGTAGCCAAGGTGCAATGCCTACTTAGTACTTACAATTAATGCTTTTTTTATGTAATGGTCTTTTTTAAGCAAATCTTACCAAAATTAATATTTATTTCAAAAATTAAACTCCAATTACACTTAAAACGTAATTTGGAAAGAACGTATGTTTCTCAATCGAGCGAAAAATTAATGACGCAAATCGTATATAGCTTTGTAAAAATATTACGTAATCGATTTTTATCATCAAGGTCGTTAAACTTATATTTATACAAGTAAAAAAAAAATGCTGATATAAGATAGTTATAAAATATTAAAGACTGGTTCACATAATACTGACTAATCAACCCATAAACATCACACTAACCTGATAATTGCACACAAACGTCATCGATATAGTAATTTAACACATTACTACGGCACATCAAATAAATTTAATTGATCTTGATGATTTTTATATTTTTGTTGCATAAATACAATAGATAATAAAAAATGAAACAGATGCCATACTGTCAAAAGCGGATGTTCTAAGCGGGAGAATGAAAATAATTGACTCTTCTTAAAGGAGGTCGAAACCGCAACTTCGCGCTTAGAGCCAAAAGATGTCCCACTGCACCACGAAGACTTTTTAACTACTATTTAATGTAAATATATATTCTTACAGCTTTAATATATACTTTTTTTATTAATATTAATTCCATTTACAGCGACATGTTGCCGCTTCCAAACAAAACAAAGGAGAACTACAAAATATTTATCTACCGTTTGAACAATCCGGACTACGACTTATTTAACTTTGTGGATGCTGTTAAAACATTTTTCATGCTCGCTGACACAAGACTCACCGAAGAGGATGACATTCCTTCTGGAGAAATACCGATATTCGATTCCGCGAATATTACTTTGAAATTCATAGGAAAAGTTAATTTATCAGTGTTAAGAAAATATATGACATACACACAGGTAACGTATTATGTTACGTTATATATACATTCGCTCATTCATACACATTCACTTGTATAAACAAATGAATACAACCTCGTTGGTCTAGCTTATGTCTATTGATTGAGTCCAGTGAATATATATTTATAGTAAAGGACTGTATTCACAATATCAATATATTGGTATTCATAATATTCCAATAACTATTAATTGACTTCGTCGTTATCCCTGCTTGAAAATCCCTCTTGAAAATGTTTACATACAAAACAAAAGGCTTTGTAAAACATAGGACGCCGTTGACATCTAAAAATATATAACGGTGTATCTTTATAGTGGGTGGAAAATAAAGAGCGTAATAATGAAATTATGTGTAGAAAAACAAAAAAAAAATTATAGAAGAGAAAAAAAAGAGAGAATAACATGTGTGAGGATAATAAACAAATAACAAAAATTTTACTGTACAAAAATAGTGGTTTTCGTACAAAAAATTTACATACGTTCGGAGCCTGATCTCTTGCATAACACATTCAAGGGCTCCAATGAAGTGTTAGTAAATTATTCATATCCCATCAAGGTGAATATTAGTACAGTTTTTAAAATGTTGATAAAAAATTTTAAAATTTCTCAATACTAATTTTTCTTCTGCCTGGCATTAGTCCCGGCTTCGTTTGCCAGAGTTTGCCTTCCGACTAAGCTTAATCCACTTTACTCGGTCTTTAACATCCTTAGTAGACAATCTATAGGCTCTCATGTCCTGCGTCATGACATCTAGTCATCGCTTTCTTGGGCGTCCGGGTGATCTTACTCCTCTCAGGTCGGCGCATATCATGGCCATACCATCTCAGGCGACGCTCTTGGTGCTTATCCGCTACATCACGGACCCCAAAACTACCTCGAATGAATGTGTTGCGTGTGCGGTCGGACCGCGTAACGCCACACATCCACCTCAGCATCTTCATCTCCGTAACGTGAAGCTCCTGAGTGTGCCGATATAATGCTGGCCAACATTCGCTGCCGTACAAAAGAACCGGTCGGATAATGCTCTTGTATATCAGTCCCTGCAGCTTGGGCGGTATTCTGCTATCACAGACCACACCAGTTACCTCCCGCCATTTGGCCGAGGCAGCGCTTATACGGGCATGGATGTTGTTGTCGATGCCCCCAGACTCATGCATAACGGATCCAAGGTACCTGAACTTCTCCGACATAACGGCTGGCTCAAACCTAATGTGAATGGTGCTCAAATCTGGGTACTCGCAAGCCATGTACTTGGTCTTCGACACATTCAGTTTAAGTTTTCTCACTTTACGCTCCAGCATCAGTCGGATCTCATCATTGAGTACTATGTCATCGGTATACATCATCAGCCACGGAGACTGGCCTTGGATGAGGGCCGAGACAGTATCCAGCACTACATTGAATAAGAATGGACTAAGAGCTGAGCCCTGGTGAACTCCTACTGTAATCGGGAAGGGCTTGGTGTCACCAACAGCGGTCCTAAGCACTGAAGCGGAGTCGTTGTATATATCTCTGATAACCTCAATATAGGCTTCAGGGATCCCCTTGGATCACAATGCCCACCAGATACACTAACGTAGCACACAGTCAATGGCCTTCTGCAGGTCCACATAAAGCTTTTTTCCCTGTAAGCTTCCATCAAAGTTCTGAGGGCAAAAATGGCATCCATAGTACCTGATCCTGGTTGAAACCCATACTTAGACTCAGAGACAGTCCACTCTCGGCGGAGTCTGAGTCCAATCATGCCCTTGAAGAGCTTCATGGTGTGGCTCATAATCTTATGCCCCTAACTACCGCAATCTAGAACACTGTGCCTTCCTTTGTAAAAAGGGATAATAAAGCTGAGCCGCCACTGATGTGGTATCATTGCAGTATTCAAAATACGGTTAAACAGGTCAGTAAGTATAAGCACACTAAGAGAGCCGAACGATTTCGACACCTCGATCGAGATGTCGTCAGGTCCTATCGCTTTTCCGTTCTTTATGTGTCGAAGACAGTCACGAGTTGCGTCAAGAGTTATTGGAGCAACAAGTCCAAGGTTAGAAGGTAATTCAGGAGGAAGACTACAAGAGTGCTGAGTGTTCAGCAGCTCCTTAAAGTAGCTTCTCCATCTCTCCTTCACAGAGGCTTGACTACAAAGCAACGTGCCCTAAGAATCTCTGACGCGGAGACATTTTGTAATATCCTGCGTCGCTTTATCTCGAGCACGAGCCAGTTTGTATATGAGCTTCTGCCCTCCACAGTTTTAAGTTGATCGTATAATGGCGACAAATTGTTGATCATATAATGGCGGGCCCTGGCTACAGCTCCTTTGCTGGCATGTTTCGCTGCTATGTACTCCAGTCTGTCTTCAGGAGAGTTGGAGTGCTGCCAATTTTTAAACGCAGCCTTCTTTCCCGAATCATCCTCTGCACCTGGTCATTCCACCACTGTGTCTCCCTGTCAATGACACGTCCACCCTTAGTAATGCCAAGAACTTTTTTTAGAGGAGTTTGTCCGCTGCGCTGCTTGAATGAGCTCGATCCCAAGCAGCCTGAACAGTCTCGGTATTAGTCAGTAGATTTTGGCTCTACCTCCGCCAGGAAGTCGGTATGCTTCGGTCCACTCAACAATCACCACTTGATCCTAAATTGCGTTTCTCAGCTACTTTCGTTTTCGGGTTAACATTATAATCCATGACAAGGAGACATTTTGGACCGTGAGGCTTTAACCAGAATTGACCTTACAGTTGGTCACCCTGCCTATATGACACCGTTTAGTCAGCACATAATCGTTTGAGTTGAATGAGACCCGCTGTTACACGTTATAAGGTGCTGAGGTTTCTTTTGGAAGAAAGTGTTCACGATGGCCAGATCAGAAGCAATGCAGGTTCTCAGAATATTTTCTCCCTCTGCATTGCGAAAACCATATCCAGAACCCCGTGAACACGATCATACACCTCAGCAACCCTACCCACGTGTCCGTTCAAGTCCCCCCCAACTAAGACTACTTCAGTAGACGGTATAGCGAGTAGGACCTCTTCATATTGCTCCCAGAATGTTTCCTTTTTTAGCCACATTACAACCCGTCTCGGGAGCATAGGCACTGATTAAGTTTGTGGCAATGCCCTCAATCAGTACCCTTATCCGCACCCAGAGGTCACAGCGACGGTCAACTTCAAGAAGCCCATTTTGAAGGTCTTCAGAAAGCACTACCGCCACACCGTTTTTGCCTGTAGGTGACCCAGTGTATACAAGGCGGTAACCCTGCCCGATGTTACGCGACTTATTGCCCTTCCAGCCAGTTTCCTGAAGAAACACTGGACCGGACGTCTCATGAGTACATCGGCGAGTTCTGTGCATCGTCCGGTTAGAGAGCTAATATTCCATGTTGCAAAGCAGAGTTTTCGTCTGGGTACTAACGTCGTTAGCCGTGCCCGTATCTGACACGGCAGCCTTTGTCCACTTGTCGCAGGTGTAGTGCGATGAGCCTGCGCGTCGTTTAGCGGCGACGCCCTAGAAGTACCCAGTTTTTTCTGGTGTCGATCCGGGGTCGCGTACCCGTATTCCGAAAACCAAATATCGGACAGATAATTGACTAGACACCCTCATAATATTTATATTCTTAATAGTAATCACACAAATAGCTAAAAATAAACGTTGACGTATCGTCTATAAGTAAATTTAAATCACGATTTTAAAGCGATACGAGCGTAATAATAATCACTCAATGCACGCTTTACACATATGTAGTGCTGTCATTACATATTTGATAGCACTAAACAACATACATATATAAACATATATAATTTATAACATATATAATTTTAATTACTACTTTGCATAGAAGATATCGTGTTCTACTTTCCATTAGAATTTAGAACTAATTATATATTCATAAAATATGAAACGTTAATAAATATCTAATAATATAAGTTCTGTCAAGTTTATAAATTATCTATTTTCCAGGAGTCAATACCAGTCCGGCTAAAACAAGTGCACGTTATCAACGCACCTTCATACATAAGCAAAATATACGCACTATGCAAGCCATTGCTAAAAGCAGAGGTTGCTAAAATGGTAAGTTAACTAAAATATTTTGCTTAAAGACTATAGTTATATAATATATACATTCAATTTCTTTTAAGGCCGTTGGTTTGATTGTTCACTCTAATTTGTTTTTATAAAAAAATATATAAATTATTGTGTGTAGATTCCTTTTTTTTGTTCCTCGTAAAAAAAAAATGTCGTTGGGTTCCTGGGCACCCATGTGTTTAGAAGAGAGTGAAGGTAACTTACAATTGGAGGTGTGTATCAATGTAATGGAACCCAAAACAATGATTTTAATTTTTATTGTTTGTACGCTTGTGCACGCTAATCTCAGAAATGACTGAACCGATTTAAATATAGTTTTAAGTACAGTACTTAAATCAAGCATCATGTTTAATTCTATTATTGTTAAATCAATAAAAATGCAATTATTTCATACGAAGACCCCTAAAGTGATAATGAAAACCCATTTGGACAATTATCATTGATATTGTTAATTTTACTTACCTATAGATAAAGTTCCACGAACCAAATTCAGACACGCTATACAAGGATGTACCTCGAGACCTTCTGCCTACAGAATACGGTGGAAACGCTGGCTCCGTTGACCAAATCAAAAGATATTGGATAAAACGTATTGAAGCGAAAAGGTGAATTAAGAATACAATTATACAATTTAATAATTTATTGAAGAAATAATTTAAATTCATAAAACAGAGCCAATTATTATATGCATATCAATTTAAGCAATAGCGAGTTATTTTAAAATTTTAATTTGTTGCTGTTTATATATTTTTAAGGAAGGCTCGTACTTATTATCATAAGAAAAAAAAACAGTATAATTACTAAATCTTGATATTAGTATTCAAGAAGAAAATATGAATTGACTTCTTAGGTTTACAAATTGTACTTATGTAATAATACATTTATAATTTTATATTGGCGTGTAGTGGCGCAGTGGTACAGCATCTGACTAAATGCGCAATAGTTGTAGGTTCGACCTCATTCGGGGGAATGAGCAATATTCATTTCTCCGTTTCAGAGTTCCGCTCTTTCTGCCAAGCAATGAAGCTACGCCTTATCTCGAAATCGGAAGGAACGCGGAGTGTTCTCTCTGCTTATCCTTCCTTGATTTAATAATTATATATAAAATAAAATATCTCATGTGTATTATATAATTTGTATAAAACTGTGCCTTAATAAACCAACATTTTGCCTTTTTTCCAGAGATTGGTTCCTAGCAAATGACAAGAATTGGGCTGTAGACGAGTCTCTGAGACCAGATAGTGTCAACTCTCACGTTAAAGAGCTACCAGGATCGTTCAGATCACTTGCTTTTGACTGATAATTTAATAATATCTTTATACTTAAATGTATGAAACCGTTGATTCAATTTTAAATTTAAATTAATTAGTTCCTTCGCTTAGTAATATAATAAAGTAAATGAATTACTTAAATATTGAATAAAGTAACATTTTATTGAAATAAATTTCATTATATGTTGCACATCAAAACTGTGAGTGTGGAAACTATATAGTCATCGAAAGTATACTTAATTATTTCATTTATTAACTTATATATCTTATATGCAACATAACATTTTGAAGCAAAAGTAATAAAAAATTGTTTTTTTCGACTACAATTATATTAGCTTACGTCATTTCACTTCAATTTTGTAAGTTATCAGGACTGTGTACTACTTAGTCTAAATGTCAAATTAAAATAATGTAGTTATTTATAAAAATAAATTATACGCTTATTATATTATAACAAGTTGTGGGTCGCTTCATCATGATTTCCTGAAAAATATGTTTAGATGTTTCTACACTCTCGTTTCTGATGTACAATACTTTACTATTTTGAAAAGTGATTGATGGATAAATTAACTATCCATAGATTTTTAATTTATAATGGTGAGGTGTATAGATATAGATATATACTTTATTCATATGTTTAGGATATTAGTCACTCCGTCAGTCATGTCGTCCGAATGACGTCATATTTTTATATATAAACTGGTAGGTTTTTTTAGTGTTGACTTGTAGAATAGGTTTTACATGTACTTAATTAATATTAAAAATAAATATATACAAAAAAAATATGATCATTTTATCTGTTATTTATTTATTTATTTGACATTTCGTAATAAATTTATTATTTATTTAGATATTCTTATTATCTACATAACTAGTACTAGATAGATTTCTATAAATTCAAAACTTATAATTCCATATCTATACAAAGTAAAAGAATATTTTCTTTTACTTTGTATAGATATGGAATCAAGAATAAAATTAATCATTTAACATTTTCTCAAAATTTATTCATAAAAGTATAATACGTTAACATGTTTACTGTAGGGATTTACTGTAGCTTTGTTTTACATTGAAGTTTATACAAAAATTAATAACAAAATGAAAATTAGTCCTCCCGTGACTGCTGCGGAAACAAGCTGCAATTTCTATACAGAAAAAAAATATAATAATAAATAACATCGAAGTACAAAACTTAAGGGCCAAGTGTCATTTTTACAAAACTTTCTTTTTGAGCATGACTCAATATGTCAATTGAGTAGGAGTGGGTCAACTTGCGACACGCATCCATTATGGAGAAACTTGTTTAGCTCCAAATAAGGTCATTTTAAAGAATCATAGTATCCATTTAAGAGATAAAATTATACTTTATAATTATAAAGCAAGTTTATGGTTTGAACTAGAATGTTTTAAATTTAGATGACATCTAATTGGAAACATATTTTAAAGGAACGTATAAATACTCCTTAGTGTAGAATAATATTTAAAAAAAAATAATTAGAAATAGTTACCTAACTTACTAAATATCATTAAAATGAAATTAAAATTTTAAAATATTGATATTGGTTTCTGAAAAATCATTAGTATTTAAAAATATGTATTTATGCATATTTGAATTTAAGGGTCACTTACGTATGCTTAGTAATAAAAAAAGTGTAAACCAACGTGCTTATAATAAACATATTTATTTATGTATACTAAAATTAGGCAAATAAGATTTTAATAAAGATAACAATATTAACTCTAATCAATTGATAAAGTTCTGAATGAGCCGTTCATAGAATTGTCAAAGGTGTCATATTCAATTTTTCTTTTCATGTCAGCTTTCCACGCATTGTCGTCTAAGTAAAATTTCCTGAAACAATAGCCATGATGATTGACTAAAAACAGTAGAACGGTGACAACTTCCTTGAGTGGGAATCGAACCTCAACGGAAACTCTCTGCTTAACCTATATAGTAGGGTGCGTGATATAGCGTGAATCTAAAAAAATCTAATCTAGATAGATAGATAGATAGATGTCTAACACAATATATTCGTAATTAAGCGTGAATCTAAAAAAAATACTTGAATTTAATTTCACATTGCAAATGTTTATACCTGTGATCGTCTATTTTTTTGCGCCACTCCATACTTTGTTTATGAAAACTCCCAGCTTCGCCGCCATATTCAACCGGCACATATTTTTTATCTACGTACTGATACAAGCTTTCAACGTTCGTATGAATGTGGATCTGAAATAATCATGTCAGTTTTTAACTTTGCACACAAAAAAATTAAATGTGACGTGGTTCAGATATCTGAAAAGTTAATAATAATGTTAAATTAAGCTCTTTAACCAAATTACTTACAGCAAAGTGTTTCAAATATCGTGTTTCTAAAATATATTAATAGATTTTTAAATATAGACGATTTAAAAATTTATTTTTAAATATGTAAAAATTGTGAACCAAAGATCGTATAAGCTATATAGAACAAGATAAATAAATAATATGGATAGGCAATTTTTTTCTTGTTCTTCTACATTTTGTATATATGTATGTATATAAACACAGAAAGTTTAATCTTTGGCTTCTGGAAATTTGTAAAATATCACAACAGAGACACATTTAATATATTATTTATAATATTACTAACATGGTCGTTTTCGCCGTTAACAAATTATTTTCAGAATCCTCGATCTGGTAACAAGATAAAACGCGTCATTAAGGTCCTCCTCCACTTCATATAGCGTGAAGCAAAAATTATTCCTTATGCTTTGCATAATTTTATATTTCAAGGATAGCAAGTGTCACTAAGCTAATTAACGCATATGAAATTATGTCACGAACTAATTTTGTCGTTTTGTAAATAACTAAAGGTAAAGGTTTACCGTCCTTATTTACCTAAGGGATAAACAAAAGTAACAATTATATATATATAATTATATCATATATATATATATATATATATATATATATATATATATATATATACTAATATATATAATATATATATATATATATATATATATATATATATATATATATATATTACGCGCGATAATATTCATGCGATAGAAAATAAATATTATTGCTTAAAGCATAAATTACTGCGTTGGAAGTTCAATTATTGTTGTGTATAAATGGACTGTAGCCCCTGAAGATATTTGAAGTTAATTTCGCCTAGTTACCTCCACGCGCTCTTGTGAAAAATGGTCTTGACAGATGGTCAGACAGACAAACGGATAGCAAAGTGATCTTATAAGGGTTCCATGTATATATTTTGAGATACGGAAACTTAAAGGTTAAACCAGAACCAGTAAAACTGGTTTTTTTAAGGTAATAAATAACTTTTGTTATAAAAAATAACAAACTAATCGTATTGTGATTAGATTTAGAGATGTTACTTTTAACAAACGTAATTATTAATTTTTTATTTAGGAAAAGGACAAAACTATGCTTTCGGGTCAAAATCAATTGCAGTTTCAAAGCTCCCTAAGCTTGTAAAAAATTATAAACATAATATACGAGTATCTCATAGTCACTACTGTTAGTGAGTATGATATATAAAGTATATATTTTATTTCTTAATAAAATATACTTTACTACTTATTTGAATACTTACAATATCAATAACTTCAGTCGGTAAGATTGGTCGAATAAGTGCATACATCGTTTCATAATATGTGGGTGCCTTTATACCGATTATTTTCTTCACACGTATTGGCATTGATTCCTGTAAAATTTGAAGTAATTGTTGTGCGTTGAAAATTTGAAAAAGTATGTTCATTTAAAAAATATATAAAAATATATATTTTTTAAATGAACATACTTTTTAACATATATAAAAATATAAGTATCTATAATTTTATAGCTTCTCTTGTTGTGCCACATTCTACTTTTGAAATAAAATTAAAATAAGCGCAGTTTAAAAGTTTATCTTACCCGCCCTCATGGAATCTTTAAACACATAATATATATATAATAGTATATTACAGTGAAATGCTGCATATTGCATTGAAAACATCACTAATTGTTTATTTCTATATAAAAAAGCTTATAAGGTAAATATTAAAAACTTACCAACAGAAATATAAGGAAATCCCTTAAGTAAACAATATTCAACTTGGGAATCAATTTCAAGGAAACAAATGTCAAATCAATTACAATATAGTGCTCGTCTGCATAGTGGGGGTGAAACTTAATCCAAATATCTTTTTGCATTGATATAGTTTTCAAAAAATCATAAAATAAGAAGTTTTCTGGCGTGGGTTCGTCGAATTTGAATAGTATAAACTCTTTACCAGGAAATGGATATGTTCCTATTGACCTGGAATTGTTATAAATATCTTATTTACATTTTATTAATATCAAAAAAATATTAGCCAAGTGTAAGTAGTAGTACAGCAATTCAATGTAGGATTCCGTATCTATTTCATGATGGGTCTATAGATTGTACAACTTATAAAAACTGCCTGAATGCATAATTTTATATGAAGTGAACTATAGATATAAGTTGGTAATTATTTTTGCATTATACCTGTATAATACGTCATTAAAGTTTTTATAGGTTGAATTTTATAAGCTTTTTTATAAGTTAAGTAACGCTCATACATCGTTGACCTTCATTATGAAATTGGTACGGAACCCTCAGTTCGCGAGATCAACTCGCATTTGCCAAATGTTTTATATGAACCAAAAGATATTTCGGTGCGATCGAATGCAGAACAAATACATCACATGAATATATAGAAAAAATACAGAAAATAAAAAAATATATATATTTATTTTGTTTGTGCTTTTAAAATTACGATGGCGCTTTATATGGCGTCTATTATAAACATTTAAATATATAATTTATTACAAGTAATTACACTTAGGTAATTAATTTTCTTTTGCGATCGGCGAATACACTTAATGTTACACTCTGTTTATCAAACTTTCTTAAATTTAGCTTAGATTTGATCTTCTGCACTATAATAAAAGAGTAAAAAATTGTGTCTATATATTGAATATTGTTACGAAAAAGTGATGCAGGGATGTAATGACAAAAACAGAACAACTATGATTTTTAAAAAATCCGTCTTTTTGTATTTTGGTACATGCACATCTTCGGATCTGTTGGGCGAATTTGAATGAAACTTTTTTGTTGTATATCTGTTAGGTCAGGGCAGGGTCTAGGCTATAATAAATTTTGAATACTAGCATACCTGATGCAGAAGATAGTCTACGTAGCTAAATTATAAGAAATATTGAAGAGCTGTTATAACAAAAATTATTGAATGTGATGAGCACTTTGAAATGACATATACAAATCAAAGATCTGGAACACCTGATGTAGAACTATAATAGAACATTATACACCATAAAAAAACAGAAAATTGCTCTTTAGTAAGTTGTTGTCTCATGAAGAATCATTATATCCCGCTAAACTACATGAAATGCGGAACAAAAGTTATTAAACGTGGTGGACATTTTCCATTGGCATTTTGATATATAATATCAGAGATCTGGAATACTTGATGTATAACTAAAAAATAAGAATAAGTATCTTTAGTACTAATTATTGAGCGTATTGAGCAGTTTTCGTTGTCATGTAAAAATCTAACGCGTACAATCTCTTAAATTTCAATGAAAAAGTATAACATAGGGTGGCAAGTATCATAAAGTCCACGCCAACGAAGTCGTCCACTAGGTTTATATAAAGGTTTTTTTTAGTCACTAATATAAATAAGACTAATTTGCTTATTTATTATATTTACTTGTTATATATTGTTAATAATTTTTCAAATAAAATGATAGTATACGTACGTGCGATCTATAACATTCTTTACATCAGGTAGTAGTGGATCTCTTTTGGTATACACTTCGGGCATCAGGGCGCGTGTTGTACAAAATGTATCTATATATTTCTTAGTTCTCTCTAAGCTGAAGTAGCACGTGTGCAGGAATCTGTAGAGTAAATCATCGTCTGAAACTGAAAAAATGTTATTTAAATACGACTATACGACTATATTAATTCTAATATACTTTTAGAGAGAAATAAGTGGTTCTTTTGTTTAGATTAGTTTAAAATAGAAGCACTAAGGTTAAAATAGTCGTATAATCTTATAACGTTATATTTATGAAAATTATATCCTAATATCCTCAAAAGAAAACAAAATTGTCTTATTTAATTGCGTAGCTGGAAAGTTGGTCCATTTTGATCGTTACACAAAGGGCGGTGCGGGTACCAGCACATAACATTCAATATCTTCAAAACGAGTGAATTATCTATATTTTAACATATGAAGTAACAAGCATGCTGTCCGCATTTAAGGCGAAGTTGATATTTTTATAAATATCACGTAAACAGATTAATCAACCAATTCAATATGACGAATTGTAATATGGTCACAGCATCATATAGGAACTAAAACAAACTAGTGAGGAGTGAATGACTTACGTTAACGTTTCGTTAAAAGTTTGTTAATATTATTGATTCACTTCTTATCTCTCACTAAAAGCGTATAATAAAGCGCCTGACACTTCTTTAAATTCCAGTGCCTTTATACTTTTAAGGGGCCAATGTAAAATGTGAATTCATCTTCACCTTGACTCTCTACCTAAACAAATTCTAAATTATTCTATTAACACCGCGTTCAATGCACGTTCAGGAAGAGTGAACAAAAGCTAGCAAGCTGGCTGTCGTGTGTTATAATGTCCATCATCTAACGGGAGTCCAAGTAGTTTTCTATACTTTTCATAATACCTACGCATTAAATTGTGATCCCTGGCAGTTGTCTGTGGTTACTCAGAGATGGAACACGGTAGATAAACCTAATAGTATATTTAAGGGACCTCCGTTCACACACGAGCCTTCCAAAGGAGGACACTCCTATACTATATAAATAGTATAAACACTTTAATTTAAAAATATTATATTTTGTAAACTTACATAGATCTTGAGGTAAGTGAGGTTCCTTTAACATCCACTCTTTTATCGCGATCAAGTCGTGTTTTCCATCATGCGGCATCTTTAAATTAATTTAAAAAAGTCTTGCAGCCTTCAGCTTCGGCTGTTAGAAACTTTATCTTAATGCTACCATATATAAATGTATATCCAAATGGTAAAGATATATATACATTTAATAAAAAAAATATGTATATATATATATATATATATATATATATATATATATATATATATATATATATATATATATATATATATATATATATATATATATATATATATATATATATATATATATATATGTGTATATTATATATGTGTGTGTATATATATATATATACATATCTATGACATGTCAAAGATTTTTCCGTATAATCATACGGAAAAAGCAAGCACATGTCATATATATACGTATGTGGCATCACAAGGTCTTTGTTATTTATAATTGTATGAGTAAATAATAATTTTTAATAAAGTTCACGTATTTGATGTAGAGCTAAATCAAATAATATAATAAGTTTGAATGAATTTTATTTAGATCCAGCAATACATAGAATAAAATAATATAATTATTGTTTATTGAATAAATTATTCAATAATTACGTTTTCTTATTAATATAACATAATTATGTCAATTATACACACGATTGTATGAGAAGTAAGTTGCTTTGTAATTTAATATTAGATTATTATTATAACAAGTCCTACTGTTTAGTTTATTGTCTTTTTTTATTATTACTAAGTAAATTAGTAGTTTGCGTTTTACTGCATTTTCTTATGATAATCCCTGCAATTTAATGGCCTGAAAGGAATCACTTGTAATTATTACACAGCCGCCATTGTATATTTTTTCTTATATGCAATCATGAAAAAGTTTTTTTTTTTATTTTATTCATGAGTTTGTATATTGAGCGAATGGAATGAACGAAATTATGTGGGGGTTGTTAATTGAGATATTGGTAGTATTGAATTATGAAAAAAGTCATAACAATAGAAAACTAATAAATTATTTTTTTAAAACACATGTAGTATTTGTTTGTTTTTCGAGAAGCAAATTGTTTCGTATGTATTTTATAAGATTACAGAACACGTTACAGTAGAATGATAACTTTAATAAATTAATTTTACTCTAGTTTTATATATATTTTTACCTATACTACTTTTATAAAGAAAAAATTACTATAAAGTAATTAATTTTATATATTAAATTTACTATGAACTAATTATTTACTTTGAAGTCAGTCCACTTACCTTTTATTTGGTTGCTTGTTGATCTTTCTCTAAGTCCGCTGTGATCTTGCAAGTGGCTGGTGACGCCGATAACTTATCGTATACTAAGCACTGCAGTTCGTGTTTTCATCGACTCAAGGACTATATTATATTATACTTTTCTATTTATGTTTTAAATATTTCAAAATATTAAGGATATATAGGATAGGATATATGTAGAAAATGTAAATTACGTCACAAAATTTTGTACAGAGTACAAAATTTAATGACATAATAATATATATATAATAAAACGTATATACGTTTTATCCATTTCTATATATTAATATACATTAATTTTTTTGGAATTTTGTTGCTTTACAATCGATTACTTTTTTCGAACATATTGTATGATGTTGGCCGTATTGGCCGCTACAGCATCATCAAGTTTTATGGGATTCCGAGCTTCAAGAGCTCTGACCTTGGCTTGGTCACATTTTGAAAGATGCCGACAAAGACATTAGGAAGACGCAAGTGCTTGCGTACTATATTTGTAGTGTGGGGCTTTGCTTTGCTCAAGCTCAACCTACAAGATAGAGCTGTGGACACCCATATCGTAATTAAAGGTTTGTGGATCTTCACGCACATGGGATGCAGTGATGGGGATGATGTATGTACCATGAACATTTGCGTTTATGAGTAGCCACATACGCGTTAACGGTTAAGCGTTACGGTCTACTGTCATCTATGATAGAAATTTTTAGGAGGAAAAGAAAATCGTAGATTTTTAACATCTAGTAAGTTTTTCACCAATATTGCGCATGTATCAGGTTGTGCTCGCGGTACTGCGCTAAAACTTGTTCTCAATGATTTGTATGCAGTGAACGTGAAAATTTTGCGCAAACTGACGGATAGAGGTGACTTTAAATCGCCTCTATCGCTAACGCGTACTAACACGTACTAACGTGTGCCGCTATTTTGTGAACGTTTCGGATGTGCACTTTGAAATAGCGCTAATTATCTGAGGTATGCCACTCGTTGGGTGTGGAATAATTTTGTTTTGCATATGTTCATGTGGCATTTAGTCTGTTTTACGAAGTGGAGACTACCTTTGTATGTTTCTGTACTGTGTACATCAGGGGATGTACACAGTACAGAAACATACAAAGGTAGTATTATTATGAAGTATTAGGGGATGACTTCATGGTTAGCTAGGATGATCCATAAAGTTAGGAATTGAAACGCCTTTGTAATATCTAGATATATGGGCGCTGATGGCAACATGTAGGTAGTGTGAGTAGTACTCTTCTGCTTCCGTAAGTCTGTGCACTTGACGAGTGCTAGAGACTTCGACTCGAAATTCTAACTGCTCTTTTGTTTCACTGCAGTCTTGTCTTTAGCATCAACTACGACCTTGAGTCACGAGAGCATTATTCTCTATAGATTTTGCCCACAGTTCTTAGAAAACTAATTGGGCCATAACTATTTTGTTTAGAGATGCTTATGCTTATGACAATGGTTTCTTTCCACTGATTCAGTATACCCCGCACATAGCAAAGAACTCTCTTTGAGAAGGAATCCAGGCATTGCGTGTGCTTTGCCTTGTTGCTAGAGCGAAAAAAAACTTTAAAAATATCAAAAAAAATCTTCCCGAGTTGGAATCGAACCCACAAACCGTCGCAATTACAGGCAGACGCCTGTGCCTCGGCGCCAAAAACATACCTACTATATTTATTTCAGCTTTCATAACAATAACACTAAAAGATGACCTCGAGATATAAAATAAGCATGTCACTAACAAAGCATATCGTTTGTGTAATCAATGGCACGTACCTACATAATTCCAATTTTTTTCATCATATTTCTTAGCTTGTATGTAAAATAACTAATTTTTAACTGTTGCTTCGCCCGCTTAATAATAGTTAATTAATTATAAAATTGTGTATGTTACATATTCACATTCTAAGTTCCTGAAACAGCTTCGACCGTATAAACAGTCTTGATGTCATATAGTCCTAAATTAACGTGTTTAATTTTAAATACTTTTCATTTTTATAATATCAGTATACATTATTAATATTAGATAATTAATTCTTAGACGTAAAACTATTTCTGATTTCTGACTAATTTTAACCACGCCCGTTAGAACTAGCTCTATTTTAAGCCACGAATTAAATTACGGTTAAATACACGCAATGTAGGATTAGTTCGTAAACAGGTTGCTAACGCAAGTTGCAAGACATCTAGTTTAATTTTCATTTTAACTCGCTGTTGTTAAAGATTTTCTTAAAAGAAGTTCTGCGTTTTTGTCTTTAATTTTAATTAATTCTTTAGAATTAATTTACCAGTGTATCGTGCTTTATTTCAAACTGTAATTGATAGATTAAAAAAAAATTATAAAATACGTCTGTGTTTTCATATACTTCAGCAACTAAACTAAGATATTCATGATGAAAGTTATAGTACATAGATCCAATATATATAGGTACATCATATAGAGAGATTAAGAAATCAGGTGTGTAGGTGTAATGATCCCTCATCCAAATTACGTACCTAGTGTCTGTAGTGTGCGGTAGTAGTGCGGCAGTTTGTAAAGTAAGCGACAGTTCTGAGCTTTAAAACCAATGAAGGGATTTATTTATCGGATTTTGTAAACACTAGAAATAGAAGATAAGTTCGAGGACGTACCAAAGTACCGTGTTGGCTTGTAGAAAAATGAAAATTATACACACATATTCATATTCGTGTATATATTTAGATAGGTAAATTTTACGAATACTATAAATTTATTTATTAATATAAACCATAATCAAATAATATAATAATTGATCTGACTTATGCGTAGCAACGTGATTCAAAGTATTAATTACGTATCATCAGACCGAACGCTTGTTTCTTTATGCGACCCGACAAGCGGTCATTATTTGTAGGTAAATACCATATACATACTCGTATTATATTGCTTTATTTAAATGTTTATTGTACGTTTTCCATAAAGTAAAGATGCGAAAAGGAAAATAGAGATTTCTATAAAACATGAATTCACATTCATTGTAATCCACAATTAGTGTTTATGTAGAAGATGGGAAGGCAGAAGTCGAACTTTTTATATAAAAAAAGTAAATCAAGTACGTTATAATGGCTCATTACATCAACGGTACTTAGATAAAGTGTTGAAATTGCACAATTGCATTTCTTTTTATTACAGTTTTGAATGCGGCGTGTAATACCGAATTTTAACTGCTGTGGAGATGCGATCTGTTCGTAGGATATGCCGAGTCACGCGGAAAATGTCACAATAAGAATGAGAAATAATTTAGTGATTTAAGCAATACTGAGACAATAAATATTGTAGAGACCTCGATTAATTTTCGAGAATACAGTGTCGATGATACTGAAGAAAAATCATGAAAAAAGTATAAAAATCCCCGAAGGGCACGTATCAAGAGGTTAACAGTGGAAGGAAAAAAAGATCTATAACGCTTGGCACTCCGGACTCTTTAGAGACACTGACAGAGAAAAACATTAAACTGTATTATATGTATGTATTTTCTTAATGTATATCGACATTACACATTTATCTGAGTCATTGCTAATCATACATTTTGCAGTCGATGAAACCTCCTCCTAATTTTACTCAGATATAAATTTAGCACAAGAGGAATTTCGCAGCGAATATTTTGTGCGTCAAACCATGCTCCCCGGTTATTAAAGAAAATGGTGAGAAAATTTCATCACCAAGGCTTATAACAAACAATATGTCGTAATAACAAGGAAATAACCTCAAGATCTCCTTCGAATTTAGACTTCAGATTTAAATTACAAGATATTTATTTTATTACTACCATAATTTGTCTTTTATTTCCGTAAATGGCAAGCACTATTAAACAGTTAAGTGAGGCGAGTAATGCTGTATTTGGTAGCTTTTTTGTACATCTAATCTACAATTTAATTATACGTTGGTTTGTTTTGTCATAAGCATAAAAGTTTGTGTTTAATTAGATTTTATTGATTTATCTTTAAAATTACCTTCTTTAAACATCTCCTTTAATTTCTTCTATTCTATGGACTGAATGTACTGGCAAAAGTAAAAACGAAGTGGCGAAGTAAGTAGCTGCTTGATGAATTTTGTAAAAATAGTTTAAACGTAAAAATAGTTTAAGTGCTCAGAAATTTAAATATGGTGCGATAATGGTGCGGACCAAAACATGTGCGCTATATTGTTTAAACGTTTTAGTGTAGACACCTCTCAAACATTGTTAAAGTTACAGAACGAAGGCGATAGTGTCTACGCCTTTTAGAGATAATGTAAGACAAAACTAATTTACACTAGTCAATCCGAACCATTGTGCGTACATGTGAGAATGATGGACAAAGGCTGAAGGGAATCTACAACGAAACAAGTAAAAAAAAGTAAACTTACTCTATTAATCGATTCAAATTCAAATCGATAGTATAATGTGTTTTATATACTGTTTACTTATCATTCTCTAAAAAAGAAATTCAATAAAATATTGCTGACGAAGTAAAATATAATAAAATTAAAAATAAAAAGTATATAGAAATAGCAGATCCGATTTTTTTTTTTGATCCCTGTAAACTATTGAATGTACCAGTTTCGATTCGAAAACCAAATTCAGTTACGTGCTATTCTAAAGTAACTCGATTTTCTTAGAAACTATTCGCAATTATTAAATTTTGCTGCTTCACAATATTTTATAATCTCAACACAATTGTGAATCCCAAATTTTATAAAGATCTAATAATTAATTAATCAAAAAAGTTATGCAAAATAAAAACTTTAAATTGTTCTCCTGTAAAAGTAGCATTCTCTTATATCGACCGAAATATTATTACCGAAATATTATATATTTGTATTAAACATTTATTTAAATTAACTTTAAATTATATTAAAATATTGAACATTTTCAAATCGATATTATACTCGATCGATATATTATAATCGATATTATAATCACGGTAAAGAATTCTGATTTAGCCACTAATCTCATTTGTACTGGTTCGAATAAAAAAAAATACTTTTATTGAATAAGCCATTTCTTGAAGCTAAATTTAAACATGGAGGCAAAGCTGCATGTGGAAGCTAGTGTATTATGAAGTGCGAATGAAGCTGTATTAGCATTTGTATTATTTCCTCTCATTAATTAAGTATGTACATTAGGATAGATTATGCATAAGCATGAATACGATTTGGCGCAGGAAGTTGATTCGGCCTGACTACTTTATATGGCTAATTTCACAACATTTTATCTTATAGAATGCCAGTCAATATTTTCCTATTCAGTGTCTATAATATAATTCCGAGAAGTATTTTTAATATACCACTTCTGAAATTTAATCTAACTATAGTAACAATGTTAATTAGTGATGCATTTCACTGTGTTCAAGAACATTCAAAGGATTTAAACGTGTAGAAATGACATCAATTGAATTTCATGCAGGCATAGTTACCATTCTAATATTGTTTTATAATAAAATTGTACTAATAATCTAATATTAAGATACTCCATTCCGCCGAATTTTTCGACATGAATAGGCGAAACCGAACGCCGGAGATAGTTTTCTCCCTTTTTCAACCAGATTGAGAAAATGAAAATAATTAATTCCTTTGAATGAGTTTTAACTCCATAACTGTCGCGTTCAGACGCTGTGCTGCTGCGCCACGACAGCTTCATTACTTGATACATACTATTGTATTACTGAAACTAAAAAAAGTATGCAAAAGTTTTTTTTATAAGTCAATATATATACAGCTTAAAATGAAACAAAAAATTTTGGTAAATGATTTAATTTCTTATTTTTTATGTTTTTACAATACCTACCAAAAGTAACAATTCAGACTAAGGTAAGGGAATATATTTGTATAATAATATGGTAAATATTTTTACCATAGTAAAATATTGTTTCAGTCAATCAATCGATAGAGTTCTGAACGAGCCATTCATGGAATTATCAGCGTTCTTGTGTTTAGGTTTTCGCAGCAAATCTGCTTTCCATGCATTATCGTTTAGGTAGAATTTTCTGAAAGAAAAAGATATATTTTCAACTAACTTCTTAAATAACTTTGCCTATATGAGAAAGTAAATTTGAAACAGAGACAGTTATTTTGAAGCTGTTTCATCGTACGTACGTACGTAAAATACTTTATATTTAAATAAAACAAGCTTTAAATATTAACTTAAGTTTGCTGTAATACAATGGTGAAAACTGCATTTGAATCGGTTAAGCCGTTCCTGAGATTAGCGTGCACAAAACTTCTTATCTGGTAATTTGTATTGTATTTTTTTGAATATATCCTCCATGTACAGACAGCGATCAGTTACATTTTTAGTACATATAGAGGGACGGAAGTCAACGCCGCACTTGACTTGACCTTCCTTCCTTAAAAGAGCGGAGATATTAATGTAATACTTTCTCTCAAGTGTGGACCATCATTGAGCAACCTTTGTGTATATGGTTAATGCAAGTGCGCCCACTGCGCTTCTCTCATGCACGTAAGGGATAAGTATCTTTAAGTCCTGAGACCTATATAGCTATCAAACTAATTAATTATAATTTCTGACAACCCCATAGGAAAACATTCAAAAATTAAATTCATTTAAATATATTTTTGAAACTGGCATACCTAAATTCACTTATTTGTTGGCGTTGATCACGATCTTTTTCAACTAAGCTCCGAGCTTCGCCGCCATATTCTACTGGCAAATATTTTTTATTTACGAACTGACATATGCTTTCAACGTTCGTATAAATGTGAATCTGAAATAAATATAATAAACTAGAATATACTAACTAAATAAAAAAATTGTATTGCCTCTTGGAAGCTATGCCTTAGCCTTGCCTTATTGAGCTATGTCGAAAATCTTTTTTTGCTGGTAGCAAGGCTTTCCTTATATACTGATTGGTTTGTGCAACTAATTTCTCCATATATTAAAAGGTAATGTTAATGCATGTAACATACTGTTTAACTTCATATAAAGTTAGAAAATATAGAGTAAATGAGAATTAAGACACTACATTTTCCAACGAATTCGAGAATAAAACAGCAAAAAGATTAATTTTTTATTGTTATTTTTAAAGTGTTAATCCACACAAAGAATAGGAAAAATACTTAAAGAAATGATATAAAAAAATCCCCTACAGAAATGCTAACAACGTAATAAAAATTTCAAAACAGCTTGATAAAGAACGCATGGCTTAGTGGTTAGAGCGCTGGACGGTTTCCATTCCATTTTGATATGTCTTTTTAAGTAATAATATCGGTCTAGTGCGGCAAGCGCTATACGAGTACTTATGAATGTGCAAATTTTAGAGTTTATTCTTAATATCTACTGTAAGTTCTTACTCACCTTCAATTTTAAAAAGTAAAACGTCTAGGTCAATGAAATAACTACAACTTAACTTTGCTTTGCACAAATTATATATGAAAGTAATTTTAGTATAAGATTGTAATGGCTTTTTTCTGAGATATATAAATAAATTTTATTATGCAAATAGAAGTTAGTGTTAAAACAATCCGTTCCCCACTTTCCGTATTTTTGAGACATTCCGTGTTGAGTTCCGTAATTAACGCCGCGCTTTGTCTTGTTATCAGAACCAAAAAAAATTATATAATTAATTCACCCGAATTGGGATTAAAGTCACGGCTATCACTTACGGTCAGAAGGACTGTAACACGATGACCTCAATAAATCTGTCTGACACGGTGCTATTAAGCAAATTTAATAATTAATTATGTATATTTTAAATCTTATAAAGGACAACTAGTCTCTTATTAACATCTTGCAACATTTGTAACAGACAAAAATTTTAATTGATTTTATTTTATTCGCGTTGGTCCACATTATGTGTAATAACTAAAAAGCTAACGAAACGTTGAATGTTTCAACTTAACAATTGTCAAGTTTTTGAAGTTGACTCCATTTTACTTACTATTTCAATAACTTCAGCTGGTAAAATTGGCTTGACGAGTGCGTACAACTTTTCATAATACGAAGGAGCGTTGATGATAATTACTTTTTTCACGCGTACTGGCATTGATTCCTGTCAAATATTTAGATTAATTTGATAAATATTGCTATATACATACGCTGTATCCCACATATAGCATGGTAGGCAGAGAGAACCTAGTGTCAAAACACTTCGTTATCAGGTCTTGTTGGCCAAATTCAAGACACTGTGTTGAGTGATGGAACTCGACACCATAGATAAATTTATATTATATCATAATATATCGTTTTAATAAATATAAAATGTTAAAATGCCTATATGATAAAAACTTACCAATAAGTACAGAATAAAATCCTTAAAATACGGAATATTGAATTTCGAGAAAATTTTCAAAGTAATCCAAGACATGTCAATTATAATGTAATGCTCGTCCGCAAGGTGGGGGTGATGTTTGATCCAAACATCATTATGAATTGATATACTCTTCAAAAAATCATAAAATTGGAAGTTCTCAGCCGCAGAATCGTCATATTTGTGTATTATCATTTCCTTGCCGTCAAATGGATATGTTCCTACAAGTCTGAAACGATCGCCAACATTTGTAGTGTATTTTTTTTATAACAATATTGACACAAACTTAATTAAAAGTCATTCTTAATAGCTATTATCAATATTTTTCGAACATAATTTCCATATTTTCATTTTTAATTCTCTGTTCTTCATAGTAACATAAAAATATTTAAATATTTAAAAAAACTCTTTTTTTTCTAATCTAAACATATTTAATAAACATCACCAACCACTGATGGCTGACCAAAACAAAGTTGTACTTGTTACTTGTTTATATAAGATACAAGCAAGTAGCGAACCGCTTACGGCTTCACCCGTCTGGTTGATATTGTCGGATTAACTCTAGTATAATATGCTTACACTAATACTTTTTCCTTTTGAAACATTTTATTTATGAAAAATAATGTAAAATAAATGCATACAATGATTGCAATATTATATATGCGAGTACCTTCCGCTAGCGTAGTGATCAATCCCGCGGAAATTCCGTGATAAAATATATTCTTCCAGTGAGTTTCCGTAAAACCGGTTCATCCGTTCCGAAGATTAGCCCGACAAATGGAAAGACAGACAAAAATTTTCAAAATGATTTTTCATATTATAGTAAAATGCAAATAACTATATCCACTTGAAGAAACGCAGTTATTTTGAAATACCCAAGGTGGGTTTGTCAGCCAATAAAGTTATGGCGACTGTTTTTTGGGATGCACGCGGGATAATCCACATTTACTATCTTCAAAAGGGAATATTATGCCAACTTATTGGACCGATTCAATGATGATTTGAAGAAAGACCGACCTCATTTGGCCAAGAAAACAGTTCTTTTCCACGTGCTTTTCCATGTGTAGTTGCTATGGCAAAAATCCATGAATTGGGCTATAAATTGCTCCCTAATCCGCCCTATTCTCCAGATTTGACTCGGAGCGACTACTTCTTGTTCCCAAACCTGAAGAAATGGCTTAGTGGAAAAAGATTTGACTCCAATGATGAAGTCATCTCGCAAACAAAAGCCTATTTTGAGGACCTCGTAAAATATTTTTTTTGGAAGGGTAAAAAAATTGGAGAAGCGTTGGACAAAGTGTATAGAGATCAAGGCAGACTACGTTGAAAAATAAAATTGTTTTTTTTATCAAAAAATCTGTGTTTCATTTCAAAAGTTCGGACTCATTGAGCCGCCCTCGTATCAGGCTTTCACGTATAAATAATTTATATCTTTTGAGCAGATGCTATCAACAATAGTTTATTGAATAATCTCTAATTGTCTTCTCTAAATTAAGACACATTAATTGTAGTAATGTTTTCCTTTACAAAGTTGCGTACATGGAATTCAGTAATTATAAAGTGTATTAAATATAACAACAGTCTACAAGATGATTGTTCTTAATAATTATCATCTATAAAAACAAATGGTCCAGCATTATATTGTTAAATTATATGTACTGGTACCTATACTTTGTAGGCGAGATAAAGATGAAGACGAATTATCTTTGTAACTTGAAATACTTCATAAAGCTAACAAAATATATACTTGTATAACATTCAATACCTATGTTCATACGTGCGTACGGATTAAGATCGGGACTAGTAGATGGCCAGTGACTCTGATGAAGTTCGGAACGTACGTACTTGGGTAGAGGGCTTAATAGCCCGGCGCACAGAACAAAATTGAGAATCATATCTTAATATATTTGTGTCGATATTTGTAAACCGTTTCACTAAAATATTTCTCAATCACTCCTTGGTGACATCCACCCTATGCCTACCATCAGTGAAGCCGGATAATGTCATTTTACTACACATTTAACTCTATTGACTAATTGGGAGGATTCTATAAAGCGATGAGCATAATTTGATTATTCCGCTTCTTTTAGAAGCATTGTCAATTGGCAAAATATTCAAGTTGGTATATAAAAAAAATTCTGTGTTATCCCTTTGCATAATATATACGAAGTTGTTTGATTTTACCACCCTCTTGATTTTGAAATTATCAGCCAAATAATGCCTAATTACCTGTGCATCTTTTATGGCCAATGTAATCCATAAAACATCTTTTGAAATTTGAAATTTGAAAAATTTGAAATTTGCTACATTTGAATTTCAAGACAATAATCTTTTGCTTTTGAACACCTTTATCATACATATAATTAGATAGATTAGATAGATTCTTCCGTCACAAACTGAAAGTTGCTTGCTTGCTTTATGTAATCTATTATAGCAATTCGGTGATATTAATCACTGCTTTTTACACAAGAATATTAAATACCATTTGGTTCGACTTCAAATTGGGTCAAATAAGAATAACAGATTTTTTTATTTAACATTTTGTTATTTTTAAGTACATGTTTTAAAGGGATAAAATAATTTAATAGAAAAACCCGTCTAAAGTCAAATGTCACTCATCAATGTGGCTATTACCTACAAGACTTGATTACACTAAGTATGCACAACTATGTAACCTTCATCTAAATTACACTTAATTTTCAATTTATATAATTAACTGGATTCATTCCCTATGAGAACAAAACCTGATAAATGTCATTATCTATGATGCTCTATGAATTTTATTGTCGGTTTAGGTATAATTGGCGGCAAAAGTATTTAATCGATCGATCGATTCATATCGATTAATTCATTATTGATTATTTTCGAAAAAAAATTAAGCACAAACACCAAACTCCAAATGTAAACGTAATTTATAGTTGACATTTTTTTAATGATCTTGAAAGTAGACCATCAATCTATAAGTACTGTCAAACAAAGCTCGTTTTCAAAACAATTTTCTAATATCTAAACTATTTTTGCATTTCCTTGTAGATAGTATTACTAAAACACTCTTAGCGAAGTCAAATGCAAGCAAACATTGATCCTAGTGATAGGGCGTTTATTTGACACCTCAAGCCTGCAAGTCCCAGACATTGCTCCTAGCTCTTTTCCCAGCAGCTGGATCCTGCACTCATATAACGAATCCATTGAATGCTACGAAGATTTTCTCTACATTTACGTTATATATGGTTAATTGAAGCAAGTTCATTGAAATTATATATATACATTTATATATATATATATATATATATATATATATATATATATATATATATATATATATATATATATACATTTATGCACCAAATGCACTTCAGACTGATGTTGATCAAGTGTTCACATATAAGTAGGTACCCATATGAAATATATGATTTGATATACAATAACTAACTACACGCTATGAAGAGCAATAACATATATTTTTTAAGTCAATATATGGCATAATGAAATTTATTATGATCATAAAAATAATATCAGAACTACGACATAAGCTCCGATAATCGTTTAAAAACGACAAAAGTTAACAATACATATATTATTTAAAAACATATATTATTTAGTTTAACTAAACATGTATTACTAAGTGAAACATCAAGAAAGATATATACAACAATGCTTGTATTTAAATATAGATATAATAAAGAAGAAATAATAAAAAAAACACAATGGTAACTGCAGTCAATAATATTAAATTTGCTAATATTTTTAAAATAATGGGTCCATTCATGCGTATATATATATATATATATATATATATATATATATATATATATATATATATATATATATATATATATATAAATATATGTGTGTGTGAATTCCTCACATATAAGTTAAGATATATAAGATGTTTTATAAAATTATTTAAGGATATGTAGTACATACGTGTGATCCAGTATGTATTTTAAATTGGGTAGAAAAGGATCTCTTGCGATGTATACTTCGGGCATCTGAGCACGAGTTGTGCAAAATTTATCAATACACTTCTTAGTCGCCTCTAAGCTGAAGTAACAGCTGTGTAGGAACCTTATAAGTAAGTGATCATCTAAACCTGAAAAATTGAATGTTATTTAAAATAAAAATGCACATATACATTTATAAAAATTTATAATTTATAAATATGAAAGATTTTTTTTGTCAAAACCTAACATATGACCTCTAACATATGAGTATCGGTTTAATGTTCTTAATTCGAAACAGAGGTCAATCTTATTTTCCCTATTTTCCCTATAGCACTAAAATTAGACAAATATGTTAGGTCACAAATATATATATATATATATATATATATATATATATATATATATATATATATATATATATATATATATATCTATATATATATATATATATATATATATATATATATATATATATATATATATATATATATATATATATATATATATATATATATATATATATATATATATATATATATATATAATATATATATATATATATATATATATATATATATATATATATATATATATATATATATATATATATATATATATATATATATATATATATATATATATATATATATATATATATATATATATATATATATATATATATCTATATATATATATATATATATATATATATATATATATATATATATATATATATATATATATATATATATATATATATATATATATATATATATATATACGTAACATTCGTTACTTTATCGAGACAATATTTTTTATAGTTAGACAGTGTTTTGAGCTATTGTTAATTGTTCAATGGGAGCAAGACAAAAAAAAATACCTAAGACAATGACATAGGCAGTGTTGACAGTTCTTATTAAAAACAATTTATAGACTCATTGCAAAGATTAGCAGCATCGGCTATTATACGAGGACAAGGTTAACTATATAAACAGTTAAACGTACATTAATGTACCTAATTAACTAGTACTAACTTGGAGCTTACCTATATCATGAGGTATATGTGGTTCCTTTGATATCCATTCTTTAATTGCTGCCAAGTCTTGTTTGTAGTCTTGTGGCATTTTCTAAACTAAAAATAAACACAGAAAATTTATAATTTTATTTAAATTTATATTTTATAAGTAGTTTTTTTTGTAGTACATTCTTCACGAATATGTTAAAGTTCATAATGGATATGTCATCGTTCACATATTCTCATAAATTAATCTTTATTTGTGACTAAATCTCGTATACCCGCGGAATTAATAACTATGACGTTTTAATGAATATTTTATATAAATAGTTTATTTGTTACAGCAAAGTGCGGAGTTGAGTTCCGCTACTCAACAAAATGGAGAACAGAGTCTTGACACTAGGATCCCTACCTACCCTAGTATGTGAAAAAGAACATGAAGCTGCTTTTGTATTATAATGAATTAGATATTAGGTCTTAATAAAAAAATAAAAAAATAAGATTGTATTATTAAATTAAATAAATATGTGTCCAAATGTATACATATATAGGTATAGGAATACATGTAAATTAAGATAAATTAATACGTTGCTAATAAGAACTTAATTTTGAAATAGTTTATATAAATAAATATTATGTGTTTTATATATTATTATTTTATCCAATATACAGAATAATACCTGAGTTTTGATAACAAAATTAGCATCAAAAAGACAATTTGTCAATACAATAAACTTTAAAAATTTATTCACTTTATTGTCATCAACAGTTATTAACCTAAAGAATATTCGGTGTGTAAATATAATATATTAACTTACCTTTATTTATGATTTATTGATCCTTGACTTTGTACGCTGCGATCTCGCACTAGTGGCCGTCGACGAGGATAACGTATCGTATACTGAAGACTATGCAGTTCGCTCTGTTATTTGAAAGTTATTTTTTAATAACAAATATTAAGATACAAGTGTAAAAGAGACAGAAACTATTTACTTATTAGTGATTCTATAACTTATTGTTGTCAATATGAGAACAGTTATAGGCACGGGCAGGACAACAGACAACCTATTGTGATATCATTCAGTGTAACAAATCTGGTTAAATATTATCCATAGGCATTTATTACTTTTTTTTTAGATAATGCTATCGAAGAAGAAAATTTATTTAAAAATAATAAAAACTTAATATTGGATATTTAATATTCATCGCACATCCCAGAATTTTGGATTCGATTTCCGATTTGAGTAATAATATATTTTTCAAATTATAAGATATTTTACCTACCTACAACAGTTTTAATATATTTGCGTTAATAAATATTTCCACTTTACCTGGAAAATTATTAGTATGTCTGCCAGTCTTTGCTAACTTGACAGTTAATTATACTATATATATTAAAAACATAACATAGATAAATCTATCGTACTAATGATTATAACGTTTAAAATGAGTTAGATAATGACAATCAACATATTTTGTAAATAAACAAATGTCACGGAAAATTTGCTATTAAAATTACTAATAAAAATGTCATTTAAGTTTCTTTAAATAGTACCTATATAATTTGAGGTATCGTAGATAGAATGTATAAAATATTACTAAAATATTAAGAATTTTATCACTGCCAAGACTTTTTATCAACTTTTTTAATTATTTTCTATTTATTGCTTATATTTTTATTTTCATAATACATTAAAATATTTTTTTCCCTTTTTATTCAACTTCAAGCGTCATAGATAAAATAACTTATTCTGGACACTCTTTCCTAAGCATTACATCCGAATTTAAGACATGACGTGTGGATTTCAACGCCCTTGAGTGGGAGCCACCATCATCGTTTTTACTGCTCAAAATTAAGATATTATGATATACCTTATTAAAAAAAACAAGGCACAAACGAACATAGCAGGATTTGAACCCCTGACACATTATTCAAGCGGCCTACATGGTTAATATTTAATATGTGTAATACGTAATACAATAAGACACAATATTAGTTATTATTGTTCAGCGTTTATTATTTCAATTATAAAGCATGATGGCAGGATATGTTGCATCAATCAAAGTTAATTAGTTTATTGTTCGTAGTTATAGCGATTATTATATATTTTAATATATACATATCTTGACGCTTTATCCCCAGCGGGGTAGTCGGAGAGAACGGAGCGCCAAACGCTGCGGTCCCTGCATACTTCTTTCGTCTCGTCCACTGTCATTAACCTCTTCATACATGCTCTCCGGAGCGTCCTCATATTTTTTAAGTGACCTTCCTCCAAAATATTTGGTATTGTGTTTTCGAAGGTCAACCGAGTATATTTACCGAGTTGTATGTTTTAATTTAGGATACAAAAAAACAAAACAAACAAAAAGACCGATCACGAGCCTCGACTCAAGACAGTGCTACCTCATACTTGATGTTCTAGATTTTACACTGCTACGTAAATCACTCACTGTAAACTTTTTTATATAATATTATAAAAAGTAGAGTAGACTAAATTTTTTATCAAAGAATCAGACTAGCGAAAGGGAGAACGCAACTATTATTTTTGTCACTATTCCATGTTTAGGGTCATAGCACGTGTGCTATCTACTCGGAAACGGAACGTAAACTTATCAACTCGAGCCGCTCAGTATTCTTTGTATGAAACTCCCTGCTGCAAAGCATACTATGCGGAACGTAACGTAAGCATATCAAATCGGGACCGGCTCAAGAATAGAGGTGTTCGTTATATTAGGTAGCATATAAAAAAAGCCGTTCGTTTAAACGAGCATATCGCTCTAATATAAATGCGCAGCAACATGCGCTTGTTTCAGCTTTAATTTTGTCATTCTAAATTATACTCTAACTCCATGGAATAAGAAGTATATTAATGAACAAGAAATAACGAATATTGAATCTGCTTAATAAGCATATAACGAATATTTCACATTCTTAATGATGCTCTAACTCCATGGAATAAGAAGTATATTAGTAATGAGTATTAAAATCTGCTTTTTTTTTAGGTATTGAAGTCTTTGTATGAAAGTAATATATCATATAGCTTAAAAAGAAGCAGGTGTTTTATACACAGCTAACTGCTTTCTAACGTTGACGAAATAAAGCCGTTATGAACACCTCTACTCAAGAACGGTGATACAGTGCGCCGTCCACTTGCAGCATGGCTCAACGTACGCTAGCTTACGTATCCTCGTCCACGCCCCGCACCTCAGCTTGCGGGACGTGCTATAGGAATGTTGATATGTTATATAAGATATATTTTTTGAAATATTGGATTCTTGATATGTCGATAGTTTTAAAAATATCAACATCAGAGTTATAATAGCGATATATAGAAAGAAAATATCGATATTTCGATATAATAAAAAATAATAATACTAAGAAATGGTTTATATTTGTTTACATCAAAGGGGTATATCTATGTTTGGGGTATAATTATAATTATGACTAATTTTGTTTTAGATATATATAGCTATTCCTTGTTTATTTATTTACTTAAAAACATATACATACACACACACATATACTTCTTGTTCAATGGAGTTATAGCATAATTTAGAATGTCACAAATAAAGCTATTTCGCAACGTGAATGTCGATGTATCCAAAACATTTATTGTACATTTATTATAATTACATGTACATTTATTATAATTTTCTCCAAAAATATATTCACAAAATGTTGAATTTAGCTGATGTCAATACTCATAACTAATATACTTCTTATTCTATTCGGTTAGAGCATAATTTAGAATGTTAAAAATAAAACTATTTCAAGATGTGAACACTAGATGTCGATATATCCAAAACATTAATAAATATAACAATTTACTCCAAAAATATATTCACAAAATGCTTAATAAAGCAGATTCAATACTCGTTATATCTTATTCATTAATATTATTCTTATACAATGGAGTTAGAGTATAATTTAGAATGTCAAAAATAAAGCTGAAACAAGCCTAATATAAAGAACACCTGTAGTCCAGATACTACTAACTGGCCTTGTGTCGCCTAGCTATCAACCAGCGGACGACGAGCCGTTAGATGAGGCGACGCGATGCCGCGCTTACGGCTTGCCGTCCGCTGGTTGGTGGCGAGTAGATACGTTTACGATCCGTTTCCGAGTTGATGTATGTGCCATGACCCTTACACGTGTATAATAATTACGTGTTAATATATTTTTAAATATATACGTTTAAAATATTTTTTGATATTTTACAGATATATATAGATGCACTAAATCTCACTCAGAAAATTAAATCATATTGTTATAATAACAACTGAAAACTCTACTAAGCCTACCACTAGACAACGATACGATACTCTTTACTAAACTCGTCTTAAACACGAAATAATAAATAATTTAGAACCATTATATGTTCTGATACGAACATGTGCAAATATAGTACATATTTATTTATTTATGAGTATTTTATTTCAAAACTAATCCGAACTCTTCATTTCTCATCTCAGAACTGTTAAGACAATAACTATAGCTACGAAAATGAAATAAATTCATATATAGATTTGGAGAGTAAAACAAGAAGGTTAATTAATACGAAAGAAAAATTTACTTAACTTACTATTAAAACTGCTTTTTCACTTATTGACATTGGCTACATTACATTTTCAAAAAAATAGAGATTCCTAATAACCTAAGAACCATGATAACCCAAGATGTGTAAAAATTTTCGATCGCGATCGCGATCGCCCAAAGCTCAAGGCTTGGGCGATCGCGATCGCGATAGAACAAAAAAAATTAATATTCGTATCCATATCTACAATATTCACCTTGCTGCATAAATGAATTGTGAAGTTCAAGCGGGAGAAGCTGCAGGCGGGTCGCTTGTATAAATATTAAATTCAAACGTATATTGTCATTTGCCACGCGCCTTTACATTAATATAGTATTCTATACCTGTACACAACAATGGTAACCTTGAGAGATGTAGTTCCGACTGCCTAAAGATTATTCAACTTAGTATAGAATGTACGTTTGTTGTAAGCTAATGTTTATGATGACTAAGTACTGCTACTACTTCCATCTTATTATTTTATAGGTTGATATAAAAGGCACTCTTGATTTATTTACTACTACTTATTTTAACCTTTTGTACATTGTTTTAATAAATACCGGTCAAGTTCGAGTGGAACTCGCCCATCGAGGGTTCCGTAACAATTTCATGACTACGAGATGAAATAGTTACGGAATTATAATTAATTGCTATGACACAGAGGATCTAAGAAAATATCAACATCATGATTTGTGCCTAATTCTTTATAAGATCTTATGATTCTATAAAGCTCATTCTGACCAAGGTTAGTTTTATGTAATTTTTGGATGAAACAATATTACATTATTAGACCTAAGTTGGCAGGTGGATGGCATGGCAAAATCTATTTAAGGTAAGAGCCATTCTGAATCAAATGTACTTCTGTATCAGTCAGACCTCATAACTATCCACATGCTTAATCGCCTCACACTGATATAAGATGTGCCATAGAAACTGCTTGTGAATAGATTATATCCTTTACATATGTTTCTTATATTGCGGATTCCAAACCACGCTGCAATATTCTAAAATGCTACGAGGTATGGACCCCTAAAAATTTCTGGAGTTATTTTCTTTAAATTATTTTTTTTAAAGTATCACTTGTTAATTACTTACACATGGCACTAGAATATACATATATATGAAGATTAATTCAATCCAGTCTTCTAATTATGGTTCTTCAAACATGTAATTTTACATTTGGTCACAAATTGCTTCGCCAATCTCACATGGAACGATGAACACACGAAGGAGACTGTTCGTATAGACGAACAGTCTATGATTAGATTTAAAATGAGGTTATATAATATATCACTTATAAAACATGTATATATTATTTTTATTGAATCTATATTTTATTTCTATATTCTTGCCTCTAAGCGTGTATGTTGGTGTATAGAATTTACTTAATAATAAAACAAAAAATAAATTATATATATCATTTAAAAATATATTATATCCATATTGAAGATATATAATAATATGAATATATATATATATATATATATATATATATATATATATATATATATATATATATATATATATATATATATATATATATATTGAAGAATATATATATAGCATTTGCCCTTAAACTAGTTCATAGCCAATTAAATATATATAAGGATTTGAGTAGTAGATGAAAATTGGGATAAATAATACATATAGCTTCACGCCTTCTCCCAAATGTAGACAAAAAACTTGCCTGTAGCTAGTCTTATGGATCAGTCACGCATTGCAAATTTAAAGTAATTGCTATATATTCTTCGAAGGCACAGATTTTCAGAATAAATAAGTAATCACTTCATTTCTATCTTATAAATAATAAATTAAAATTATTGTTTACTTAAATTGTTATATGATGTCATAACCTTAATGAAAATTAACTCTTATATATTAATATCAAAATGTATTGCTAGCTCCTATGTATAAGACATGGTCGCTACAATGTCGGTATATCGATGTTTTTTTTAAATTAGAGTAGCAAAATTCATATTGCTACTTATAAATTGTGTGTTAAGGTTATATATATAGAATTTAGGTCTTTTATATATATATATATATATATATATATATATATATATATATATATATATATATATATATATACATACACATACACATACACATACACATACACATACACATACACATACACATACACATACACATACACATACACATACACATACACATACACATACACATACACATACACATACACATACACATACACATACACATACACATACACATACACATACACATACACATACACATACACATACACATACACATACACATACACATACACATACACATACACATACACATACACATACACATACACATACACATACACATACACATACACATACACATACACATACACATACACATACACATACACATACACATACACATACACATACACATACACATACACATACACATACACATACACATACACATACACATACACATACACATACACATACACATACACATACACATACACATACACATATATATATATATATATATATATATATATATATATATATATATATATATATATATATATATATATATATATATATATATATATATATATATATATACATAAATATAATAGAATGTTCGTTAAAACAGCTTTAGTAATCTATACTTAATAAAAATAGGTAAGCTTTAATTAATTTTAATCATTTTATAAAAATACTTTTTCAAATATTTCATAGTGTTTCTAATACCAGTATTAAAAAAATGCCGTTCTTTAATAACATTATAAAATTGATACAAATCAATAAAAAAGTATACGTTATTATAATAATATTAAAATTCAACTTTTGGACAAACGAAAAATACATTTTAGCACCATAATTTTTAAGATATTCAATAATTCTTATTTTACAAAAGCTTAGCCATTTTATATACTTCCTTAGCTACAGAATTTATTCTCATTAGCATCATGAAAAAGCATTTGTTTTTTTAATATTTTTGCTTTAGTATTTGAATTTTAATAATTGATAATTTAATTTAATAATTTTTTAGCGTCAAAAATTCTCATACACCTTTTATGACTTGCTTATTTTGTTAGCATTTCTGTATGATCATTCTTAGTAATATATCTTTGTGTATTGAATATTTTGTTAAAATATCAACAAATTATCGGTAAACAAAGATAATTAATTACTAGAGATGTTTCGATTGGTCGGTATAGCCGACTATAGGCGAATAGTCGGCTAAGAGCGCCGACTATACGTCTTCATACTTTGTTTGTACTTCTCAATATGTATTATTTAATTACAAACTTTGATTGCTTACTAACATTAATAAAAGGCATAGTGACATTTTTAGCTGAGGTGAATACCAAATCTTCATATGGAGGTTCTTGGTATGTAGGTATAATACAGAAAGGTGGATGTGAAATATTTTCTACCCAACTTTTGGTGGAACTTTTTAAAATTTTTTTTGCATTTGACAGTGACTTGGTTGTCAAGGCCAATCATCTCACCTAACGAACTAAAGCTACATGAAAGTCCCTTGATTTCGAGTCATTATGTTACCATTGTAAAAGAGCATTGAACACTATCTTCCAGAATTTTACAAATTATCGGTTTGGCCGATTATTCGGCAGACTAGTCGGCGTCTTTACAATCGACTAATCGGCTAATCAGGTAGTCACATCTCTAATTATTATTAAGAATGATAATTTGCCACGAGTGAACGCTAGTTATCAAATATATGTAAATAAATTAACTAAGGAAATAAAATTTGTTTCGACAACTTGATCTCCGCCTCTTTAAATTCCAATTTATTATTTTTTTTTAAATTAACATTAATCTATAGCAAGCGCCCTAAACGATCCAACTTCAACAGATCCTTCATTTTTATTTTTGTCTGGAACTCTCCATAGATTTTTATCTAATAATTTTTCTCTGTAACAAAATATTTTATAAATTTAGTGATTAGTAAATGCTTAAAATAGAGGAAGCTGACTTATTTCATTTTTATTCAATAACTTTTTTTCAGATATAATAAATATACTTTATCTTTAAAAATAGTATTTTAAGCAATCTATTAAATAATCATACAGTCGGACTGTCGGTCAATATCGACATCTATATCGATATCAATTCTTTTTTTAACTAAAAACTTGTAGTGAACGTAAAGTTGTTTGTTTTCTACACAAAACGTAACATGTGACGTGTAATTTAACCCACCGATTTCTTGAAATAAGTAGAGTAACGTCCTTCGTTAGTTCTGACATTGGGGGTCTAGATCCGCCATAATCCGCAGGTAAGTCTTCTTTGCTTATATATTTGTATAATGTTTCAGAATTTGGAGAATGGAAATGTATCTGTATCAAAATAAAATAAATGCCATAAATTAAATTCCAACTTAAATTTGTAAATTATTTTACTCTATAACTAACAAATTTTACAACACAAAGGTTACTAAGATTCTTCATTCATAAATAAGTTGCTGTTTTATGAAATCATCAAGAATAATATGTACGGTACCGATAATTTTGGATTCCATGAAATATTGAAGTATACATTGACCAAATCAGTCATAAAGATCTAGTAGATCTTGTTAAATATTTATTTTTTTATTGCAAGGACCCCTTATTTTATGATATCGCCAAGATCGTCAATGGTTGACGATCCCATAATAAAGTCAAAATTAAAAAAATCATTTTAAGAAATGCAACGATATTATGTACGTAGCTCTATGATTTCATGAAATTTTCTTTTCTACTATTTGGATATATAAAATAAATTAAATTACTAGTTAAATAATATATGCATTTGATTCGTGACAAAAAGTGTGTTGTACCTCTCATTGGAGAATTATAATAGATAAAAAAGTTACCTACTTTGTAAGTTCTAAGAGGTACCTCTACCTTTTCACTTAGAGGGACGTCTAGGTAAAGAATTAAGAAAAGCAAAACAAAATTAAATGAAAGAAATATTCACACGATACTCACCAATTCCGTAATTTGTTTCGCTATAAACGGTTTAAGAACGGCATATATTTTGTCAATAAAAGATGGTGCGTTCACAACGTGCACTTGTTTTAGGCGAATTGGCAATGCATTCTAGAAAATAAAGTTGAACATAAAAATATTGTTATTAAATAATGTACGATGCTTAAAACTGCAATTTATAATTATTGTATTAAATTATTATATCTATTTCGTCTTTTTTAGGTATTAACATGAAAATTATAATTTTAAACATATATTTAGTTTTAAATGCCCGCTATTCTTTATTCACAACAGTTGTTTCACAACAGATATTATGGATCTTTAATTTTTTATGTATATAGAAAAAAAAAATGTTCTTCATGTAGGATGTCCATTTGAGACAACGTATCAAATTTGAGTAGAAAGTGTACATCGAAGTATATTGACATCAGGTTCTCTCTGCTACCTTGTGACGATGAAAATATTAAACTACTACAAATCTCGGTTCGTCGGTCTTATTCCTAATACAACAAAAATGATAGTCAGCCTCACGTTGAAAAACATTACAAACATTAATTGCTTCTGATTAAAATCTCACGAGTTTTAATTTTAAAGCATTCTTACGTTCAATATTTTTTATTTAATAATTTTATGTTATACTAACTTCCTGGTATTTCGACAGTCTTCGTGCCGCTGAGAGATTCAATTTTGTTAAAAACTTTAAAGTTAAATCTTTGACATCTATCAAAACTATATCCTCGTCTGGTAAATCGTCTGCTTCAAGAAACCGAGAATCCGTAGATAGGAAAAAGAGTTTTGCATCTAATATATAATCGTAGTTGTCCAATCCTGGATCATTTATTTGATACAACCACATACATCGATTACCTGACATCGATATTTGAGCCACGTTTCTGAAAAAAGGTTGTAACAGTTTTTTTTTTAATGCATATAGGTCAATGAATGCATATATTCATACTATATTGCTTCGTAGTAGAAACACGATATATTTTCCAAGCAAGTAAATTGAAATTCAAATACCTAAATATGGCCTTTTTTTAACTTCACGTTTTATCTTTAGCGGGTTACAATGTGCAGTATCAGAGTACGCAATCTTTTATCGCAAATCCCGCATTTTAGCAATTTACAGAGAACTTAATAAAAAGACGCGCATTTAAGGGGCAAATAAGTGGTGACTATGTGTTACCAGTGTTACTGTGTGGTTAACACAGTAACACTGGCTGGCCTGAACGATAAAAACTTAAATGTTTCTCTTCAGAGTAACCTTGATTGTTGTATTCATACCACGATGGAAGTCATTGCAATCATGTATACAGGATGGCTTCTCTCACTTGCGCGACGATATCTAGTATCATGTAATTACATGCAAACATATACTTACATAATTTTTAAGATCTTTTGCATTGGAGCAGACAAGGGATCTCTGTTCGTTATAAGATCCGTGCAAGTGCCTCTGACAGAAAGGAACATTTCCACTGTTGTCTTGGCCTTGTCCAGATCGTAATAGCAACTATGCGCGAAGCGTAATATGAGATTGTCACCTGAAAATATAGAAAAATTTAAAATATTACACAACAATATGATCAAATGTATATATTTTCATATAATCATTATCGGCACAGTGTCTGTCTATAAGCCCACATTTAGCAGGTAACTCAGTACTGAGTTATTAGAAACTAGAGATAAGTTTAAGACAACTTTATTTATTCTCGATGTAAAAATTCTATACTACATTACACTATTCAACGTATGACTTTATCACGTAAGTTTAAGTAAGTAAGTAAGTAAGTTAGGTAAGTAAACACAATTTATCGTCCCATATCGAAATTATAGATATAGTGATATTATAAAACATGGCAATATTAATAACAAACAAGTAATATACTCTCATCTAAATAACAACTGATATATAAAACTATAAGAGCAAACTTCACGCTGTATCCCGCACATAGCGGGGTAGTCATATGGAACCTAGTGTTAAGATACTCCGTTAACGACTTTCCGCTTTTCGAGGCATTGCGTGTTGAGTGACGGAACTCAACGCCGCGCTTTGCCTTGTTGCCATAGCAAAGAAAATTAAAATAATTCATCCTCCCCAAATGGGAATAGAACCCACAACGTGATTACAGTCAGACGCTGTGCCTCTGCGTCACGACAGTCCTCTTAATTAATTTATAAATTTAACAATATTACTATTTTTAACATATTTTGTATTTAAAATACCTAATAAAACTGTTGTCGTTCTTTAAATGAATATTTATTTTAGTATTTCGGTATATCTTATTATAATGAAAGTTTTTATTATTTGTACACTTAAGAATCCAATTTTGTAACAGCTAAAAAATATTATTTACGTAAACGAAAGCGATGAAGATTATATTTTTTACATTGTTCCAATGGCGGGCGAGGCACAAAGTCAAATAATTTTATATTTAAATGTAATATGAATTTATCTTTATATCACTCTGCATAATGTTTTATTCAATGTTACTGAAACAGTAAAAAAAATTGTGTAGGTATAGACAAGAAGATACACGTAAAATTTTTTATACGTCAAATAATTAACCACCAGTTTACTAAAGTTAATGCCTCAGACTTAAAAAAACCGGCGCAGCAATCTCAGCGGGATGTTTTTTTTTTGAAATTGGTAATTTGCAATTATCAATTGTCAAGTATTTTAATTCGACTCTGTAATATGTTTATACAAAATATCGGTCAAGTGCGAGTGGTACTCGATTCCTTATAGAAGTATCCTACAGGAATTTCATACAAATCGGTAAAAAACGGACAATAAATATTCGTATCTTTCGATTGCGTTGACTTAGAAGTTTGATCTTTTTTGTGTTCTAATGGACTATAGACCTTAAAATTTTACATTAATTTCAACTTAATACCTCAACGCGGTTTTGAGGAAATGTTGTTGACAGACAAACAAACTGACGGACAAATTATCCTACAAGGATCCCGTTTTATCCTTGTGAGGTACGAAATCTTAAAATAATTTATTAAAGCAAATCATGGAAATGTCTTATATATAATTATTAATTTCCTATATTTAAATAAAACGCAGCACAATTTCCGTTCGCAGTACAATTTATAGTTACTATTGAATATTGAATAATGTATGTCATTACAACGATGATTTCAAATGATTCCATCCAAAATATGCGATTAACTGGTATGAACAATTACAAAATGCTTTAATAATTTTGCAATTATTCATTATGTACAATTACAGCTGGACACTTTAACTACAGGATGCATTGTTTTTGTTTGTATTTGTACATATATATAATAGTTGAACAATATTATCCGTATATAAAATAAAATTTATTTTATACGAATGACATTAATAGCACTTATGGATGGATATCACAGTAAATTATGTCCATGTTATACGGTAAATTGATTTAAATAATAGCTAATACTATCCAGTTTCATATGCTTCCAAGGAAATATTAGATCTTCACATATCTGTATCTTTATATATTTTAATTATAATAAATTTATCATTTGACCTTCTTGCGATCTTCTTAAGAGACCGCATGTTTCTATTGTATCTATATAACATATAGATACAATAAAAATATCCAGGCGGCCTTATTGCTTAATAACATTATCTAAAGCTAACAAAATATATAAAGTTTTCATATAAATAACACTGGTTACTACATATATTTATGTACATAGTACAAAATATGAAAATATAACCATATATAAATATAGAGTATCATGGTTAGTATAATTATTGGTGAATTGTGTAATGGCAAAAAACAAGAAATGTCTTAAAATGTCAAGAATAGTTTCTTTACGCGACGTATACAAGACTAAAATGTTTTGGCATTTCTGATATCCAAGGGAAGAGAGTTCCACAAGTGACACGCAATTGCGGTAAATGAGCTGCTATAAAGAAAAGAGATATGGGAAATTTTTTTTAAGATTAGGTTACGTTCAGAGTGAACATATCGAGATTATGAGTCGTCCCAAAATCTCAAAAAATATGTGAGTATTCCCGTGAAGACGCATCGGGATCCTGAAATGTTATCAATTTTGCGTAAATTTGGCGCTCAAGTTTATTTTATTGCTCTTTTTTAAGTTAAGATAGCATATTTCAGCAAAGTTAAGAATTATAACAGATGAGAGGAGAGTTTTTACTGACGAAGTCTTAGTGGGTATAGGAAGAAAATTACGCAGACGTTTGAGAGATGTTGACAACGCAAAAACGAAAAAAAGTAAATCCCAAGATATACTATAATTGTCCAGAGTGATACCAAGATCTTTACCGTTTTACCATATGGTATGGTTTTATTATAAACATAAATGTAAACGTAAAACGTAAACGAAATAAGTCAATATAAACGGCGAGTACATAACGCACCTCAGATTCGCTGACGATATTATCATCATGGATCTGGAACAGCTAGCTGAGATGTTAAAAAGCCTGGGTGAATCTTCGCGGCGGGTCGGTCTCGGTATGAACTTGAGCAAGACTAAGGTTATGTTCAACAATCACGTCACGCCGGGCCCGATATACGTGGACGGCTCCTCTCTCGAGGCTGTTAGTCAATATATCTACCTAGGGCAAACTATTCAGCTAGGTAAGAACAATTGCGAGAGAGAAGCTGATCGAAGAATACAGTTGGGTTGGGCAGCGTTTGGCAAGGTGCGTCAGATCTTCACGTCACCTATACCACAATGTCTGAAGACGAAAGTTTTCAACCAGTGCGTCCTACCTGTCATGACTTACGGTGCTGAAACGTGGACACTAAAAGTCGGTATAGTCCACAGATTTAAAGTGGCCCAGTGTGCTATGGAGCAAGCTATGCTCGGAGTCTCTTTAAAGTATAAAATCCGAAACGAAGTTATCCGGAAAAGAACCAGAGTTACCGACATCGCTCGCAGGATAAGTACGTTGAAGTGGCAGTGGGCTGGACATATCTGTTGAAGAGCCGATGGCCGTTGGAGCAGACGAGTTCTAGAGTGGAGACCGCGTCTTGGCAAACGGAGTGTAGGGCGCCCTCCAGCTCGATGGACCGACGACCTAAAAAAGGTAGCCGGCTCTGACTGGATGCGGAAGGCGGAGATCCGGGATCTCTGGCGCACCCTAGGGGAGGCCTATGTCCAGCAGTGGACAGTAATGGGCTGATTTGATTGATTGATTGATGATTTCATTATTGAGAAGAACCGCTGGTAAAGTCTCAGCATATATTTTCACGCATGAATCCTAGTTTGGGCAGTTGAGAGCAAATCTTGGGAAGGTAATGTCGAAAAGGAGAACGGATGAAATATTACTGGTTATCTTAGCCTACTCTGCACATTTCGTTTTGTGTGAAGATATTTTTTTTGTAAAGCATAGATCGTTCGACTGAACGCGCTGATCTCATAAACTACTGGTAAGACTTGAAAAAATATTTTTGCATTGAATATTAATCGTTTTGCCACTGCACATGCGCATGCGCAAGCACTCTGAGCTACCTCGGGCACTTAGAATGTGTCATGTGTCATACACAACTTAGTTACTTCTTGACCACGCAAGCGACCAATACAAATTTGATTAATTTAAATAGCATCATAATAAAAACAGAATTAGCGCTATTCATTAGAATCCTTTTTAGAACAGAACATTTTTTATCAGAACACCTCAAGGTTGGTAGCACATTTTAGACAAAACATTGTATTAAAATATTAAATTATTCCATTTTTTAATTAAGCATAATGCCTGCAAACTTTGTAATATATATCATATGTTACAAATTATACAGTACATTTTCGATAATATGTACACACCTACTTACGAATATAAGTAATATGCATACATTGTATATGAGGTTATAGGAGTGAGAACAAACGCTATACAATTTCGTTACAAAATATTTAAAATTTATCTAGTAATAATATTGATAAAATACTCTTATAATATTTGATAAGGCGTAAGGTATCTAGATCTACGTATCACCATAACAACAATGATTTAGCAAAGCTGATAAAATGACGGTAATGTAATTTATTGAATAAATTATACAGATAAAAATTGTCTAACAAATAAAAAAAACGATATATTTTCCAGCTTTACAATGTATCCTGTAAATAGCAGGGTAGGCAGAGCAAACCTAATATCAAGAGAGAATGGCGGAACTCAACGCTGCGCTATCTAGTACCTACAAGAGCGGGGTAATGAAGATAATTAATTTTCATAGCTCGCTCTGCTTGCTCTTATCAGGTAAAGTCGGAAAGCGGAGAACAGAGTGTCTAACACTAGGTTTGCTCTGCCTATGTTGATACGATATATTTAAAAAACTATACTATATAAAAATTTAAGTGTGTATAATTACCTAAGTCTTTAGGTAAATGTGGTTGCCGATTTATCCATTCTTTGAGCTGCTCGAAACATTTTAAGTGTTCTGGGTTTGACGTCATTATCTGCAAATAATTTATTTAAATAAATTAATAAAACTTCCACCTTTTTCTCAAATGATAGTGAACTGTAAGATTACTCTTGATAATACAAATTCTTGATACTATGATGCTTCTTATCTCTGTAACTGAAAATTGCTGTTTGGCAACGAATGAGTGATATGTTAGTACGATAGAATACTAGCTAAGTGTCCACTGAATATGAGTGTTGTGTAAACGTGACTAACTTTAAGTGCCTGACTCGACTCTGACTGCAGGTACAGTGGGTTATATACATAATGATAGAGATAGACTCTATCACCCTTCCACAAAAAATAATAGTTAAAAAAATAAATATTTTACTTCATATTATATATTCTCTACTCTATATCTATACGTTTAAATACAATTGAAGTGTCTATTTGTGATCTCAAAATAACTATGTTTTACAAAGGCCACAGAGGCCCGTCATGACCACAGCGTGTAACTGTAAGCGCGACGATTATGGGTTCGATTCCCATTCGGGGAAAATGAATTATTTAAATTCCTCGTTTTAAAAACAAGACAAAGCGCGGCGTTGAATTCCGCCACTCAACACGTAATATGTCAGAATTGGGCGGTAAGTCGGCAACGAAATGTGGACGATAGCGTGAATTATATCTATCTATCGCTATTTTCTTAAATCTTTTTTCAAGTGCATATAGTTATGGGCACATTCAACAAATAATAATTAAAAGTCTTTATTCTGTTTGTCCGGGCTCATCTCTGGAACAGATGAACCGATTTTTATATCATTTTCACTGGAAGATAGAGGAGGTTCTGGAGCAACATAGAAGCTTTTTATCCCCGAAATTCCCTGAAAACGGTATTTACGCGGGTTAAACTACGTTTACCGCGTGCTTGCACCTTCCGTCCAGATAAAATGTTGCATATAAAATGATAATAATTATATATTGTCGTTTAGACGTACATTTTTCAGATTTAATAAATGATTTGAAAAGATAATATGAAATGCTTTAAATATGTACAATACGTGCATGTTATATCAAAGTAAATCCAAGAACATCGATCACGCGGGCAAAGCCGCGATTCTATATATAAATACAGATAGTATATACATAGAAGAAAATAAATAAAATACCGTCTTTCTTATCGAAGAAATATTATATCATAATTGTTAAAAATAAAATTCTTATCAAATGGGATGTGGGGACAAGGTAGGTAATATTTTTATCTAAAATTTAAACTTTAAAACGTATTAATAATAACTTTATATTAGGAAACTAATATGTACGATGGGTTAACTATCTGCACAGGTATTTTTAATGTTCAAAACATACAGTCTATTACCGTGACATTGCATAGGAATACTTCATTTATTTATAATTAATGTTTAATGAATAACGTAATGCGTTATAAAAAATGAGCTTTATCTCTCGGCCTAGCCTCGGTTCAGTCGAAAACGTGAGTAGAACAAAGTATCTCGTAGTACTCTATAAATTGTCCATGTGATACTCAATGAATGACGTCCGACAAAATGTTCTGACCCTAATATTTCTTACGTCTTCAGGGAACGCGGACATTAGCTAGTTCACGCTCATGACCTCCATTAATCAAAGAAGCTTATTTTATTTAATATTTTTATTTAAAAAAAAGAAAATCAAGAAAATCAAGACATGATACAATAAATACTTTTTGTATTGTTTTAAAAAATTTACCGAATTTAATTATTAAAATTTACCGAATTTAATTATTAATATGGTATAATCCTACTTTAACAAAATAAGATAATACGAGGCGAGTTCCCATTTAATGTCTTCATACAACTATAAAATTGATTTCTCTCCTACAGTTGTATGGAGCCACACTATAAATATAACCACAATATAAATATTAAAAATATTACGTATACCGCATGTGTATTACATGAAGATTATTATAATACATAATCATTTATTTTCTTTTTTCATTTATTTGTTGTAATTTATTTTAATAATAAACGTATTATGAATAATAATGCTAAAGCTGTTAAAATTTGTAAAGCTAAAGACTATTTCCGTTCATGGCTATTAATAATAAAAATCTCATTAAAATTGCCACTTTTATATTATGTAAATATACCATATCCCCAAACGCAGTATTTATATGTTCATTCCACAAATAAAACGCGTAAGTAGATTAGACCTAACGATTTTCCTCTATGTGACCATTTTGTTTATATATTCTTAATAGCCATGTAAATTATAAAATCGTATCTTTAATGTTTTTGTTACCTTTACAAATTAAAATGCTGTCTGAGTAGAATGTCTCTATTGTTATTAAATAACATTAAAAGTGAAAAGGTAGGTTATTGGCATATTGAATAAATAATATAATTTTGAGAAATAACGAAATTAGACACAATAATACCTGTGATAGTAATAATACAAGGCTACCTACACATCCGGATATAAACATCAGATAGAAGTTTCTGTTTAAATCATTTTGTTGCTTGAGACGATCACGTTTTGGTTAGAAACAGGTTCTATGGTTTAATAATTTTAATTCAGTAAAGTCATTGTCCAGTAGGTACATGATTGGTCATTAACAAAAACTTAAGTAATGCAACTTTCATATTATCAGAAAAAAAATATATATTTTTAATGTCGTTAAAATTAATCGTTAAAATATTTATTATGTCGAAAAATGTAGAAACTAAGTATAAATTACAATCGATTGGATGGAAAATCGAAAATTACAAATTGTGGTTGCGAATTATCTACATATAATAAAGTAGCACTTATCAATAAATAGATAATAGATAATAAAACTGTAATTAATAAAAACAAGCGTTCAACAAAAATGTCCCATAATATATATATATATATATATATATATATATATATATATATATATATATATATATATATATATATATATATATATATATATATATATATAATATATATATATATATATATATATATATATATATATATATATATATATATATATAATATATATATTTATATATATATATATATATATATATATATATATATATATATATATATATATATATATATATATATATATATATATATATATATATATATATATATATATGACATAAATTGTAAGTATAAAAATTATGATACAGGGAAAATTGTGTAAAAATACGAAAAAAGATTAGAGTTATCTATAAAATACTAATAATAATAACAAATAACACACTTACATTGGACTTAAAACCCTTGTAGTATTAACAATCGGCGTAACGACTGCAACGTATTATTTTATAATATAAAAATACTTTATACACGCGTCTGTGTACCGGACCGGTACACATAGCACTGTACTGCACCGTTTGATTACGAAACCTTGAATCGGACGAATGTATTCGTCGCAAGAGTCGCTTATACGCGGATTGTTTCCTCTCAACGAGCGACATGGTAATTACTTTCAAAATATACTGTCTAGTCACCCAAGCATTCTGTGAAATTGCTGAATAACGGATCCACATGTTATAAATTTAATAAAACCAAAACCTTGTGTGTGATGTGAACGTTCATCCTTCGTTCTTCACAATGTACTATCTGTCATATATGTAGTATTCTTAATATGGATAAAATTATTATTAAGCCAGAGAACAGCACTATATTTGGTATAGGTATTGTCAATTTCTTATTTGTGCTTTTCTTACAACATCAATGAAGACCACCTGGTCATAAGTATACCAATTATTTGCTAATTCACATTTGTATTAACAAAAAGTGCAAGTCCAACACTGGCAATCTGAAAATGAAATTGGTTTGAATTGGTTTCTTTATATAACTTTATATCTATAAGCATTCTATAATATTACAAGAATTCCTCTAGATTATTAATTCTGCAATAAAAACGTTTTAAGTCCTTTTGTAAACCTGTTAAGCGCATAATAAGGCCATGCTTAATAGTTTTTAAATATTTATTTTTAACCATAATGTGTTTAAATACTAAATAAAACATATGTCGGTGCAATAATAGAAAGGAGTGCAACGTTTGCATGGTAACTGTGCGCCGCCATCACTACGCGTCGCTGTGACGTCACAATATTTTGTACCCCACCATGCTAAATTATGGTAGAACCCTACAAAAGCCCTGTGTCAATGCATAGCAGGCTTTATGTAAAAAGAGTTATTGTCCGAATTTTAACAGCTAAAAGGCGTCTTAGGATGTCAGCCTTGCGAACTAGATAACCTAACGAGGGTGGACTCCAAGAGTGGGCTTCGATGCCCCCGACATCGACACCCGACGACACCAACACCGACGAATCGGTTCGCCATTCGCCCGAGCGACTTAGACCTTAATCCTAAAAAGGCCCCGGAACCCGACTAAAACTTAAACAAGATCCGGAATAATCAAAAAGAAGATCAGCACCGATAACGGTGCTGATTGTTCTATCTTTCCCGAATCAGTTGATCAAAATTGCCTGGAAAAAGAAACTACTCGGCACACTATCTAAAGGATATTGGTTTACCTGTTCTCTCAATCTAGACTTATTGCCTAGTTAACGATATTACTGTTAAATTAATACCAAATCAGTCGAGATTTCTTTATAATAAAATAAATAAAATCTTAAACATTAATCCTATGAGCTCTTATCAGTCCAAAAAAATATTAACTGCCTGGCTACTAACGTTAAACAACGATGACATAGAAGCCTTAATGGTACACTAATATACACACATACACACACACACACACACACACACACACACACACACACACACACACACACACACACACACACACACACACACACACACACACACACACACACACACACACACACACACACACACACACACACACACACACACACACACACACACACACACACACACACAAATAAACATACTCTTTTTGCCCATATCTTTCATAATTAAATTAAATTAAGTTAGGTTAGATATAAGATGTGCGGTCCGCGCAAGGGACTCCCCCTTAGGGCTACATTACGTATCCAGGGTCAAGACGTAGAGGTACGGGCGCAGATGAAATATCTGGGCCTGACTTTGGATGGACGATGGTCGTTTGCACCGCATTTTGCTCAACTTGCGCCAAAGCTTATAAAGGCCGCCGGTGCCCTAGGTAGGTTACTGCCGAATGTCGGAGGGCCGGACTCTTTATGCAGACAGCTTTATGTTGGCGTATTGTGATCTATGGCGCTGTACGGTGCACCGGTGTGGGTGGACTCTCACCGCTCGTAACTCGTACTTTCAAACAATTTTTGCAGTTGGGTCCTAACCCAACTGCATAAAGCGCACCGGGTTATAGCAGTGAAAGTCATCCGGGGATACCGTACCGTATCATGGACGGCGGCTACTCTCTTGGCGGGTGATCCACCTTGGGAGTTGCAGGCGGAAGTGCTTGCTAGAGTGCATGCATTCCGGGCAAGCGAGCGGTCCGAGGCGAACGACCATCGAGGGAGGATATCGCGCGAATCAGAAAAATGGCTGACGAAGCTCTAATCTTGCGATGGAGGGAGGACCTAGAGTCCCCAGCGGCAGGCCTAGTAACGGTGGAGGCGGTCCGACCACACCTAAAACGCTGGGTAAGGAGAAATTTCGGTGTCGTAGTAGAATGCTCAACCGATCCTACGGCGTCTCACAGAGGTGAAGAGGGTTCCGCTGGGTTTTAGTGGGTAGTATCGAGTACTTTACTGTACCGATGAGTCCCACAGTACCACCCAACCCATCACGTGGGTGGTCTGCGTAAAAGGCATTTCCCAGCGAAGAAAAAAAAAAAAAAAAGATATAAGATGTGTATTGTATAGATATTTATTTCCACAAATGTACGAAGTTTTATGGAAGAGCGGGGCCTCCTGACACAAGTACTAGTGCTATACTAGTAACTTACTGGGTTGGTCTCATTACTTCGCATGTTAAAGAAAATGTTGATACTGAAATAAATATTTTTCATTTTTTTTAATTAATTAAAATGCCACATACTTCCCGATACCGACTTTTCTGCTGACTTACTAATTGGTACCAAGCTTTTGCAAAATATTGGTCAAGCAGTAGTCGTTGACAAATCTAATTTAACACTAAATTGGCAAACTAACGTAAAACATGAAACATTGAAACACTCCGAATTTGGTAATTTGGAAACTGATCTAACTGATGACTCTAGATCAATTAAAATACTTTCAAACAATTTTTCTCATATTTTTATCAATGGGCTTCCTAAAACACGGTCCAGTTTTAACCATACAACTTGAAAGTCGACTAAAGCATCCTGATAAAAATGTAGAACGACGACCCTATTATCATTTGAGCGAGAAAAAGTTAAATAAATTGTTCAAGAACTTCTTGATAACGGTATGGTAAGACAAAGCCAATCACCATATTCTAGCCCTATTATTCTGGTAAAAATAAATAAAATGGTGAATATAGAATGTGTGTAGACTTTCGCGAGCTAAATTAATACTAATAACACAGTACGTGACTATTAATTATCCACTGCCGCTGATTGTGGACCAAAAAGATTAACTCGCAGGTGGCTTTATTTTCTATTTGATTCCTATTGCTGATTCATTACTTGAGAATAGTGTATAAATCACATAGTGATGGACTCATGACGTCAGACGGCCGGTATAAATACATCAAATGCCTTTTAGACATTGCTCCAGCCGTCTATCATAAATGTATAAATAAAGCTCTGGCTGGCCTATAAGGCCAGATTGTCTAAATTGATGAAGTACTTTGTAAAAGTGTGACATTAAACACAACAAGTCTTAAAAGTATTTTTAGCGCATTAAAACGGTTAATTTATCTCTTTGGGTGGACCAAGACAATTCATTACCGATAGTGACAGAACTTTCTTAGGAAAATTTTCTTCCACCGCGTTAACTCAAACCTTAGCCTTTGTTCAAAGTAAATCTCCCATAACACAACTTACTACGGCTCGACAACACTAGCGCCACTACCTGGAGAGTCCTCCTCATTGCTATAAGAAGGTGAATCATCCACCTGCTTCTGCCTGACCTGGGTACCAAGTCGTTCCAGTCTCTGTATATCGAGGTCTATCACACCAACATCCGCATCAGCTATGCAGTACAGGGTCCAGATGATCTGACTCACTACTTCGAAGTGTGGCCATACTCCTACTACTAACGCCTTGAAGTTTGCATAGGGGCTGTACTCCATCTCTACCTTAACTATTGCAACACAACTGAACGCTTTTGAGTCTGGCCACTAACCAGTCTTACTCATGGCAGCACTATCGGGCCCAAATTTGAAGCCCTTATACACAACCATAAATAAAAGAATATAATAGTCACCCTATCGAACAAACCGGATTTAAAAAGGGATACGCAAAGATTGACCATATACACACAATGGAACTCCTCATAGAGAAATATCGAGAAAAAAAGCCCTCTACATCGCAAATACGTAAGCCATCTAAGGTTTGCAGACGACTTGACTCCCTTATCTGAAATTGGACAAGAAATTCAGTATATGATAGAATCACTTAAGTAGTCCAGTAAATTAGTAGGTTTGGAAATGATCCTGTCCAAAACAATGTTTATGACTAACAGCGAAAAGAGAACACTACATGTTGGTAGCGAGCCTCTCAAATATACAGATAATTACATACATACGTATATATACGACACGAGTGAAAGATAGATATCTGAAACTGGTTTTGACAAATTGCGATCGGATAATCATAAATACATTTATGATGATGATAGCGGGACTCGAACCAGCGGTTTTTGGATACCATCCAGAGTACAAAAGAAACGTAGGTTTCAGTCCCGTTACGCTAAAGTTTTTATAAATTTTCTAAGTACATATCTTCTTTGCTTTCGTATTGCTTGGAATACAAAAAAAATTATCGAGTTCAATTCTAATATTGTTTTTGCTTTAATGTACCATAGTTACACTTGTAAGTAGGTATTTTTTAGTTTCTTCCATAAAGTAAAAAGTAGCCATTGAAAATATGTTAAGATAATGAATAATTTTTTAAGACAAAAAAATGTGCATTCCTTATTGAAGGAAACAAGCTATTATATGATCAGTAGTGATTTTTACTAGAGAATATCGGCAAACCATTTGCTTCGGTGAAAAAGCTCTTCAGATTCGAAGAGCCGTTCCAAGCGTCCTGGGGAGATGACAACTGACCTCAAAGTTTCTATGTCTTTCATAAATTACGTGCTGTATAGACTAGGAACAGTTAATTTCTTCATAAATTTTCAATAATCCGCTTCACAATCTTATATAAAAACTTCAATCACATCGGAAATTGTTATATTGTTTGAAAAACCTTAATATTTTCGGCCAACCTTGATGACTTCAAATTATAATGTGATAAGACTTGATTTGAGGAGAATAATTGATGTACTTCGACTAAATAAGCTTTGACTAAAAAAAACTAAATAAACCAAAAATTAATTTGCTCAACTATTTTGATCAAAATACAGGGAATATAATATATAACGATTACAAAAATTTGTAAAAAAATAAATGTTTAAAAATTAGCTAGTGGTCACATTATATTAAATGTTAACAGCTTCAAATGATTAGACTATATTTCTGTCAATAAAAGAAAGTAATGTACATCGTCATTTTGAGCGACAGATCATCATAATTCATAACATGTGAAGTACATTTAAATCAATGGTCAAGTGAGGCAATAAGGTCCTGTGATTGTTTAAGTGACCTGTGATTATTTAATTTTGTTTTTAATATATAGTCAACTATATAACTGCTTAAAATTATCAAATTGGGGGAAATATCACGAAATTTTGTACACATGTACATATTATAACACAAGTACATCTAAATGATTAATATAGCAAACTAAATTATAAGCTTATTTATAAATGAGCATACATCGGAGAAGTAAAATTGAAGTAATATTTGTGATAGTATAATTGTTATAAAATAATGAAATAACATACTTGAAATAATTATTAAAAAACTATCTGCATTTTTCAATAGCTTCACGCCTGAGCTGTTTTAAAATGGGCAAAATTACTTTTAAATTAATTGATTCCTATTTAAGAATTGACATTTAAAATAAATATATTTATTCGAAAGTTTTCTTTTTTTTTGTGCAAAAAATCTACTTTTGTTTTATTTCCAATCATTTAATTTTATTTTATCATTTATTTTTACTGTTGCAACATTGAGTTCATTATTTTGAACAGAATATCTATATCGTCATCATCAAAAATATTTATTTATGTATTTTAGCTCATGATTTGTAGTGGGAAAATAGCTTGAGATAGAATATATACATTTAATTCTTTTAACATTAAAAAATAATTTTCATTATGTTTTATAGTTTTTTGATAATGGTAATATTATTTCAATAATTATAGATAGAATATTGTTCATTGAATTAAAATGTTGTCGATTTTTATTTTGATAGTAGCAACACCACCTGCTACAAGTTTGCGCATGCGCCGAATGGCGATATTTTCAGTGAATAATCTTTGAAATAATATTTTTTAACTATGAAATTTTATCGGTAAATGGTGTATATTTAGGTAATGTTTTAAAATATATAATTCCGTTCTCGAAATTACAAAAAATTTGCCTCCATAAATTACAGTTATAAAAGTGACTAAAGTGTACCATTGGTGGCCATTACAAAACCTAAACTTTTTTATCAGGACAAATGTCCATTTGATGTTTCGGCGACGTTGTGAAGCTAATTACGATACACGTACTGTGTTTTACTCGAGTTACTTCTTTAGCCGTGTATAGTGCTGTGAATTTTAATACAATGAATCCTCTAATACATTTGCTACAATATGATTAGTGCCGACAGATAATTTTATTTGGGTTGACTTCCCACATCGAAGAGGAGCTGTCAATTGTTAGGTTTTTCCGGTTGTTTTCCCCTTTGAGCGTTGATGAAAGTTGTAAAGTTGAAAAATAACACGCCCTTTGCATAATTTTTACATAAGTCTTAGTAAAAGGTATTACCACCTACATATCTTGTTGTTACTCTTCAGTGAACATAACATTGGCACGGCGACCCATAATCGTACTAGTTACTTACTGGATGAATTGTATGAAAAATTATCAGCAAATATTATCACGTTGGTAATAGAATTGGTATCATTAATTTAAACGTTTCCCGATAGTTTAACAGTCATCTCGCAAGTCGCCGAAACATCTATATTGTGGTTGCAGTGTGACAAAAATGATTTTGAGATAAATTCCATTTAGTGTAGTGATTATTGTGTTTTAAAGGCAAAAAAATAGAAATATTTTAAAAGTGTTTCGTGAGGATTGTTGGTGTGTCGTGTGGTATGGCGAGATTGCAGTGCAGTGTTTGGAGGCTGTGACATGGACTGCGGCGTGGTGTGGCCCCGACTGACAGCGGGCTCTAGGAGTGATCTAGGGTGTTGGGCTTAGTGCCTACACAATATAACAAGTATTATGAATAAGCGTGAGGGTAACAAGGACAAGGAACGACAGAGCGACGATAAAAGAACTTCCACGTAAGAATACTTTACTTATGATTACTAGACAAATTATTACATGGCATCAGAGTTTTGTTAGTAATATTAGTCAATATTTCAAATAATATGGTATACCTAAAATTGCTAAAATTTCAAATAAATAGCTTTTCATACAGTATATCTCACTAGTTGTGTTCTAAATGATTCTTAAAGATCAAAACTTTTGTGGCTATGTAAAATAGTTCCTACACTTCATTAAATATTATAAATGACAATATAATCATTATATTATGCTGTAATGTTACATTATGATACATATAGCATATATATGCTAGAATGGTATATACAATGCTAAAATGCAAAATATGCTAGTTAATTACAAGGGAATTGAAAGTACAAGATTTTTTTTGTCAATGTAGATTTTGTTGCAAGATTTGTTCTTAAATTTTTATCCTATTAATATATGACTGTTATTGAAACTGAGTTTGTAATACTACCACTTAAATAATGTAGTTAAAAAATATTTTATTATGTTTACTTTTTATCTGTGGTGCTTGAGACATATATACCTATTGTTGTCTAATGGCTAATACAATGAATTTCACATGATTCAAAGTGGGTAAGGGTGTAAATATTTTGTTACACTTTGTTCACACATTTTTTTTACATTAATTATTATAGACATTTTCTTTACATTATATTAACCAAATTGTTCAATTTAAATGTAGTCATTTCAATTGTTATCATTAATTTTATTATTTCTGTTATGATATTTTTGATTTTTACTTTCAATATCTTATTGGATAAGTAATCACTTTTTATTATTATTATGATACATTTGTTTATGATATGCATTTAGCATTTTAGTTGCATAAACAGAAACAGTTTATATCAAAGTTAACCTCAGTTCAGTTTATTTAAAACAGATCCTAATATTATATTATTTTTAAACTCTTAATTTGTATTGTAAGATTTCATGATTATATGCATAAGAACACTAATGATTATGAAAGAATAAATCTAATATCATCATTTTACTAATATTAATACATAAAGTTAAGTAATAATAGATTTATTTTTAATATTGCAAGTAAAATTGTATGTAATAACATTTATTGACATATATTGAGATGATGGCAACATCACACTGATTATCTTTCACAAAGATATCAGTTTAGCATACTTTTAGTACATACGTAATATATTTTATCAATATTACTATAATAACATTGAAACTAGTTGATTAGTTTATTTTATTTCCATGAACAACTAGAATTAAAAATACCACTGAAGATTTCTATAAAATATAATGTGTTATATATCATATTGTGCTACTCAATTGTAGTTAAAGTAAAGATATATAATTCTTTTACTATTTTGTAGTTACTAAATTACTCAATTTAAATAAAAGCATATAGTAAATTTTGACTTATTTTAAAACTACTTCTACTATCTTTGATTTATCTAAGTATTGTTACAAACAAACTGACTCCCGAAGTCATAGCTATGCAGGAAATGGTTAAATATTATACAAATCTATACATATATGTCCAAGTATAACCAATATGGTGAATCACAAATTGTAAACATCTTGTATCTCACAGTACCCTTGATAATAGCTCTTAATAAAAATAGCTTATCTGCTAATATGTTATTGTATTACATTCAATACAGAGCTAGTGAAGAGAATCATTAAAGGAGTGTTGCTAACAATGCAAAATAGTTTACTTCATTGATATTACAAGTTTTTAGTGAAATCTTGTGAGCCATGTTTGTCAAAGCAAAGTTGACAAGCAAATCTGACAGTGATATAGTGGATATAATAAAAATGTTTTTTGATCAGAATTTGGAAATATTTATTTATGTAAAAACTTGTTATGCATAGAAAATTGTAAGTATTTAGGTAACCTCAATTACTTTTACATTTATTCCTTTTACAATTTTGAAAGTATATATTAGGTTATGTTCATTAGTATGCCTGCAAACATGTATCTAAAGTAAAATATTTTTAGTTTCTATGTATATTAGATAATTTTAAAATAATTGGCCAAGATTAAGATTCATTTTTATAAATAATACAAAAATAAATATGCATAGCATAATAAAAATAGACTTTTAGCTTAATACTTTACATTGTTAATTGTTTTAAAGTTTTTCTGATGGAAGTGCAGCAAACTTTCACTTTTAAACTCAATGCCAATAACGGGTGGTATGATTCATTGAAGTCAATGTACACTGTTACATTATAGTATATTACATTCTGTTTATGTTCTATATATATATATTAAAAAATGTCATACTTAATTATTTTTTTATTGTTGTATATATATTACAAAAATATGTTACAAACATAATAATATTTAAATATTATTATATTTTAGTGCAATATTCAAAATGATATAAGCTTTTATTAATAATGTTATAACTATAGTAAATATTATTGTGATAGTACATACATTACCCGATTCATTAAATAATATTTACTATCTAAATATTAAAGTAGTCTACATATAATTTACATAAACAGGTTAGTGTTAGTTGCTTGCTTTTTAGCTTGAGGTAGACATTGAAGAATCAAGTACAACAAAACATTTTAGGAACATTTCTAAAATGAAGAAAAATATATAATTGTTAATAATAAGAATTAAATGATATATTTTGTTATTATAATTTTTTTATTAAAGTTGTACTTACTAATGAAAATCTATATAAATATTAAAGCCTTTTATGTAATACTATATTTACATAACTTTTAAGGGATTGTATGTAAATTATCATTTAAATATTACTCTTTTTCTAAAACATCAAAACTCATTACATAGTATATTTTAGTATACCACTGACACAAAATGTTCTCAAGTTTTATATATTTATTAATTGTTATTTAGTAATATCAAATAATATTGTAACTTTCCTCATACACAAATACAAAAAGATGGCTGACACATGTCAGATTGAGTTTTTCCTTCTTTCTAACATTTGCTCTACAGACCTAACCTTGAACTAAATGGATGTCAGTGAACTTGCCCTGCCCAATCATGTGTCATTAGACTCGATAGCAATATTTATAATATGTATGAATAACTCAATCAAGTTATAGATAAAACAGCACAAACATTATATTTTTTTGACAATAGTATTAATATTTAAGACCTTTTCGTTACACTTTTATAAGAAATTTAATTTTGTGAAATAACTTATTGTTTTTGAATGTAACCAATAATTTAAATTCAAATATTTGTTGCATACATAAGTTGTAACAAAACAATTGTTAGAATAACTTTGTTTGTGGTCAACTGTTCCTTTGTTTGTTTTTGTTTATAGTACTATGAAATTCATTGTCAAGATTAAAATTAGATGATATTAACACCAAATATTAATTTAAGACCTTAGTGCTAATATAATAGAGGGGAAATTTCTAAAATATATGCATAACACATTTTTGGCGACCATTCTAATGTTGTATATTCTCTAAATTCAATGTGTATATAATGATCAAATGAATTTATTGTTCAGAAATTAAATGTCTCAATGGTGGGCTGTGGAAGACTTATGGCCTATGGGTATGGAAATTTTGTGTTTTTATTTTCTTTCACAATACTAAAGGAAAATTATAACTAAAATATTCAACCGATCTTATTGACAATGTTTTTCCTTTACACTTAGTCATTGGAACCATGGCTTGGCCAAAATTTGTTCATAGATCGGTCGATGTGTTACGCACAAGAAAGTAACATGTTATGCACTAATTATTCATCTGTGAAAAATAACTCTATACTACATGCTTTTGCGATGTAATCAAATGTTATAAAGGCGTTTACACACTTGCAGCGCGACTGGCGCGGTGGGTGGGCGTGGCGTTGGCGGAAGCAGCGCGATGCACACGTCGCGACACTCCGTCACGTCGTCTTCGGGCGTCCTTATGGTCGGGCCCAACTTCCGCGTCGGCAAAAAGATCGGCTGCGGAAACTTTGGCGAATTGAGACTCGGTGAGATGCTAATGTCCATACTAATGTTACAAAATAATCAAAGTTTATAACGAAAGTACTTATTGTATCATTCTCGATGTCGGCGCAAACGTCGCTGTCGATAATTTGGAGCTGGCTATATCTCCTTTTGGGTAATATTTATAATAATAACTTTAGCAAACTATGAGAAACAAGCGATTTTATTAGTGTTTATGAATTTGGACGCCTAATTTTATTTAGTATAACTTAAATTTTATTTAGACGAAAATAGAAATAGATCTACAGATCTATTCTTACAACAATAAATTTGAAAATTCTATTTTAACCTTTTTTATTGAATACAAGAAAATAGTGACACATCACCATAAACTCTACTTCTCACACACACTGTTTACATAGAAACCCACATCTAAACGCCTCTAACTTTACTAGAAAAAAATAAAATGCAATCAGCAAAACTAACTAAACTTAACAAACATTGATAACTAAAATCTAAGACCTTCACTTACACGGTCATTTCAATAATTACAAAACCTAAGCGGCATAATACAGTTAAGGATACAATATAACGAACTGAGCGCAGGTGTTTTCAATGAAATCGTCGTACGAAACGTATGGCTATTATAAGCCGGGAGTGTGAACCACTTGTCGACACTCGCCTGTTACTGATTTTTCAAATTTGCTGTTTGACATATTGTGAGCGCGGCTCATTCTTTTTCAGTTAATAACAATAAGGTTTTAACAGTTAATTAAATAAGTTAGAAAGTAAAAATGAAATGTTGTTCACACTAAAATATTGTGAAATATTTTTTTTACAAACTCGTCGCTTTTTCGTCGTCGCGTTTTAATTTAATAACATAATTATAATATTTATTATTTTTTATTACGTAAAATACATATTTGTATATATACATATATCGTAGTGTAGTATCGCATCGTAATCGTAGTATAATAATATTTTTTTAACATTTGTAATAACGTAACACCAGTGTTTGGTGCCATTACTGTTATTTTTTTTTATTCTAAGGTTTACAAAACAACCTTAGCCGAGTTTGGCGTCAATCGATTTAGCAATTCTTTTTTGCATCTGTAGGTACCTACTAAGGTTAGCTTAATACAAAAGAAATTGACCAGATGGATTCATTATTGAAATTCTTTTGCTGTTTGAATAAAATACCTATACAAGTTTTCTTTATAAACTTAAAAAAATTAATATTAAAATGGCTTAAGGATTGATGTTTGATGAAAATTAAATCATAATTATTTATTATATACTTGTAAATGTTACTTTCATTAAATAACATTATTTTATTTTGCCAAATTTAAATGTAACACATTAAAACACATCTGTAATCTTCTACAGAAAAAACATGAATGCGACGTAACGTAACATTTATGAATCGTCACAATATAGCTTTTTGTGAAAGTCTATTTAATTGGCACTAATATTAAAGGAATTTTATTTTGCGTTATAGGTACGTGTGAGTCACTTCATTTCAGAGTTCGATAAACTTTTCGCCGTATTCGTTCGTAAAGTAATTAAATGAGCTGAAATTCTTACACGGTTTAGTTAAACTGAGATATTTGGAATTATTTGGAGTCAATGATATATAAACCATATGTATTTAACATATATATTTGTACATATTATGGAGTAGACTCCACTAGGTTCTCCCGAACCTAATGGAGTCATTGCTTTGCTCTACACGATGTACCTGTCTAAACTGACATTGGTACATAAACCTAACGCAGTACTTGGTCTGACCTGATTAAGGGATCGAAAATCTGTTAAATATAAACATTCTGAATATAAATCGAAACTACGACTGTCACATCTACATTCAGCCAGATATGTAATCGTTTAAAAAATAATTATGACTGCACTTACTTACATTATTAATATTTTTGTATAAAGTAAAAAATTGCTACTAGTAAATGTCTTTATATAATTATGTCTAATTGATTTGTATAAATTTATTCTTCATTTGACAAAAGAAATAAACAAAATAAATTATTTTTAAATACAGATTAAACCGTCAATATTCCACTTTGACCTTGCACACAACGTAATCACCTACGCAAAAAGGTTTCCTATCGCTTATATCACCTGAAACTTGTATGGCTACAACATGGGAATTGGATTGTATTCGCGTCATCTGAAATGTCATTATATCATGCACATGTGACAATTTCCGATAGGACTCCTTGCTTGGAAAACTAACACGTGGATTTGGGACGTTTAAAATAATCACGACCGATGAGATGTTCGAGGTCCTTTATTATAAGCTGCAGTTATTAATAACGATGAGTCTGCGCATTTTTTCATACAGTCATTCGTTTATACCAACTTTAGTAATAACTATTCCGTTAATTCAGAAAAGAGCTTTAAATTGTATTAGTGTATTGTGTTCACTTTTTTGCAAATGACTTTCTGGGATTAATTTAAGACTCATTTCTATATATAATATATATTTTTTTAAAATGTATTAATATTGATCTATAAATAACTAAATATATACATACTTATTATTGAGTATCATTACTGTTATATAAAGTTAAGTTATATCATATATGCAAACTTTGCTACGTGTTCGGCAAACATTTATTTTATCTTTTGCTTGTATATTATAAATATAAACAGTCGAGTTACACTTGCCCTACTAGATTTTCTTCAACCCGTAGACAACGACGCGCAGAACGTAAATAAAGAAAAAAAACTCGCGTCATAGTATTGAGTATGATACGGTGACCTCAATATGTCGTAGTGGGGCAAGGGTCAGATTATATCGATCTCATTCGCGTTGTGTATTAATTCTTTGTAACTTTATCAGATGTCATTATCATCTCATGACGTGACTCTCGACTTGACACAAACTTGCAAATATTTCTAGGTCAATTAATGGCTTGCGCAAATAAGAAAATAAATCAAGATTCTAATTCAGATTTTTATATACCTAGTACGAGCCATGAATGATATACCTACTATTTTGTAATTTGGTTTGTTCAGCTATATTTATTTTACATTGCCTTGTTAGGATTTAAAATGATTACAAGTATTGAAAATAAACTTTAACATTATGCCTAAAGAGCAGAAAATAACTAAAGCCAATAAATATCATTAAAAAAATTATTATCAAAACGTGTTGTTCCTTGCTAATTTCACAAAACAAGATCTAAAAAATGAAATGTTGATTCCAATATGAAGCTTGATGTAAAGAGCTTTATAAATAAATTTATGAATATCGGAATATGGAGACATTGATATATCCTGTCAAACATTTATAGATCCTCTTGGTTTGTAATTAGCATGACATGTATAACCAAAATGTTAGAAAATTACCTTTTAAAGTAAAAGACGAGTAAGTAAATTTATTTAAATGAAGGAAATATTACGTGCCGAAAACAATATTACTGAAAGAATTGTTCGTCTTTTTTTTAATTTACTTTATCAATTGTAAAGCTCAATATAAAACGCCTTTTTTAAAACGTTAACGCTAAGGTTAGAGTATACTGATTTGTCACTTGCTTTCTAGTCTCCCAATCTGCCAAGGAGGAAAATTGATTTATTTATTGACTCGAAGAAAAATAAACTTTAATCATGCAAAAATAATAAACAAAACAAATAACTATCTCTAATCTAGTGCGTAACGTCTATTGTACGTCTATATCAGACATTTAAGTAAGTACGTTTATTAATATATAAAAAGTACGAATTATAATTGTGGAAGTAGCTGGTAAGCCCATACCCTTTGGATAGCACGTCTCATCGATCTAATCAATTATACCTTACACTTACGTATTGCTATTACCATACTTACAAACATTTATTGCTATAAGAACTTCTTGAAGAACAGCTTATGTAGTAGAAATTTGTCCCTATTTACCAATTATATACTTTTATCATAATGTTTTAAATGTATTATTTAGAATACGTATAACTACAAATGGTAAATTTTTAGTTTGTATAAATTTTTAATGATCATGTAAGACTACATTCAATAACATAAAAATGATATTGTCAATGCATTTCTTCAAACGTACGTGATATCAATTGTTCCTTCGAGATAACATTATAGTGAGAGGTATATCGACGGTATGGGTCCCTTATTGTTCCATTTAATTTGTCCATTGATAAGATAGCGGACCATTGAGATTCGATAACAAACGATCGAAACGATCTTTACGTGGAACGCTATCTGAATCATCAGACCGTGACGTCATACATGTCAAACTATCAAAGCCAGAATCTTGAATACTTAAATAATTAATACATTTTATATCGTTATCACCTGCACCTTGGATACCAAATCGGTCTATTTGTACCGAGTTTGACACCTAAATTATACTGTGTTAAAATTGAAGCCGCAATATAATGAATTAAATACTAATTAAATATTATTTATATTTAACTTAATTCCTCAAATAAATACTCTATACTGAGTATCATTTTAAAAGTGATTGCTCGTGGGCATATTATTAGCTGAATATGTTTTTGGGTCAATTATTGAATGGATGGATTGCTGTATTTGATCTGTTCTGTATTTGAACGCTTACTTTTTTATGAGAGGCATTTTTTACAGGTTTTTCACTGCATTGTAGTAGAGCCATGTCTTTTTTTGTTAAAATATTCAATATTAAAGTACGCTGCATCAAATATTTAGTAAATTTTATTCTTACATTATCTATATCGAATAGTATATATGTCAGTAAATTTTAAGAGTCGGCACCTGTTCGTTTGATTATCTTCATATATTTCATGCCAATGCCAAAATCGTTCATAAACACTTTACAAATGATAATGAAGCTAAGTTTCTTTAAATACCCGGGTATACGGATGTTTGTTTGCGTCATTCTAACATATGTATAACAGTTATGTAAATGTTATATTATCGAAATTTGTCATTTTAACCGAGAAATTCTAAGACAATATCTTTGTTTTCAGGAAAAAATCTATATAACAATGAACATGTAGCGATAAAGATGGAGCCTATGAAGTCCAAGGCTCCACAATTACATCTAGAATATCGATTTTACAAACTGTTAGGAACGCACGGTAAGTTTATCTTGCGATTTTATGTTTTATTCAGCTGAACGCTGTATCCTAACCTGGACAGGAATAATGTATTGTTAAAACGCTGCCTTTTCCGCTTTCTGCTCGACTTCAAACCATTACGTTATGAGTGGCGGATCTCCAAAAATGACGAAATGAAATGCGGAATTAGAAAAATAAACGTAATTCGGACAAATTTGTCCGAGAGGTTCGTTCTGGTTACTCCAGTCTAAACCCCTAACAATCGTTTACAGCGCTGAGTCACTGCGCCACGTTGGCCTCAAATTTAGATAATCAACAATTATGATAAAATTATAATTTATAATTATTTTTATGGGAGAAAAAAAATTCCACGGTACTAAAAGTAAGACTTATATTAAAATATTAAGTAATTTTGTAATAACAACACGTGTTATAGGTAATATTCAACATTTATTTTAGTCAGTAACAAAATATATATTGAAAATAAAACTATATTACGATTTTTATAAAAGAAATCACAGATTCTAATAAAGAACTATCTCAATTGTTCGCAGTAGTTGTAAATACAAAATGTACACAACGCTCGTCATTGTTTACAAGATCGAGTAGTTTGTATATGTTCCCAGAAAGATTTCATAAGAGTGTAATATTTTCGCTACACTACTAAACAGAATATTAAGAGTACACCTGTTTGGATGAACACAAATATACATAAAAAGTTATTGTTGGCGCAGTGGACCAGCGTGTGACTGTCAAAGAGACTCGGGTTCGATTACAAAAATCGGGCAGAAAGTGGTGTTGGTGTTTTAATACTAGGTTCTCTCTTTATACCCTGGATACTAAATAATATAAAGATTTTCAAGACAGTTTTAGATTTTCTTGGTCTTATCTTATCTTCAAAAGATAATTGTTTATTATCGCTGTGAGCTAAGATTGTCTAATAATGACAGCAAATACCATTATTTACTTTATCGTGAAAGTTAATTATGAAAGTTACGTATCAAATCCTAGACTTACACAGCAATTATGTACTTAATATAATATATGTAACCGTATATTTGTTATGGTAGTCTGCTTAATATATTTATTGTAAAGTATTAAAACCGTATTGTGTGCAGACTATTTTCTAAAAAGAAAAAATAATCATGACGAATGATAAAAGAGAAATCACGCACTCTTTATGTATTATATAAGATTGTTCTAACGACTAATGTGAATAAATAATAATATTGCTCAGAGGGCATACCTAAAGTTTTCTACTTGGGTACTTGTGGCGGTCGCTACAACGCTATGGTCATGGAGTTGCTAGGACCCTCTTTAGAGGATCTTTTTGTACATTGCGGGCGAAGGTTCAGACTCAAGACGGTCCTTATGATTGCAATGCAATTAGTAAGTTAACGAATCCAATGTCCGTAGTAAAGCTCACGAATAGCGAACCAATTGGTCATCAATTTGTATTTTTTGTGATCGCATATTATAATGTCATTAATTGTCTTAAATTTTTCATAAATAATTCAGAAGTTATTTTTCTTTAATCAATTTAAAAGATGTATTCAATTAAAGTATTTATATTGTTTGATTACATCGGTACAAAGTGAGACGTTAAAGGGTGCGCTATTCTTGATTGACGCGTCAATCCCACGAACACAACACCGCAACCGATATCGAACGCGTGGTTTCCCTATCGCAGTGGTAAACTCTGGTCATGTCGTTGTTTAACCGCCACAAGCACTTTATTTTCTTTTGTTTTTTATACATTGCTCTCGCGATTCAATATCGGCTTCTGTGTTGTGTAATAAGCGGTTCGAGAGAGCAATGTTCACAAAAGTAAGTAATAAAGTCTAAAGCATTCTATCTCTTCCTCTACTCCCTACCCGCTTTCCCTTGGACCCCTTAGCTCCCTCGACAGCGGAAGGCATACCCGAAGTATACTATTTCGGGCCGTGTGGTAAATACAATGCGTTGGTCATGGAATTACTCGGTCCGTCGCTAGAGGATTTATTTGACCTGTGCGGCCGTCGTTTCTCCTTAAAGACTGTATTGATGATCGCTATGCAGCTGGTAAGTCTTTACGATTTTTTTTATTTTTCTCCTTATTTAAGGATTTATAACTATATATATTTTATATTAACTTTTAATGGCCCATTTTAGCATCTTTATAGTAGTTTTTGACCCAGTTAGACATGATTGGACAGCAATATACGTATTTTATTGCATTAAAGTTTTGGCATGAATTCTTAGTACAAAACTTCTAGTAAGAATGATCTCGTTTTTACATAATACATGCAAGTAACACTAATTTGAGCAATCAAGGTTGATTATCTTGTTTGATCAGTAAAATACTTCAATACTCAATGTGTGTAACTCATGAATGAAAATATTTTGTAATATCTAAGACTTAATTAATGAAGACTATGAAACGTAATCTACAACAATTCGTCCTAATCACCGCAATGAAGACACAACTAATGACTGTCCATCCTTTACAGTTACATCGCATCGAATATGTCCACACGAGACATCTAATATATCGGGACGTGAAACCCGAGAATTTTTTAATAGGTAGAGCTACGAGTAAAAGAGAAAAAATCATACACATCATTGGTGAGTTTAACATATCTTGCCTTTTACTTGGTATTGGACGGGCATGTTCATTCATGTTGTTCACGTAACATAACGCTCCTTTTTAATTACCATACCTGTTTTGTATGTATGCTTACGTACGATTTGGAACTGCTACTCTTATTTGAGAGGTTGGAAGGAAATTTTTAAAATAAAGCTAATACTACTTTAAAAGTAGGTGACTCATCTTTAATTATTCAAAATCCGCATTCAAAAATACAATTGATAAACGTAGGTATGTTTATAACGCCTTAATATATTAATATATTTAAATACACGAAGCTAGAAATGTAAAGAAACCTTTGGACTGTCACAGTGAAACGTCATAGCGTTCGTGACGACTGTTATTTTGTATATATTGTATCAAGAAATATGGTAGCAATTAAATATGTAAGCGGCCGCTACAAAAAGTGACCCCATACGTGAATTAACTAGTTCAATGAAACTTGTTGTATGATTAAATTCCATATGAGGTTGAAACTATAACTATATTATTGCATATTTATAGAGACTTTTTACACTTACTGTTCGAAAAATGGGTTATAACAATGTACCTGCTTGTATTTATATATGTATATATGTGTGTATATATATAAATATAGTAATGACTATACTTTAGATGAACTCTTGTTTAAATAATTCGAATGCAAATTGATGATTAAATTAATTTCGATGATATTATTATTGTGCGAATTGGTGTGGCGTTTGTGATATTTTATACTAAACAAGTTTATAATAGTAGACTTCATTTCCACAGACTACAATAAAAAAAGGGATATCTAATTTCACTATCTATGGAGTCATGTCTCTAAATAAACAAAAAGTAGAGAAAGAGAGAGAGAGTAAATTACTTATAGATCATATCTGCCTATGTCTATTATTTAAAAACATATGGAAGTAATTTTTATCTATAATGTCTAGTTTGATATATTTTATAATTTTTTTAATAATTACATAATAATGCAACATGGAGGTCAATTTAAGTAAGATTATCATTTCGCCTTGAAAAGGCCCAGTTTTCGCGAATCGATAGCCACTTGGCCTTCGTAATCCCATTATGCACTGCAGACAATGTGAGTAGCGACCGTTACCCTACGTCAGCTGGCTTTCGGTGTTTTTTTTTCTTATATACAAATAATATTTAAAAATGATGTCATAACTGATATTTTCACGTTACATATCTAATATATGTACATATTTATAGAGTTACCCTATCTATACTTTAGCAAGTAGTTAAATACCTCGCCGTTGAAATGTTACTCGTAATTGATTGATTTAATAATAATAATATTAAGTTTTTACTTTACTTTTATTATAATAGTGAAAAAGGTTTTTTATACTTATAATTAAAATCTTTATGAAAGTAAATTATGTATGAACTAAAATAATTATAACATATCTATGTGATAATTAATTGATAACACGCTATTATAATGTGGTACAATATCTGTTGTTAGGTAACGCGGTACATTGAATACGAGTATGGTAACTCTATGCGATAGAGAGGTTTGCGGTTGAAATACAGTATTTATAGTTCTAAGCCTACGACTTTACTCGCATTATGTTACTAGTTACTAATGTGTCTGTAAGTAGCTTTTTCGATTTTAAGGTTTTAATTTTCGTTTATAATCAATTAATCCTTTTAGAAAGGTGTTACGTTATTTGTAGGTATATAGTGCTTAGACTGTATTTTTATAACTTCTTTTGTAAGTACGTTTCGTGGAAATTAGAATGAAACTCATTCAGTAACAATTGTTAGACTTCAAGTTATAAAAAAGTTTTAATTAATTAACTCCAAAACAAAGCTTATTCTTAATATGTTATCTCTTGGAATTTGAGGAACTTTTAGAGTACTTATATCAAACTTATTAACGAAAACTGACACGAATATAAAATAATATATTATATATATATATATATATATATATATATATATATATATATATATATATATATATATAACTAATACATTGATAATAATAAACTAGAAGTAGGACGGTTGAAACATCACCCATTACGGTCGATTGATAACGTCTGAATCATACCTTTCCAACAATAGCTTCTTCTAAGTATTCTAAGTTCCCTTGTTTGACCGCTTTTTGACGCGTACGCATTCCCTCGAACTGTACAGTCTACCTACAGGTATAATATATTAATGCGTTTTGAATCAATCTTTCATTGTACAAATTGAAAGGAAATTAAAAAGAAGTTTATCTTTTTTCTATACCGGTTATATCAGTTCTTTGTATATCTTTAGATAAAGTTGAAATCGTTATTCGATGAGACATAAGGTATATTAATGAACTTACTATTACTTCGCTGCTTGTGTCAGTTGTAGCCCGCGACTTCGTTTGCGTGGACTATGAAATGTAAAATGTCGATTTATCCAAATATATGCCATAATATTACATGCCAAATTTCCGCCTTCTACGCTCAGTAGATTCGGATGTGGTTTTTCCATATATTGATTAGTTCTTCTATTGGCTGGTCATGCTCTAATTTTAATTGAATAATTATTGAAATAGACCTTTTAATTGTGAAAATTAAGATATCTATGTATGAGCTTAGGTACTCGTAAAGAATCTTACGTACAGTAACGGATAAATCGATATAGATATAGGTACTAGAAAGTATTCTTACTTTAATACATACTTTTAAATTTATATAGTGGTATAATAATCTTCATTTTCCAGATTTCGGTTTGGCCAAAGAATATATAGACTTAGAGACAAACAAACATATCCCATACCGGGAGCACAAGTCACTCACGGGGACTGCGAGATACATGTCAATAAATACACATTTAGGAAAAGGTAAGTATAATGTAAAGCCCACTGTTATGCTATTTTTTTATCTTCCACATTTGATAAAGAGATAGACGAGTTTAGACTCTCCGTTCTTCATTTATTGTTATTACTTGTTTTGTAGACCTTGCGGGCGGTGATAGTGACGCCTGACTTTATATTAATACAGAGAAATGAAAATATTCAAATTACGAATATATGAGTCCTTGAGCGGACACCGAACCCACAATCATCGCGTGTATAGCTAAGACAATTTTCAATTGAGACAAGATGGTGTAATGATATTTTGATACATTATTTAATGATTGACTTCATTAGCTAATAGTCATTTTAATATCATCAATATGTACTATTTAAAATGTCTAATATTTTAATATTGTGTAGTTTTTTTTTTTAATTTTTATGCTTTAGCATTACACAAATGCGTTATGACGACGAAACTAATTTCTAAGCATAAATTTTTTTGTGCAAAATTAATTACTGTAACGGTTTTATATTTTCTTGTCCAATATTTAAATTGCTCACGTAATTATATACATAATTGAAATTTTTAAATTACATTTACATAAATAATATTTTGTCTGTCTGTGATTCATATTTGTAACGTGTTTCTCTAAAATTCGTAAAGATAAATAAATATACTTAAATTATTAAATGCTATAACATAGTGTATGTAATGGTGTAATCATTTTTGTTCCAGAACAATCTAGACGCGACGACCTGGAAGCTCTAGGGCATATGTTTATGTATTTTTTACGTGGTTCCTTACCCTGGCAGGGTTTAAAAGCTGATACACTTAAAGAACGATACCAAAAAATTGGAGATACTAAACGAGCTACTCCCATTGAGGTAATTAAGTATTAACTAATTGTAGATTATGAACATCAGCCTTTCTTAGTCCACTGCTGGATTGATGAATTGTTGATATATAATAAAATATCTTTTATTAACAATTAAATTTATATATACATATATACTATAGTATAATATTTATAGAATTTTGTATTAATTATTTCTTACTGTACTAATAATGTTACTATGAATAATCTCATCGAAATAAATATCGATACTTGTACATTAAATTTGGCTTATAGTGTGTGTGTGTAGTAGTGGATGTGTCGTGAATAGTAATAGCTATTAAAGGAAATGTTGTCACCTTACGCACAGTACTTATCTACTAGTTACGGAATTCTTTAAACCTAAAGTGTAAAAGGAAAAGCAAAAAGAATATCTAATAGAAAGTAACATATATAACAGTTGTTTTTGCGTTAATATTAGTTCTATTTCCAATTTTTTTTATGTTCGAAAATTTATTTATTATCCAAATATTCAAAGATATTTTTTTTTACAATTTCACGCTGTCCCTCACGTGGCAGGGTAGACAGAGTCGTTTCCGTCCAATTTTCACTTTTCTTCTAGCCAGAGCGAGGAAACGAAAATAATGAATACATCCGAATTCCGAATTCAAATATCAAGTTTACGAAAAGAATCCGATTCTCTTCGTGATCTCCTTCATCTGCTCCTCACTTGTAGGTGCTGTGCGAAGGCCACCCAGAGGAGCTGGCCACGTACCTCCGCTACGTCCGACGGCTCGACTTCTTCGAGACGCCCGACTACGACCAGCTGCGCCGGATGTTCCGCGACCTGTTCGAGCGGCGCGGCTACGTGGACGACGGGGAGTTCGACTGGACTGGCAAGACTATGGTAATGTACACTTTTATATCGCTTTTGTATTTAATTGTACTCTATTTTTAATGAGTATGTGCTTGGGCGTTCTTTTTTATGTTTTTGTGTGTTCAAACACTTAGGAAAAAAATATAAATTTACTCTTAAGAGTGCTGTATAGGAATTGATACGGCGTCTCTTATGTTTTCTCTTTTAAAATTGTTACCTGGGAGTTCTTATCAAGCTAAGACGCAGTTATTAGAGAGCATAAAAATAGTCAAAAAAGAAGAATATACACTAGACCGCTTGACTGTACTACTCTGTCTGCTTGTATAATTAGAAGGCTTTAGTGTGTGGTGAATGTATTTAAATAAAACTATAATGGAGACAAATACACTTGACTTTGTTATTTGCTTACATAATATAAAATATGATGTTTTTAGTTTTTACGTTGTCCTTCCCCTAATTAGTAATACAAGTGTCTTGTACTGTAAAATATATTTCTTACGTATGTCTGCCCGATTGTACCTCAACAATAGCATTTGCATCAACATGCTTATAAAATTAAATGGAGGCTTACACTTTTTAATGTTTTATGTCTTAACTTTGCTGATAATAATTATTAATAAAAAAATAATAATAATATATTATTATTGTCCTCGAAATATTTAACTGTATAAACATTACTATATTTAAATACATTTAAACTGACTTAGTAATGAGGCCATAATTTTTCCATCACACAATAGGTGATGAGTTAACACGGTTGAAGACACTAGCTTAGAAGATCTGAAGATCACTTAAATAGTCCTAGAAACACGATTCAAATGATCTAATGATTATAAAATTATTTATATTTGATATTTATACTTGTATGTACTTTGCTTTTGTAAAATTACAATTAAATAGTGTTACATTCTTATTATAGAAGACATTTCTTTTTTATATATAATAAATTAAAAATAAAAACGACTAAACTAACTATACAGTTACAGTTATATAGGTATTTAATATTAACACTGAAGAGATTATTGTGAATAAAACATAAACATACAATAATTGTCAATATAAATTATTTGATTATAAAAATACAAGTGAGTACAGTTTCAATGATGTTTCGAACAAAACCTTAACTTTGTCCCACATTCATTGAACGAGTCCTTTGTTTACATCAATGCCTTATTCAAATATGCAAGTGCATGTTTTGCAATTGTGTTAACTGCTTTATTTAATGCTTCATTTTTTATCCAATAGTTTTTTTTTTTATTATTTAACACTAACAAGTAGACGGGCATATATACTGTAAAATTTTTTTGTATTACAAAGCTTTAGTTAAATTCTTAATTGCTAGATATTGTAATTTATTATTGTTATTATTAATAAAGTTATTTTGTGAATGTGTGTTTTTGTGTAGCTGTCTATGTATTTCATATATTTTTTTACATTGAAATGAATAAAATTTGTGTTCTTTTTGTTTATATTTTTAATTTTGATAATTCGTTGAGCATGTTTCAAAGCTTAGCTTAAACTATACACGCATGTTATATATATGTTGCATGCATACAGCCCGCGAATATGCATGTGATGCGAATATTGCGTAACGCGCCACCCTCCAATATCGTTAGAAATAAATCCGATAAGGTCAGTACTATACTATATATAGTGAACGTGTTTGTGTGTACGTGTTGACGTCACTAAACCCATTAGTATTGTATTCAATTAGCTTAGCTAAATCTTTTTAGTTTAGTTAGTTGATGTATTAGGTTTCTTTTAGAATGTATATTATTGAAGAATATACTAGTCATGTTCTTCAAATTATAATTTTATTATGACAGCCATTATTTATTGTCTTTATAACAACAAATAACGATTCTTCTCCAATTAATAGTCATTTAGTATAATGTGTCGATCATAACGCTAGGACTTACATTTTCAAAGTAAGCCTGTACACGTAGGCATATAATTCAAATCATTTATATGCTATAAATATCTTTAAAAATTTAAATGGGTTTTTAGGACCGCTTTATTATAAATATATTAGACTTCATGAAATCACAAATTATGTACTCGCAAAAATATCTTTAGTTATGTATATTCATTATGTAGTTCACATCTCTTAGATATTATCAAAGATAACTAGTATTAATTTTCATTGCATAATAACTTAAATTTATACATTTTACATATTTATAAAAGGCGTTTATCCAATTCCAGTCTACACCCGTGGGCTCTATACAGACCGGCCACGAGATTGTCGTGTCACCCAACCGAGATAGACATCAGCCCTTCCACAAGGTAATATTATAGAAATATTTAAATTATATAGCAGTTATTGGGGGATAATAAATTATTTCAACATTAACGTTTCACTATCGGGTATTAAACATAAGTAAAAATCAATGTCGATTTATTTTTGATATTTAGAAAGCCAAGGCTTCTGTCCTTTAATTGGATTAAAGTTAATACTTGTATACGTACGATGCTATAGAAGGTGAAGGTCATTTGTCACAGCAAATGTATGGCGACATGTTAGAATTTTTACTATATTTACTGAGAAATCAAATCATAATGTGAGGTAATAATATAATATAATATATACATATAAAATAAATGCCTACATAACTGCCACTAATATAGCACACGTAGTACCACATATGATTCTTTTAAATTATTATAATGAAGCTTTTGTATGAATTTTGGTGGTTAATTTTATGTTCTGCAAATATTTTCTTCTTATTATGCCAGTGTTTTTACTAGTTTCTATTATTTTGAAGAATGGCGCTTGTTCTTCTATATATTTTGTTTTACCTAAATTAGTATAACTTTTAAGTCTTCTTATATATCATCGCTGTGCATTGAAAACCCTGAAGTCATTATTTTTGATTTGGATTGAAAATATTAGATCTTGGTAAAGTGGTGTAACCAACGTTCAAAATCATTATATTACACCATTTTAGTCCAATCATAATCTACAGAACAAATATTGCCCATGCATATTTATATTCAACATAAAATAATAGTTGAATATTAAAACGAAGCTCCATATGGCACTATATAAAGTGGCATAGATATAAAACTATATCTTTCTTAATTTTTAATTCACCTATTATACATATTCTTTAATATAAGTTAATACTCAATGCATAGCGAAGATAGATCTCTTATAATACCACCAACCATAGATACTAGTGAAAAAATGGCAAACTCATATAATTTGTTTGTCGGTGCAGGATGATTTGTGTGATTATATGATTGGTTTGGTTGAGGACGATGAGGCGGCGCTCATATCCGGAGAGGTTTGACACTTCATGCCGTCGGTAAAGTGGCCTAACTCTAATACTAATGGAACAAAATATATAGTAAATATAATTATTACGTGTAAGTTTATAACATGGAAAAATTGTAAATATTTTTTATATCAATAAAGAAGAAAAGAAATATGAGTTAAGCCACTATACTGACAGCGTTTGATATACTTTTTTGTTTGACGATTGATCCAATAGTTCGCTTCCCCAAGCTCAAATCTCTCCATGATCATATATAAGTCACATTTCATGAATCATGTACTGGTTACATTATGAAATTTAGTTTTTTTTTTACAAAAGCATACGGTTACTGTCTAAAGTATGTAGCATACACTATATTCTCACATTTTGAGTATGGAATTAGTAGTCTCATATTTTTTAACATGATGTATAACAATTCCAAATATAACTCTAGTCACTTGCAGCGCCAGGACCATCCATTGCTAGATATCCTTAACCATAGTGTGATTTATGTAAAATTATTTAATTTATTATTTTTAACCTAACTATTTTGTATATAACAAGGTTGTTTTTATTTACGATTACCGTAGAATAGATTTAAGAATTTTCAGTTATTGTTTACAATTAAATTAAACGTATTTTTTCTTATCAAATTATTTAAAGTTATTTAAAGTTTTTTTTTAAAGTTACACAGTTAGTAAAGAAAAATGTCTAGAATCTATTGAAAATATTCAGAGCGCCAAACTCTTCAAACCCGAGCGGTTCCAAGTTCGGTTCTCAATATTTTTCATTTAAATAAATCGTATCATAAACCAATATATATATATACAGTAATCTTTATATATATATATATATATATATATATATATATATATATATATATATATATATATATATATATATATATATATATATGTATATGTATATATATATATATATATCTTTATTGCAATCAAAAAAATATATATATGTTAAGTACAATCATAGTTACATACGTAACTATAAAAGAGTAGATTGGGAAATTATTTCTTATTTAGTACACCAGCTGGACTTTTACAAATATTCACCAACTCTTAGGGACCTTTGATTAAATAGTGTAGTATATAAAGTAAAAGTTATTTTAAACTTAGTTAAGCCAATTTACAGATCAAGCCTTACAATGTCAATCTTATTTAGATTTAGTGATTATCTAAAACAAATCGTTACGCATGATTTGAAATTTTACACTTCAATTGGTTTATTTTGGTAATCTAACTGTCCTTATTTATATAGTAAAATAAAAGTATATTGAAGTAAATAGTAAAAGTATATAGTATATATTTTGTGTGATTTTATATTAATTTCTTTAATATTACATTTGCTACAGCACAGCGTCTAATACGCGGAGACCAGCGTGAAGCGCTAAATGATATTTCATACTATTTGTAAGTCATCTATTATACAGAAATTTAATTACAAATTGTAGGGCGCAGTGAAAGACACGGGCACAGGCGGCACCGCCAACACGGCCAACTGGCCGCACAGTGGCAAGGCGACGCCGCTCGCCACCGGACACCTCACGCCCGCGGACCGGCACGGCTCCGTGCAGGTGGGTGATCATATCTATATATGATTATTAGTAATATAAATTGTAGGTTTATTATATATATTTACAAGGTGGGCTTAGTTCGCGTAAATCATTGAATTGACAAATGAAATCAAAAGCTCCTCTTTATCCAAACTAATTGGAAACTCACCATTTAACTTAGATACTTTCTTTAACAAACATACAACCTAAACAAAGACTAGTTCGAAAAAGTCTCCCCGTATTGAATTTAAGCTTACTACTATCGAATGTTTTTCCTTTATTTATATTAAATTTATATAAAAAATATTTCATTTTTAATATCGTGCAATGTCGCGATAACATACTTAAAAATACACTATGCTATATTTGAAACTTTATTTCATTTAAATATCCACCTAAGTATCCATTTGTGCAACGAGCATGGCGATTTATTAAGTAATCTTCGATATTATCATGCATGAGATATATTTTTTTCGGTCATTGTCTATGATATGTGAATGTACGTACACTGTTGTATTTATTTTTTAGCTGTTGAAGAATAAACATTTTCGGTATGTGAAATTTCCCGGCTCGGTGTCCACGGTCAGTTTGAACATTTTGCGGCAACCGTTGTGTGTTTGCATGTCGCTTTTGATGCTAAATCATTGATTTTATAATTGAATTTTGATTCAACTTGACAGATATTAGAACTCAAATAATAAAATATTAAAAAAATTATTTACTTTATATAAAATAAAAAGCACAATGAAGTAACAGCTATTTTTATTCATGCTGAATATTTCTACACTGAAATTTAAATGAATAACATTATTTGATTTTATTACATTCACCTAAATATTTACATAATATTATTATTATAATATAGAAATAATTATATCGACTTTAGGAACAGTCTCGTTCAATTGTGATATAGTCAAATAATACAGCTGTTCCAAAGTAATAATGGTTCGCCTTCAATGTGACACAAGCGAATATTCCCATAACAGATGTTACAAAGCGCTTCAAAATTAATACGTTTTAGAATATTGCGATTTAAAAGTATATGCTTAAAAACATTGTCGTATGTTTGTGTGCTGTGACTGTCGCTTAGTCGGAGCTAACTCGATGTTCGAAGCCAATCTCCAAACACTGTATCGCTTAATAAACCCCTAAATGCCTTGTTATTGTTTGTATGTGTTGAAATTTAGTCCGAAATAATATATAATTTGATTATTGTAGGAAGTTGCTTGGTTTTACTGATCTTTTGATATCTCTTTTTGGCCAATTTGTTACACATATATCTATTATCTTATATGAATTTAATAAACTATTGTTGAAAATTTGAATATTATAAATTTTATTTATTATGGATAATCGTTACGTTATTAAGGCTGTATGTCTATCAGCACTTAGTATTCATTTCATAAACCCAATTACAAAAACATTCCAATACTTAGAAATGAAAAAAAATCAAACAAAATTACACATGTTTTTTTGTTTCACGCTGTATCCCGCGTGTAGCAGGAGAGCCAAATGGAACCAAGTGCTACGACACTGTTCCGGTATCTGCCCAATTTCCGAGACATTGCGTGTTGAGCGGCGAAACTCGAAGCTGCGCGTAGTCTCCTTTGTCTTTTTATATGAAGATGTTTTATTCCCCCGAATGAGAATCGAACCCGCGTCTTTTATATTTATAGGCAGACAATGTGCCGCTGCGCCACGACGGCCGCCAATTTTTTTATTTCGTCATTTTCTTGCGGGATCCGGCGTGAAGCTGTATAATGTATCGTGGTTAACAAAACTCGTTTCGTTGCTTCCACCAGGTGGTGAGCTCCACCAACGGCGAGCTGGGCGCGGACGACCCCACGGCGGGGCACAGCAACACGCCCATCACGCAGCACCACGAGGTGGACGTGGTCGACGACACCAAGTCAGTGTTTCAACTGTATGCATTGAGTTTTTTTTTATTTATTTTTTATTTATAGTTTATTTGGTAGCTTAAAGTGTTCGTCGTTGTCTGTCGTTTTGGGTAAATTATTATATTATGTATGTATATTTAGTTACTTCCTATGTACGTACATAATATGTTGAACGTAATTATATTCTTAATTGAATTTGTATATTTTTTTTATTATGAAACGTCAATTTATTATTATTAAAACTTATATCTAAAAGTAAAATTTACCCCAGATGACTAACTGCATTCAGTAATTTCCATTTTATTCTATATATCGAACAATAATAATTTTGGGAGAGAGATGAACTGCAAACGTCGCGTTTACAGTTAGGCTGTGGGTTCGAAGCCCACTGTATGGGAGTCTTGAATCCATACAGGGAAAGAAGAACAGTCTCTCTGACTGCTCTGCCCTGCCCTGCCATACCCTGCCCTGAACATGCATAAATTAAAACAACCCAAGTATCATATACAATACTTGGTATTTTTTTTTAATTTTAATACGACTGCATTAAACAGTTTCATTTTCTATTTTAAAGAATGACAACGTGAAAAGAAGAAGTGTTATATTACAGATTTTGAAATACGTAGATGTTTATATGTATAAAAATATATTGTTTTCAATGATTCTTGATTCAAACTTTAAATGGTACTTTTTCTTATTTTACTATATACTAAGAAAAATATGTGATTTACTTAACTTTGTGACTTACTTACTTATTTAATGAAGTATAAGTAATGAATAATTTCTCATTATTTTCGATTTAAATTAATTTGCAGAGGTTTCTTTTTATGAAATTATAAATTATATTTTAATAATATTATTTATGTTTTACATGTCCATATTACGTTTTATTTGTTTAATTATAATTAACTCAATATATTAAGCCATAAACAGACTATAAAAAATCATCATGCAGACAATCCGTCTATTCCAGATGTTGCTGTTTCTTTAAACGCAAAAAGAAGAAGTGTGCGACGCGCGCGTACAAGTGACGCGACGCCTGACCCCAGCCGCACCCCCGCCCCTAACACCCCCCGACACCCTCACACAGCCCCCGACACCCCCCGACACCCCCCGACACCCCCGCGCAACGGATATATTATATACTGTTGAACTGTCAGCTCGATACTCTTTACTATACGTACTGTCCAGGGTTGTCAACTTCGAGTGCATTTGTGTTTAGTTACAGGTTGTCAATTTGCTAATTATTGTTTGTTTTTTTTTAGTTAAGCGTAAACCACGAAATTGATAGGATCTCTACTTTTAATGCATTATCTATGGCTATAGTGCGTCTATTTAAAAAAAAAATTGCGGTAAAGTAGAAGTAGTTGACAACCCTAATGTGACTTAACACATTCATCCAAACTGAAAATAAATGTTATTTGTTACAAAATAATTTCATAACTAAATGGTAATTAAAATTGTTGATATAAATTAAAATAATAATATGGTTTTCAAATTTTTCAAGTTGAGATATTTGTCAAAAAGGAAATTAAAGTCAATTGATATTTTGCAAATATTTATTATAATCTAGTTCAAATTTCTCACTAACATTGTTAATATGTAGGTATGTTAATTGTAAAACAATAAAAAATGAATTATGAGAACCTTTCTAAAAGTTTTTATTATTACTTTTATTTTCGTATTTTAAAGTAAATTATTAAGAATTTGGTTGCACTTTCTTATAATGTTCAGTGAAACACTAGAGTAAGTGATGTTTAGTTTTCTTTTGCAAATTATCTCAACTCAGAACAAAGTCATATTTAAAATATTACACGAGAATAATTTATAGAAGCTAAAATGAATGAAAAAAAATCTAAAATGTGATGCGATTTTTATAGGCAATTCCATACTTTTTTTTTTAATTATTTAAATGTAATATTTTAAATTTGATTGACTTAATACAAATATAATGTTTATATATCGTTTGTTGAAGACAAAACAACTTATATTATATCCTGACATTACATATTAAAAACCAATAATTTCTCTTAGAATTATTATTATATATTGAATGAATACATTTGTTTATATATTATCATTATATATGCAATAAATATGTGCTTTGTATTATTTAAAAAGCCGTTATATTTTCAAGTTGGCCCAATTTAATTTTACAAGTACTATGCAATAACAAAAACATATAATTTTGAAATTTAATTGATTAAAGATGAAAATATATAGTTGCTTTTATCTCATAATATTAGATAAAAGAAGAAATGTTTAATATTTTTATTTTGTTTAAACTACATTATGTAGAGATCTCACACACAATTTGACATATTTACTATTATTTTATTATATACACATATTTATTTTTGTATGAATTCATTCAGTCTGGCAGCTACCGTTTATACAATTTATTGGTAAAACTAAATAATGTCTACGGCTTACGCTTAAAAAAATCATAAATGACGTCCAAACATAATGTAAAATAACCAACAAAATATTAATGTTCTATTTTTTTTTACTTCAGTAAAAATAGTCGATACAATAATTGCAAGAAGCCTATATATATATATATATATATATATATATATATATATATATATATATATATATATATATATATATATATATATATATATATATATATATATATATATATATATATATATATATATATATATATATATATATATATATATATATATATATATACATATACATATACATATACATATACATATACATACATATACATATACATATACATACATATACATATACATATACATATATATACATATATATATATATATATATATATATATATATATATATATATATATATATATATATATATATATATATATATATGTATAAAGTAACTAGTATGCAATATATTGTTTCAATACTGAGATTCTAGAATATGCCATATCATATACAATATTCGTATAAATCGTTGCAACGTCTATTTCACATACTCAACATTCGATAGTAGTCGTGAACAGATTATATATCACAATACAGTCAGTCAGTCAGTCTGTCAGTTTACAGTAAATCATATTCTGTACATACTGTTTATTCGAGGTGCGGTTGGATTTCGTTTTGTGTTCCCGTCCGTAGTTTACGTTTCATTTTCTAACTTCAACTTTTATTTATTTGTCGTGAACAATCATTCAACTCATTATTAAACATTCATTCCAGATCATTCGAGATAACATCGACAATTATCATTCATTCTGAACTATTATTGTTGAACGAATGATAAAATTTTATCAATTCAAATAAGATTTCATCGAGGTAATCGATTTTGTTAAGAAAATCGATTACATCAAGGCGATTGATTCGTTAATTCTGTTTAATAATAATCGCTCGGAACGTAGAACAAACAGTACACCGGTACACGATGAGCGACCGTAGTAGTAGTATTCCCGCGTATTCATTATTATTATTACGTTTCGTAAGTAAACAATTACCATAATATAGATATCGTCAAATATAATAAGTGATGTGTTGTCGGTGAAGACTCGCCGCTTTATGCATATTCTAGTTATAATTTTATTTAGTCATCTTAAATAAGTTGTGTCGTGTCGTCGTGTCGTCGCAGGGTAGTCGCAGTGCCGTCGCCGCGCTCCCGGCCGGGCGCCTTTCGTAAGTGTTATATATAACGTGCAATAATTTTTGTTAAACCAACTAAGCGGAGTGTGGTGAGTGCGACGAGACTGCCCGACTGCTCGCGGAGAGTTCAGATATAATGTTCTGTTTAGTAGATCTTACGTCACTAACGCTGTGAGGTCGCATTAAGGGGATATTCCAGGTTCGATTCTCGGTTGAGTCACCCCCCGACAGCCGGCGAAGATTGTAATCGGTAGGGTTAATATCGAATTGTGAATAGACTGAGTACACATAGAAGGCTCCCTCGCGGCCGCGGTCGCTTGTTAGTGTATAAATTGTACAGCTTAGACGCGTTTGTATATTTTCGCTTGGAAACTGAGTGAGATGAGCAAAAATTGATATGCGAGGAGAAGTGACGCCGACGCGGCGGGACACGGTCGTGCTCGTCGTGCCCGTCGTGCTTGTCCCGGACAAGGATTTGATTTTTTTTTTAAATAAACATCTTGTATCGTTGTCAAATGTTTAGGGAACGTCAGATTGCTATAACATATAAGTTGTTGAAACACTGAACGTTCTCGATCTGGATGAGTTTTGTTTCCCCTCACTGACACTAGACCTTGTACACGTTGAACACGTTGAACTATCTAAGTATCTAACCGAATGTAATAAAAGTAAGTCTTAAAATTAATTCATAGCTGTACCTAATTGTTAATTTCTATTTGCTAGATAGAATAATCAAATTAGAGTGGATGGTGAAATTCAAAGTCAAATTGTGTGATCTCTTAACGCGATGATTATACGGAGTGTTGCCAGGACCATGGAGCGTTACGTAACTACGGTTGCGTAAGTTACGTATGTATTATGTGTGTACGTTTACATATTATATTGGAGTGTATTCATTTTTGCCTAACTCCTCAGTTTTATGATTTAAATTTATAATAATTTAGTTTGTGCGGTCGCCTGGCAGCACAGTCGCTGGTGGTTGCTGGTGGTCGCTGGTGGTCGCTGGTGATGCAGACTGATGCAGCGATCAGTCACATTTTGATAGCTTCACATGATCACAGTAAACGTCTCAAGGCACCGTTGTATTGTTTCAACTCGAACACTGAAGCGAAGGAACGTGGGTATTTATTGTATATGTCGCGACGACGAGCGTATTGTACTGTGTAGTTAATTTATAATTTTAAAGGTTTCGCTTACTAAGTAAGTCACGTCCCGACGGCCGTTATAGTTATTAACTTTATGTATTATAATACATGATGCTTTCTAAACTGAATTGAACCTTTTATTGTTAAGTACCCCTATACATAAATATTCATTATCATAGAAAACAATTGTCAATGTTTATTTTTTTTTCTGTAACATATATACATTTGCATACGCAATTTGACTTATATTCAGTTAAGGTCACAACCTGTTTTCAAAAATACGAAAATATTTGTTAACTCATAATTAAATAAAGCTTATTATAAGATATTTGTTTTATTCATTATTTTAAGTACTTAAATAATGCTTTCTAACATGTTAAAACGATTTGAGCTTTAATTAAAAGAAAAGTTCCAAAATATAATTTATTACCACAATTATAATTAAAACAATGTTTGTCATTTACCTAAAATTCATATGCAACATCGTATTATCTGAGCTAAATGGAATTTCTGTCATTTCTTGAAGTTGACGCAGAAACAATTGTTTTAAATCATTCAGCAACATTTTACATTATATAAGAATGGAATAATTCTTTTAAAGTGCATTTGATTACTATTGTATTTTTTAAACAATAGAAGTATATTTTCTTTAATCGTTATGACAGTTGTGTTTTAATTTTTAAAGCTTTTCTCCTCTAGAATTTCACATAATCTATATAAAGATACTATAACTTTCTACTATAATAGTAGTTTTATAACTTGATGTATTTTCCTTTCATATTATAGTAATTTCTATAATTGTAGACATTTTAAATGGAATAAAAAAATAATCTAATATAATCTGTCATGTGCTTCGAATTTCAAAACAAAATATAGAATATAGATATGAACCTATTTTTTATTTGCAGCTTTGTCAGATTTAATTTACAATCGTCTTGTGAAACTGCTGTAAATAAGCGTAATAATAAAAAAATATATCTGTATATTGTACCGAAGCTGATGATCAGCTAGCTGTCTTTAACTAAAGATAAAAGATAAAAGCTTGTTGGCTGATCGTCGTGCCGGAGTGGGAGACCGGGGTGGACCCCACGATTGATCAGCAGGTTGGATGGGGGCCCTTCCGTCCTCCACGCCAGCGACACACTAAGGTCTGCTACCGAATCAGGGTTATATTAAGTGGATCTTTGACTATGGGACTCTCGTAATAACTGCGTTGTTTCCTTTCTTTTCTATCTGTACACTTACGACAATCATTATGGCTGCACAAAAACAAAAGAATAATGTTATTACAGCGGCTTCTATTTCAACACTTAACGTTGATTTTTGCAACATCAGAGGACTTCATTTTAACCTCAACGCTGTCCATCAGCATTTCGAGACGCCGAAGCCGGCCTTACTCTTTTAACAGAGACAAAGATATCAACCCCTACCGACGTGTCATACTTACTGTACCCAGGGATGGATTAAGAGATTTTTTTGCATCCTACCCATGGCGACAGCTTTGTTTTTCTTCTGGCGACCCATCGATCTGCGCAGACGCCGTTACGGACACGATTTTGCAGGGAATGGAATGTTACATTCCCAGTACAGAAGTTCGTGTCGGTGGCGGATCACAACCTTGGTTCGACGAGTCTTGTAAAAGAGCTAAAAACTCTAAACAGGAAACTTATCGACTCTGGGTTGAGGCAATATGTGTGATGAGGCAATATGTATGTATGTATGATGGACCCACAAGCCACTAATATCAAAAGAAAATTCATGATGAATAATAGCCGCCACTTGGTCGTGGCGATGTTTATAGTCGCTCTGGGCTATAGACTTACAGGCACTGGTTATATGTTGTATTGTTTCTGAGCTACAGTGGCAATGTCTGCAAGTATCTGTTATATTTGGTCTTTGGATTATATATTTAAGATAATTTTTGGTCTCTATTACTTGATCTTGTATAGCAAGAATAAAACCTTCTGTCTCAGGGAAAAGATCACCTCGCTTCAGCCAAGCGTTCGACGCAGTTAAGTCGACATGTGGTTGCTGCAAGTCATGGCGATGTCTTCCATGCAAAGATTTCTGGCTCCATTTTGCTACTTTATCACTATTTTGAGTTATATTTTCATTAATTTGCTTATTTCTATCATGTAGGTTTAATGGTGTGAAGTGTTGATCTGCTGTTACTATAAATTTATTTCTCTCTTTATTTCAAAATTGATTTCTCTGATTGGACATAAAAATATTTTCGCAGTGACGCAATTTGGCTATTGTGTAAATTTATAATATCAATAATCCCTCTGCCTCCTTCTACCCTGGGAAGAGTAAGTCGTTGTATACATGATCGTGGATGGTGTTTACGATTCTTAGTCATGGTAGTATTTATAACTCGTTGCAGTTTTATTAGGTCAGTTCGCGACCACGTTATTATACCAAAAGAGTATGTGAGTATCGGGACGGCAAAGGAATTAATGGCTTTTATAGTGTTGATGGAATTAAGATTTGTTTTTAATATTGAGAGAAGTCTATGTTTAAATTTACGAATAAGTTCTATTTTTGTATGTTTTTGGTGAATTTGTCGATCTTGTTGAAATCCTAAATATTTATATGAACTATTGTGATCTAGTGGGTCTATCATTTCTCCTGTATCTAAAACGTAACTATTTAACTGCAGTTTTCCTTGATTAAATGAGAATGTTTTACATTTCTCTATGCCAAATTCCATGTGAATATCTCGCGAGAATACCTGAGTTATATCTGCTAACTTGTGTAGTGAATTTACGCTATTGCTATACAGTTTTATATCATCCATGTAGAGAAGATGTGAGATTATATCGATAGTTGGCTGTTGGTCTGCCACAGCTTTGATACCAGAGCTTATGTTATTTAACATATGTGAAAGTGGGTTTCACGCAAGGCAAAACCAAAGAGGGCTAAGGGCGTCTCCTTGGAATATTCCTCGTCTAATTGGTATTTCTTCAGTTTCTATAGTCTCCATGTCGTTACCTGCTTTAAGTTTAGTTCGCCATTGTTGCATTATGTGTGCTAAGAAAGTAATTAAAATTGGACTAATGTGGTGTATATGTAAAACTTGAAGTAGCAAGCTGTGGGGTACTGAGTCAAAAGCCTTTTTGTAATCTATGTACGTAGTAAAGATGTCTTGTTTATTGGCATGAGCTTGTTTCATTATAATTGAGTCTATCACAAGTTGCTCCTTACATCCTTGGCTGCCTTTACGACAGCCTTTCTGTTCCTGTGCTAGTAAGTCATTACTGGTAATATGTTGATCTATATATAACTTGTGTAATACATGCCGTGAGTATTTTATAAATAGTTTGTAGGCAAGTTATTGATCGGTATTTTTCAAGATTTTCGGTATGTCTATTATCTTTTTGTATCATAAATGTTATTCCTTGTGTTATGTAATTTGGCATGGAATTAGGATTTTCAATAAAAGTATTTAAGTGCTTAATTATTAATGAATGAGCTGTAGTAAACTTTTTATACCAGTAGTTGTGAATGTGATCCGAGCCGAGGTGTTTTCCAATTATGTGTCGTTTTAAGAACTTTCGTGAATATTTCCGTAGGTATACTGTTAAACTTCATTTGTGGAATATTACTATGTTTGTCTAATTAAGTTTGTATCCATTCTGCATCCTTATTGTGTTCAACTGTGTTGTCCCAAATACCTGCCCAATAATTTTTCATACATTCTACAGTCAGTAAAGGTTTTGCTGATGCGTCAGATTTTTGGTGAATATTACCGGTCTGTTGGTTTAAATGTCTGTAAAACATTTTTTCGTTACTTATGAAGAGTCTATTTTGATTTTTTCTTAAGCTACAATTATCATATCTTCTAAGCCTACTAGCTTTTGCAGAAAGTCTTTGTTTCAAGATGTCAAGAAACTGTTCGTTGGTTATGTTTGGTTCTTCATACCTTGAATGTATTTTATACTTTTCTTTAATAACTGCTACGTGTGATATTAATCTTTCACTTCTATTTCCTTGTTTGTACTGCGTTAGTCTACCAATATCTCGTCTAAGCCATTCAATCTGTTTCTGTAGTCTTAATTTCCACACTGGTTTGTTTATTTTATTTATGCTTGGTGATGTTAATTGTGTATCTTTAATTATGGAACCATTACAAATTGCAGCTGTATAGGCTGCACAATAGATAATTGTTTGCATATTAACAAAATTGGTGTCCGTAGTCATGTATCGTGGGAAAATATTTTTATCTAAATATTGGACTATGTAGGTTAATCTTCTGGATGTATTTTGTTTTGGTATGAATGGTCTAGTAGTTGGATTAGTATTCATGAACTTCTGATGTGTTTTTTGAAAGGTTTCTTCTATTTTGATGTCAAAGTCTGGTGGAGTTTGAAATGTACGTAGTCCGCAATCATCGTTATTTAGAGATTGAACAACATCTGCAGTAGATCTTTTTGTATTAATATTTACTGTAGATTCTGGCCGAGAGCTAAATTGATTATGTCCGTTATTTATAGATATAATTGGTAGTGATTGTTTTACTTCTTTTCGGATCTCTTCTATTTTCTCTACAGGTAATAGTTTATTATGGATAATAGATCGTCTTTGATCAGCAATACGTTGTTCTGATAAGTGTGAAATTTGTGGAAATTGTTGTGTGATGGCAACGTGTAAAAGTTTTCTATAAGATGTTTTATTTGACTCTAGATTTGTTACTTTAAAATATGCTCGAATAATAGCTTCATTAACATCGTCTGTCCATCGTATTCGTGCCGACGATGTCGTTAAAATTGATTCTACATTGTCTACTGAGTTGTGGAACTTAATACATTCATATTTGTGTCAACATCTTGCCTTATTTCGTCTAATACATGTTGTGGCAGAAGCTTGTTACTAACTATGGCCCTACGTTGAACTCCTACTCTTTGTTGTGAAACATCAAAGTCTTTATATTTTTCAGTAAATTTTTTGTGTAATAAATTAAGGTAGCCGCGGTTTCTAGTTTCTAAACATGTAATAGTCAGATATGTACGCCATATAAATTCATTCATGTCCGTTGTCCACTTTTTTCGCGTACGGTTAGGTCCAGCGGTGGATGCAGTATTTATGGCATGTGCCGTCTGCATAACATCCTCTGAATCTTGAGTGTTAGATGATAAGGAGCTAGACCTACTTGGTAAACTACGTGTATAAGGAGATGATGTTGGGGATGTAAATAAGCTTTGATAGGATGATGAATGTGACTCTTGGTCAAATTGTTTAAAGATTTTTGGTGTATCGTGTTCTTGATTATTATTGTTTATTTTCCTTTTTCGAAGGTTATATCGCGTAGACCGGCTACTTATCATTATCTTCCCTTTGTTTCTTTCGCTTTCTTTATCAGAGTCCAATAGAACGGTGCAAGTTGTTTGATGGTTTGAGACCGCCACCCGGAGATTCTTCTCTCCCCTGGCTCCTTCAGATATTTGCCTACCATCATTGGCATCACTGTTGGAGCCCCCGGGTACTTGGGGAATGGCTATTGGTTGCATTTTCATTAAAAAAAAAATCGGAATTTAAAACCCAGCGTGCATTTCCAGGACACGAGGGTGCGTCGTAAGCCTCAAAGCTTCTGAGCGCCGCTGTTGGTATGCAAGATACTCTTCCACCGCCGCTCTAAACCATCATCCTACACTAATAATGGTTGTTCTGTCTCAGCCTCTGTTGAACACATTGCTATGTATTCTTTGAGCCTAGGGACAGCTTTAACTGGTAGATTACCGCTACCAGACGGTCGCCAGAGCCTCGTTGGTTAGTAGCAGGGTGTACCACGGGCAGGTGAGGTTGGCATTTAGGGTAGTTTGAGACACTTACATTACTACCCCTTTACACCCCTTATTATTATTATTATTATATTGTTATGTACTACTACAATGTTCTATATGCATATTTATTTATTTATCAAAAACGTCGTTAACAGGTCATACATTCTTACATTAAATACATAAACATAAAGTAAATGATGCTCTAATTATAAGCAAGCTTGCATTCTTAAACGCCAATCTTTAATGTTAACACATAATATATATATATATATATATATATATATATATATATATATATATATATATATATATATATATATATATATATATATATAATAAAATAAACAGTTTAAAATAAGACCAAAATGCAATACCTACTTACAAGCTAGTTTAGTTGAATATATATACAATTCTTCCGTCACAAGACACAACGCTCAGAGAAAAAAAAAAATAGACAGCATAAAAACCTAACATTAATATACATTTCAAGTGATTTCCATGCAAACGAAACTGAAATATATTAAGATAACTTTATATTCGAGAGCCGTTGAGTGGTGTTAAAATATTACCCGATATTTATACTTAAAAACCTGTGGCAGCAGATAGACTAACAAATTATTAATTTTCGTTTTTAAGAAACGATCACCTTTAGGAAGGTAGGACAATGACAAAAGCTGAAACTAAATTTAGATTATCATCGTTAGATAAAATTTATTTAATACTACATATAATATTTTCCTATGAACTTCATATTCGATATCATCAACAAAATGCGCCTCCAAGCAGAATTCGTTACTGACACTCATAGGAAAGCCGCAGGAATCCGTAATCGGACTTTTATTATAAACTTGATTAATGACTTGCAGGTAATTATGAAGATATGTCTTTCGTAATTATTATTACATTAGTTAATTTATTATTGCATTTTTACATTAGTTTTCTTTATAGTACCAATCATAAAATTGTAATTGAAAGTTGATTATGATATTTTTGTTGCTACCACCTACTTTAAAATTGTGGTCAGGGGTTATTCGAAACCTACCTGTCTCTTAGCCATGTGGGTACGACATGGTCTAATTACCATCTGATAGTATACACTATATACTATACTATATACTTGAAAGAATATTTCAGATATACCTCAAAACTAAAAAATATGAGCAATTAGGTTTTCCCCACAATTAAACATAAACTATGAGTATATTTATGCATAACATTGGTAAAGCCAATTTAATTTATTTTACAATTAAGAACAGACCTAGGTGATTTTGATAATTTTAAATATGTTTGTGTTATCAGCTCATAATAATTTATTTAAATTTTAAACTATATATGTTAAAAAATAGTAAAGATTCTAAATAAGAGCCCTGGGAACCCCACAAAAAATAATGTTAAGACCATTGCCTACAAGTTTACTTCGAAAGCTATTATTTTTTTTTCACATTTATTTTAAACATTCGCTATACAGAAGAAACAAAAATTAAAAATACCTTATATAAGGTACATAAAAAGACCAATATTCTGTCACAGTTTATTTCAAATAACAATTGTATTTTAATACAACATTTCATGATTCGACACAATTCTAGCTTAGGGAAAAAAACCTTACTCATTATTTCATTATCACTAGACAATTATATTAAACCTTACCTAAATAAATCTAAAACTGAAGATCAGTTGTTTAATTACTTACAATAATTGCACCAAGTCGTAACCAGAAATGCTTCAAATCTTATCCATAAAACACAAGCAAATGTGATAAAATCTTATAAAATCCATCTATATATGCAATTTTGATTAAAAATAAATATAAAAAGTTATTATGTTCTGAATCACTTACAACTAAGTAATACTTAACCTAGATAGATCACGATCTCTCATTCTTATAATTGTTATTTAAAAAAAAAGCCAATTATAAAGAACGGTGTCAATAAGTGATGCTACAATATATTATGGAATTTCTCGAAAATGCTAAAAATAAAATCAATTATTTGTTAGCCTTCGTTAAATATTTGAATGTCTAAACAATAATTTCAACAATATTCATATAATAGAGGCATAGTATGAAAATAAATCTAAAAATGGAACTTCCACACTCCTTATACGAGTACACCTTAAACTAACACGAGGAATAATTTCATCGAAATTAAAATATAGAAATAGTAAATAAAATTTGTATCAAATAATATAATTATTAAAATAAAAAATAAAATCTGATTGTTATAGTACAACATGATGGTAATCGCTAAATTTCACCAACAGAGCCTTCGACCACAAGACTCAAGGCTGACGACGTCAGCGAGGTTGGTACTCGTCAACGCTGCGTCACCATCATACACTTCCACAATAAGAAAAAATAAAAAAATAAAATCTGATAGTTTTAGAATATATTGACAGTCGACGCTAGAAGTCAGTAACGGAGCTGTTGACAACAAAGCTCTTGACATCAGTGAAGTTGGTGTCCATGCCGACTACAGCGCCAGGCAGCTCCAGCAGGCGGCCCAGCTTGCCGACGAGGTCGTCCTGGCGCAGGGCGCGAGGCGCGAGCGGGGCGAGGGGGGCGAGGTAGCGGCCGTGCTTCACCACCGGCGGCAGGTAGTCGTGCCCGTCCTCCAGGTCGAACTGTAGCACCGCCTTGCGCTTGTCGGGCGGCCACGCGTCGTCTATGGGCGGGTCGACGTAAGCGGGGGAGGAGGGTGGTGGCGGGGAGGGGGAGGACGGGGACGTGGGGGAGGGGTAGTCATGATCGGGGGGCGCGCGGTTGAACGTGATCAGCTCGTCCATGGCGAATTCCCCGTCATCTATGACTGTCTCGTCGAGAGATATTTCTGTAAACAAGTGGAGATTTTTGTTGTATTTCTTTATAAAGACATCTTAGCACAATGGGATACAGTTAGCTTATCAAAACGATGATTGTGGGATTGAAATATTATCATTTGCACCGCTCTGACAAGACAAAATGCCACCACCTAATGTGCAATCTGTCTGCAAGTCTGTCCTTTTTTCTTTACATAATAACTAAGAAATGTAAGAATATGAACATACTTCATATTCACACGAGAAATATAAACTTAACGCAACATATTCCCACAAATCAAAAAAAAAAATATGATCAGTCCTTTACTTGCCTACAAGCAGTATCCATCAGGCAGTCATTATTGTCGTATAAAAAGGCCGTAAAACCTCCTCTGTTTGAGACAAAAACAAGATTTGCCCGTCCACGTAGTGTTCGTTCGAAAAAGAAGATCAAAGCAGTGAGGAAATAGAGAAAACTGACGAAATAGTCAAAGAAACCTCTATAGACGCTTCCCAATTTGTCAACAGAGTACAACGTTAACGTGGGCGTTATCCGACCTCAGTGATGGTTTGGTGGGGTTTGTGAAAAAGGTAACAACACATCGGCAAAAGTATATGGAAATATCATTCTTGAGAAGGTGGTTAAGCCCCAACCAAGGATGGTCCTTTCAGCACGACTCGGCGCCGGGTCATAAAGATCGATGCACCCAATCTTGATTAGAAATTAACATTCTAGACTTTATTAGAGCTAAAGACTGGCCGTAATCTAAGCCTGATCTTAATCCACTGGATTATGATTTATAGACAGTTTTAGAGAGTAAGGTCTGAGTGCCATGATAATTTGCGTTCCCAAAAACAATCCATACGATTGACAGTAAAGAATTTTCCCATAGAAAGTGTGCGTGCGGCCAATGGAGACCACTTCCAATAAGCTTTATATATTTTTAAGTTTTATATTAATGTAATAGACTAACTGTGTTATATTGTGATAGTAATAAATGTTACTGTTTTCTTTGCCATAATATTTATGGCAAGACGTAGTGTATATTTCACACAAAACTAAAGAAATATGGATATTTGAAGAAAATACAACAATGCAACATTCAATGAAAACATATATATTAACATATTTAAAAAGTACTAATTAGTTCTTATAAAAAGTAATAAAGATAAAAATTAATCTGTGGCGAGCTGAGCTTCACGCTCTGCCGACATTCTAACTTTCATCTACGTAACTGAAACTGTTACACTCGTTATATAAAACTATTTTTCATTCACAATTATACGCAAAAAAACTTGTAGATATTTGAAAGATATTATTTACTTTTTAAGCCAAATTGTTAATAAGCTCCACTAGATAAAATAAATATAAATTGAAATTATACAAGAAAAAATAATTTAGATGTTATGTTCAATTTATTGGTGTTGGTTCGGGCTCATATAAGTAATCAATTCTTTTAGAAGAGATGTGTCGAATAGCCGATTAGTGAGTTGGAAAGAAGCCGACTAGTCGGTCGACTAATCGGCCAGGCCGATAATTTCTGATGTGTGAATAATTGAAAAGTCCAAGTCAAAAAAATAATGACTAACAGTAGAAGCGAAAAAGGGTCAGAGTACCTCCATCGAGAAAGACCTGTATATTTGAATATTTTTCAATGCTACCAAAAATTTACATCAAAAAAATTCATAAATCAATAATGACAAATCTTTACCTCTTTTTATAGCGAGCTAGTGTTGTTAGATGTGACGAAATTCGCAAATTAGCAGATTTGAGTCCCGCTACGTTTATTTTTTTTATATGTATTCTAAAAATATAAATACAGATAAACTAATAGCAGTAATAAACTAAATGCAACTTACTATTACTGGCAGAGAGCAGCGCTCTCGTGATGGCCGGCGACGTGGACCGCTCGGGTGCCTTGACCCTCACTTCCTCCCTCATTGAGGGCAAGGCGACTAACGCCACGGACAGTAAAAGGACCAACAGGCAAGTGGCGGGTTGTGCTTTACCACCCGACGACGTGACGCCTGTTAGAACGTTCTGGAAGAAGAAACAATAGATTTTAATTTATTTTTAGCTGGTTACCAAAAACTGCATTTACGAATTATAAGTACCAAAATAAATGATTAATTCTTTTAAAATAGTTTCATTTCAAATGTGTAAAAATCACGAAACTCAAAAGATCTTATTACTGCGGGTAATTATTTTTTTTATAAACCAAAGTATTCGTGCCACTTTCTATAAGTATTGTTAGGAATATATTCGCGAATGAAACAAGATCGTCGACATTGACTTTTAGTTTTTGTATACATTATCATATTTCAGAATTTTATTAACATAGGAAAAACTTAAACCTCATTTTAAGTAATTTTATACCTAACGTACATTAAATGGATAATGCTGATCTATTTATTATAGCATTGTAACTGTTTATATCTTCAATATAAAAAATAAAAGATTAATTGATTGATAGTATGACGGAAAGTTAGAACATAAACTAATGTGTGGAACTAAATATTGTTTATATTCACTCGGAAAGTTTATGTTTTGTAATAGATTTGTGGCAAAAATATATTTGCAAAAATAAAATATATCTTAATTACTTTTTTATATACATATATATGCACGTATATAAAAGTACCAATATTGACGATGTATGTAAACAAAGAGAAAGTTTAGTAGCGAAGAAAAAGCTTGTAAAAATTTCTTGTATTATTGAATTAAATGAAGACAATTAATTACCTGTAATCTTTTCAACTGTTGTGTTAAGGACTGATTCTGTGACTGCAGTATCTTTATCCTCCGTATGAGCGTCTGGTTGTCCGCTGTGCATTGTTTAACCCTGAGAAAAGGCTAAATTTATTAGTCATCAATATATTCTATACATTATACATTATACCTTTTTAAATAAAAGGATAGTTTCAACGTATCCTTTTAGTTTGGTATGGCAAAGCAAGATCTGAAGGAGCTCAATATCGTGCAATGCTATCAGAACAGGTAAATACAAAAATAATTTAAATAAGTTAATCATTGTTACATCAAATGTTTAAAGTGGTGATGAAACGAGGTGAAAAACTATGACCCATGACATAAGACGAAGATAATAACGATTTACTTTTTAAATAAGTTGTTACGTAAAAAGTAAACAATAAACTACATTACTAAACATTACGTAACATTATAAAAAAGAAAGTACCTAATTGAAGCGAAATTATTTGTATTTACGAGTATTTTGAATAAAGGCACATATAATAAAACACTATATATAAAGCAATGGTAAAAAAATATTAATTTTAAACTAAATCCAACAAAAAGAAAGCATAAAAAATGCTAAAGAAAAAGTTGAAAAATTTCGATCAGAACAAGAAACTTTTCAAATCGTTTGAAATATTACGTCAGGTTGTTACGATACGTACCGTCTCATCTCATCTGAAAACGTATATTTCAGGTAAACTTTATATATTACGCGGCATGAGTTTCTATTTTAATACTTTGAATTGTATTTCACTTTAAATGTAAGTTTTGTTTTGTTTAACAACGTTTTATCTGATTTTTTGACAATGTCATTTTTGTTTATAAAAATAATACTAAAATTTTACACATAATAGGTACAGTGATAACGACTTCTTAAATATCTTAACATATATATACGACTTCTTATATATACTTAATATAATATTTAATATTTATTCTGCTAAGTATTTATATCTCATATAACAGAGCAGGCAAAGAGAATCTACACGTCGCCCAAATTCGAGGCATTGCCAGTTGAATGGCGAAGTTCAATGCCGCTTTTTATATTACCAGAGAAAGAAATCACATATCCATTGTATTTAACAATAAAATAAAGTCAGAATTATTCATTAAGTGCGCAATATGTAAAGACTGAGAGAGATAGCCGAGTAGCAAATCAGAGTGATTATATCAGTTCATAAGTTGGTCTCTAATGGAGTATTCTTTACTTTTCGTTATTAAATACAAGCGACCGTACAAATATGTACCTGGTCCACGCTTTTTCCCGAAAAGCAGGATAGGAAGAAACAGGAGGAACCAACTGTATTGTGAATATACTCCATTCCCCAGTATTCCAGACATTGTATGTTATATTTACATAATATTGCCTATAAAATCTCTTCATGAGATGCGATACATGTGAAGCATTTTAATATATATTTCTTAGTGAAGAAAAATATATAAGTATAAAAATACTAACGTATTATGTATGATCATTCTTAGGTATAATTTTCGGGTAGCGGAAATTGGTAAAAATTCCATACAGTGAAGTTAACAAAAAAGTGTTGTGACAAGCGCATAGAAATTTCGACGTACTCTATAAAAAGTGTGGCCTAATTGGGTTGGACAATTTCCGAGAGAAGCGGGTTCAAATCTTGCTACTTTTAAATTTTGAAACATTTCTAGATATATAGAATATTCGATTCTCATCTCAGCTAAACGATTTATTATCGACGTTAGACACTATTGGCACGCTTATACAACCTTTATTTAACTGGTAACAAAAACCGCAGACATATGAGGAAAATGATAGCGTGACGAAATATTATTAAACAAGAAGCCCTGTTAAGTGAATCATATGCCAACGTGTCCATACGGACACGTTGGCAGTCGGTGGCTTGGATTGTTTTGAATGCGACCAATGACTCAGGAAGATAACTGATGTAAGTCCATCTAAAGTTACAAAATATATGCGAAGAAATTTTTTAAATTATTTCTTTTGAAATGAAAGCACCTCAAAGTATTTGGTGATAACGAATACATAAGTATCTCGTTATCTTTTTATCTTTAAGTAGTAATTTTTCCTTCTAATTAACGATATAAACATGTTTTAAGCATTATAAAAATATATAGCAAAATTTTACTACCATGTGAATTATATAGAAAATGTAAACACAACTTCACAACTATACTAATCGCATGATAGACGGTAGTTATCAGCAAGTCACATAGTTACCTCCAAATTTACATTTAAATTAACAAATTGAAGTCTGCATTAACCTATAAAACTGGATTAAAGCGTGCATATAAAACAATGCTTGCCAAAATACATGACTGCCGTCGATTCGGAGACATTGCTCAAATTTGGAGTAGAACTGTTAGAGGATTTTGTTTGGTTAAATAAGGACAGTATCAGAAAGGCGAGGATTCGAGTCCCGCTATGTTTAAATTTATATATTCGTTTTCGATAAATTTAAATTTGAACTTTAAATTAAACTCTAATAATGTAATATATTCTATATAGTATATACTATACTCTAAATAGCCACAAATAATAATATTAAGTATATTAAAAAATATATAGAAAAACTAAACTGCAAGTAAATATTTTTATAATGGTTTAACAATTTATCTACATGTTTTAAGATTTAAATTGTTTGTTTCAACATTATAAAAAGATGTCAGCACAAAATTGGAAACATAATGAGTCAACTTCCGTCTCAAAATACGGTTTCTGTTTGAGACCTTCTTTATACTCGACTGCGGGAGGCAAAGGAGGGTAATGTATTTATCAGGCTATGTATGTATGCACGTGTGTTTATTTCTGCTATGTTAACATTTATTAAAAAAAAGTATCGTTAGATTCGTATCGTAATTTTTCATTTTAAATCTTACATCTTATATATGACGATTTAAGTTGTTTAAACAAATTCACTTTATTTGCATACTTTTATTAGCAATGATTCCCCTTTAGTTAATGGTATGACCGTGTCCCGCGAGAGCAGAGGTCGAGTTCAAATCCCCACAATATTAACTCCTTCGATGAGTTTATAAGACTGCGAAACTAACCGTCGTGCTATTCTAATAAAATAAATAAATCCTTGCCAAAAAGTTTTCATTAAAAACTAAATAATAATAATACAGATAAAACCAACCAACATGCATGAAAACTACAAAGAAAGAATAAAGTTGATTTTTTTTTTAATACGGAATGAGACCATTGTAATCATTTGATCATATTAAATGATATTTTTTGGCCAATAGAAGGACTACTCTTATTAATATATAATTCAACATTTTCTATAGATGTTATCGTTAAACAAAAGAAAGTTCCTCTTATGTTTGTTCATTAAAAACTAACGTTACTTTGAGATTTAAATCAGTAACAAAATACAACGGCGGTTGCAATACTTTAAAGCTTTAAGATTGATCTTATTTTCGCGATAGTAATAGGAAGTTTCTTATACGAAATTATATAAAAAAAATTGTAACAAATAGCGTTCAATAGATCGGTTTACTGTGTAATGCAAAAAATAAGTTTTTAATAGTAGGTACTATAAAAAGTCGGTGCATTATATTTTATTTAGACTTGCTTAGTTACTTTCACATTTAAGAGCCAATAACGGTTGTTATAAAGTGTTATTATTCTAATGGTATTTAATTTATGTTAGCAAAAATTATTTTGTGCGTAGCATTTTGCACAATTTTTTGAGTATAAAATTTGATAGTAGGTACCTCTTCTATACAAGTTTTGTATTTATAAATTAGATCGTGAGTAACCGCTATGGGCGTTGGTTCGATCCCCGCTCGGGGAAATTAACGGGTCCCGTTGTTCCGATAAGGCGGAAAGCGGGGTAACGGAGTGTACTTTACACAAGGTTCCCTCAGATTACTTTGCTTTGTACAAAAAAAAATAAGGAACTATCGATTGTGATATTAACTCAATCTTGTATACCATATGAATGTTTCGTCGTAGGCTACCTTTAATTTGTTGTTTTTAACTTTTAAAAAATTCGTAGTAGTCAAATATAATGTTTAATTACGATTTCCAAACAATATGACTTCTCTACACAGCACTGCTGTTATCTATCTGCACTAATTTAAAATAAATGATAACGAGTTTGTGTGTTAAGCACAATTTTGTTGTTATCTTATCTACATAATAATTTCCTGTATCCATAACAATAACTAACACGAACCCAGGCACGTTGTACAAATATACATATAATACGAGAACACTTTGCATCTACGAAATGCATAATAGAATTTAAAATGAGAAAGTACAGAGAAAGTGCAGTCTGGTGCAATATGGCCTAACAGTACATTAGTATACAATTATAATATTAGTATATATATAAAAAATTGTTATATTAGTTACATTTTTATCTCAAATGTCAGTATTAATGTAGATTTTGATCATGCCGTCCTATTTCATTAAGGATAATGAAAATATAACGAAAAACTGCTTGTAAAGGCCAGTGGTTGTCACTTTGACCAAAACTGTCAGGCAACTTTTTATAAAACAAATAAAATAAAAAAGTATCAATAAATATTGCGGAATTGTGTAGTGATCAAGTATGTGACCGCATACATAGGGATTGTCAGTTAATTCTCTATTCGGGGAAGCATGTATACTTATAAAATATACCTCTGGTAAGCGAGGACTTAACCGTGTAAGTTAACCCTGCGAATTATAAAAAAATAATGTCTCACCTGTCTTCCAACCCATCAACATATTCCTTCTTCCGTTTACGTGAATCCTGAGCGGAGATTTTATTCCTAATTTTACGCCTTATTCTTTTAAGCTCCCTTTCTTCGTGTTTCGTCAAAGGATAACTTGTGGGTAAAGTTATTCCCTCCTTTGACAGCAAGCGCCTCTCTTCAGCTGTTAAAACGAGACGGGGATAGCCGTTCCGACCGTCATTGATTTGTGTGTCTTTGTGATCGTCATCGTCATCACTCCGATCGCTGCTTGAATCGTCTAAAATAAGGTTTTATTTAATATATCAGTTAACAGCTATTTAAGGAAGCAATATTTTGTTAATATATTATTACGTTAACGAAAACGTTAGTAATTTTAGAAATCAGAAATAAAATAATGGAACATAGTACGTAGTATAACGTAGTAGTAGTAGTAGAACGTAGTGTTTCGAGTCATGCAATATGAAACATAAATTAAATTAAGAGGAAAATGATAGTTAATCTAAAACAAATGACGAAATAGCCTAGAAATAAACTCAAAACATTTAGTTTTCTAACTTGTTTCATTATAACAAAATTATTTCGACTGTAATTTTTTACATACAACAAGCATATTATATAGTATAAATACTTGTACTTGCCAACAATGCAATTACGTGAATTGAATAAGTGATAAAAAGACAGTTACTACGTCTTCCACAAACGTCCTTGCCTGAATGTCAGCGCAGGTTCAAGCAAAATGACATTTAACGTATAAACATGAAAATGTAGCGTAATACAAACTAATATATTTTTTACTCAAGAGCATTTGAATACGTCGCTTATATTGATTTATCGTAATTAAAATTTCTGGTTTTATAGCTCAAATTTCTCTGACTGCAGACACGATGGTTATCGATACAACCCCCGCTAGGATAAAATGGTTTTATTTTCACCAGTTTGTTGTTTCTCACCAGTGCTGGGCTAAATTAAGCCACAAAAAGTATTGCAGTGCCTCGATTACAGACAGAAAGCGCAAAACGTAGTGTCTCATCACTAGGTTCTTACTTTGTCGTACCATGTCCTGTTCTGTGCGGGATAAAGCGTGAAGCGAAAAATATAATATAATCTTTTTTTTTAGGGATAGCAGAAGGCACATTTATATGATATATTCTAAAAGCAACAATAAATTGGAAGTGTAATGTAGTTTTCATACTATATGTTTTTAAATTAAATCTATTGAAGAGAAGAGATTCTCTCACGCATGCTAATTATCATACTTCTAGGCAATTTTATAAGATTCTTGTTTGTTTTTTTACAAGTTACGTAAGATTATAATATGTAACAATTTAATACAGATACTTTTATTTATAATTTAAGTAATTAACATAAGTTTTCTTATCAATGCATTTCTATATTAATTTATACATGGGATATGTGTGTGTTAATGACCGTTCATTATTGTATTATTTTATTACCTACATAATATTGGTTATTATGTGCCGCGGCCTACAACTAATATTTTTTTTTAGCTTCACCATTTTCCGGCATATTGCAGGGTGGACAGAGATTACCTAGTGTCAAAACACTCCGTTCTTTGCTTTCCGCTCGAACTTAACACATTACGTGTTGAGTGGCGGAACTCAAGGTCTCGCCTTATCCTACCTCAACGAATAATACTATTACTTATTAACTTATGCTTATTGGTAGAGCATACATAATCAAATATTATTATAAAATGAAGGCCGAACTTATATGAAAATAATTCTAATACTAAAAACAATAAAATAACGTAAATGTCGTGTGTGTCGTGTATCTATATACTAATATGTATTCTAAGAGAGAATCTCAAACGGCCTCCGGCACTAAACGAGTTCATTGATCCTATCCAAACCATTTCTCGTGCGATGACCGAATTTTACCGACAAATTAAAAATCGTTCCAAACGAAAACAATTGACACCAATCAGTTAAAGTACTGTGATTGCACACTTGTTGGGTCTAACTAAATAACAGTCAAATAGGCAAACAGTTTCTGTAGCTGAAAAATATACAAACAAGGATAATATAGGCGCAACGATATAATTGGTGCGTTTGATACTTTAATCTTATGGCGATAAGAATAGAGTATTAATTACAATTCACAATTATATCATAAAATTAAATATAATATAATATAACCTTATTTCATAGTTATAAAGTTTAAATTAATTTAAAATTGTGTTACGAATATTTTCAGCTTTATAATTTTAAGCCTTATTGATATACGCAATTAAGTATATTTCAAGTTAATCTTAAATGTACTTACCACACTGGGTGTTTTGTTCGTAATCGTCGTTTCGGGCTTCGATTTTGAGATCTTGCAATTTACTTTGCGATAAGAGGTTAGCTGCCGTTATTTTGATATTCGAGGCGTTTTTTAAATCTGCTGCGTTAATAATTTTGATGGATTTCAAATCTTTCATATCCTTTATTGTAACTGGTAGTAATATTGATCTGGGGTTGCCAGCCATTGGTGCTACTCTGATAACTCTACGTTGTGGCGCAACTGACTCTACCGGTTTTGAGTAAACTTTTGTTTGCGGATTGATTACTTGAATATTCGTCACTTTCAAAGGTTTTTGAGGTTGTGCCTTAACGACTAGCTGAGGTTTCTGTATCGCGGAGGCTGGTAACCTAATAGGCTTTTGAACCTTGGGTTGAACGACCGGCGCTGTTTGCGAAAGTCGTCGTTTTCTACCTTTACCTAATAAAGAGATTATCGCTCGTGTTAAATATATTAGCACAGTACGTACATTGTATTAATGTGTGTATGTATGTTATGTGGGGTATTTAATTAATGTTTTTGGTATGTGATGCTGTGTATTCAGTTGTTATATGGTGTTTAAATTATCCATGATTCATTGCATATTACACAAAGCCATCTATATTAGTACCTACTATAGATACTTATATACTAGTGTATATACACTATAGATACTTATACACTAGTATATAAGTACCTGTAGTAGCGTTAACTGCTATATGTTCTCCGCAATAACGGTTACATTACATATATGTAATTATTTATTTTTAACTTAAATATAACTTAAGAAGAAATTATTACATTACATAATTTTGTACAAATATATGTGCTGGACTAATGTAATAATAATATTGTATTGAAAAATACCTTTCCAAGGATTTTATAGGTATTCAAACATGTGTTTAAATACAGAGGGGCCTTGGATTTTTGTTATTTGTAACAATTACGAGAATACCTTCATAAAAGTTTATTTAATACGAATATTATATATTACACAACTCATTATAATATTTTTGAAGAAAGTTAAAGTTAAGAGAAATTTTCAGCGGTAATAATTCTTTCTTATGCTAAGAGGATCTCAAAATATTTTAACTTTCAACATCAAGGTTACATTTGTTATATTTTCATTTAACATTTATTTTAAAATTTTATATCAATTTAGAGTATATACTTTTTTTTTTAGACATATTTGCATCGGTCGGGGTCGGCAGAGGGGAAGTGGTAACTCATAGGTACATCCATTCTCCCCTTTCCGCGTATTTTTGAAATAATGAATGCTTATTGTTTAATAATATTATTGTATTAAAATAAACTTTACTAAAATTCCTAAAAAAAATATCAAAAATATTAATCAAACTCACCAGGGCTTTGGAATGTATTATTATTAAGGAATCCAGGCACAACGTTTTGTTCAAAATCGTCTATATCGAAGGTATCCTGCTCGGTGGAAGAATTCGATCCATCGTTTGTATCCTGTATGATGACATCTTGCGTGTTACACGGGCTCATTGGTTCTAGGACCGGTGTTGGTAAATCTTCATCGCATGAGTTTTGTATGAGAAACGGTGATAACTGCTGCTCGAAATCGCTACAATAATGGTAAATTAATTAAAATAAAAGCCATACTTTGTATTAAATAGTATGTTAAGTATAAATAACGATCATGACCTTTAGAATACCTTAAATATTAACGAGCCTGGCTTATATAATAACGAAGATTAAAAGAAGGTACAAGTGAAAATTGAAATTCGGTAGGTATTATGAAGATTCGCGAAAAAATATGAAACAGAATAAACGGTACAAAATAAAATTAATTTGTAGGAAACAAAATGAAGACCTTTAGCAAGAATTACTTGGGAGATAAAAGTTAATGTGGTCAGCGGGTTTTCCCAATAAAGATGCTATTGTATTTATTACACTACGATGTTCCTTATTCTATTTAACTTGGTAGTCGATCCGTAAACAAACGATTATGGAACTATTCATTCTTTAACTTAGGTAGCCAATTTCCCACGAAAGAACTTAAAATACTTTCAAGTTTTATAACTAGTGAAAACTATCTAATAGAATAGTAGTAAATTAAATATTCCGACAGAATATTATGCCTATATTTTAAAAATATTATATTTAAAAATATATATGGTTTAAAAACATTTTATTACCCAAGCCTGTCTTTTAATATATTAGAAATTGTAAAAGAGGACAAAAGACGGTATTCCACGAGTTAAAGCAAGTAAACACCTATAACTGAATAGGTTTCGCAAAGATCCCACGTTCAAAAGAGATTAAATAAAATGTAATAAAACAAATCCCTCACTTTAATTATCCTTAGGAAAGTCGACGAAGCTACGCCGCTAGAGACAACGATACAATTTTTTATCATCCATCTTTAGTTCTATTTCACTAACTATGATTACTTTTTGCAAATCCTTCTATGGAAGTAGTCGTTATAATATATTACATTATTATTTAATATATTACATTATTAATATATATGTATTATTATTAATATAATATATTACATTATTATTTATTAGAGGATATATTACATTATTCGGAGGAAGCCATTTATTTTACCATCTCCAGTAGAATATGTCTTGAAATACGCTACAAATCTTGAAAGTTGATGAAGACGACAAAAACACTCGAAGATCAGTTTTAACATATCAAAAAAAATTAAGGAAATAATTAAAAAAATCAACTTTCATATTAAATTCCCATATACCCCACTGTATAATATTATTTACAGTTTTTTCACCAATGTCGTATTAAAACAAAACGATCGCCTTTTGTCAAGGCTAGTTACAGAATCCTGTTGACCGTGGAGCAAGTATATCCATAAATGTGAAATATATTTGATCGCTACAACTTACACGCCTTGGATACCGGTGTTCAATACAATTACATATTGGGAAGTGAACAATTAAGCCTTCTTAATAATTCTTTTCTTATTATTTTATAAAATAAAGGTTATATAAAACACAGAAGGAGGACATTAAGACAGAAGGATATTCAGGAAATTCATGTTATCGTGGCGCATTTGCAAGTTGATAATTTATTGTTCTATATCCACTTATGGTTTTGCACGAAACATTTACAAAGTATGACAATTTTTAAATGGGCAAAAAGTAGGAAAAGGAATGGACTATTACAATTTTCTTTGAGCCCAAAATGCGTAGAGCGTGAGAACAGTAAAGATAAAAAACAACATTATAGAAAAATGTTAATTTACTATACTTGAGACCACGTACTAATGTAAATTCCTTTGAAAACGACAAAGGAGGTTGTCAAACGTGTCTCAAAACACGTTTATCTAAAATTATCACATGATAAGCATCCTTTACGCCATATTATATAATTTAACATAAGTGTTATAAAGAATTGGGACTGTCTCAATAGACGCCAACCGGTACATATGAAAGAAAGATGCTACTAGAAAGTCGTCTACTTTTACTTTTAACATATACAATAAAAAATATATTTTTTAATTTCTTGTTACAATCGAAAACTTATATTATAATAGACGCTGCGCACGTAAATCACTCAAACGAGAGATAGTAAAGTATGCAATTCTATATGACACAAGGTAAAATTGGAAATTTTATAGTGGACGTGAATTGAAATTGCACAGAGAATATTTATATTAAAAACGCGGACATTTTTACGGTCTGATTAAAACAAAATGCAGCGTTATGTTCCGCTAACCGACACATAAAATCATTTTTATGTATAAGTAGAATGATGTGATATAATTATTAGTCTCGCATAAAGAGAAAATAAAAATCTCATGCTTCATTCATTCATTCATGTTCTTTATCATTTTCTAAATCATTTCCTTTTAAGATAGTTGCTTTTCAAAGGAATAACTAATTATATTAAGTTTCGCAGATAACAATACCCCGAGTCCCCGTTATCATAATAATATTATTTGTTATTACATTCTATTAGGTACATAATATTATATAAACATTTTCAACATTTAACCTAAAATATAATAGAAATATCACTGAAATCCGCAGGCAACTGCATTAATAAACAACAAATGGACTGGACCAGTGATTATTTTCAAAACTTAATCTAATTTTGAAAATTTTCAACTTGTTTACTCGATTAGTGACGTAATAACGTTATATTGGAAAATATGATCGCACGTATTATAGAAACATGGCAATGCATTGAACCGTTCATACATCTATTAAAAGATTTAACTAATTTTGACATCGTTTAACGCCAGCCCTCCCTATAAATAATACGTACATAAGCTACATTTAAGTGCAAGTGAAATATCAAATAAAAAGTATTTCCGTAATTATATTACACACCTAACAACTTATTAAATATATAGCCAAGGTGAAGTAAGATAAATCAATCGAATAGATAGATATAGGACTGTGCAATCCAGTGAAGACTTACACGCGGCGACCTCAATCTGATAAGATATTACCTACATATATTTTATTATATTAGCCGCGATAAGTACATATATGAATATGTTATATAAAACAATGTTTTAATATTGAAATAGGATATGTATTACTTAGTATATCGAAAGTTGAAATATTATATGAATCTGAATAATATTTTTTTTCACAGCTTTACGCTGTATGCTGAATACAGCAGGCAGGTAGAGAACCTAGTGTCAAGACACTCAGTTCTCCGCTTCCTGCACGAACTCGAGACTACGTGTTATGTGGCTGAACTCACACCATCACTGATACTATCTATGGAATGTTAAAAAAATTTAATCAATGCATTTCTTATTCAATTTCAGCCGAAACAAATTAATTTTTATTGCCTTTGTAATACCGTTTAGTACCTACTTCATGCGATAGGAATTACTAAGCAGTATTGTATAGAGCGTTTTAAATTGTTAATAAATGTATGAACATATATTTTAAAATTATATTATGTACACGATTATTTTATAGTAAATATAAATTTGTTTGATCAGTTTCTAAGAAATTTTCAATTGTTAAAAAGCTTATTATATACCAAAGTTAACAGTATTTTTGTGACATTTTTATATAATTTATTGAGACAGCTGCTCAGAATACCGTCTACTATAATATTAATTTATATAACAATATACGTTTTCCTTTTTTATAGTAAAAAATTGTCTACTTTTACAGAGTTAACTCTGAAAGAAATATCGTACGGTTATATAATATTTCCGAATACATGTACAATAATAAATACACAAACACTTATATTTTTAATTTAAACTTAAATAATGACACTGTGAATATTACTGTACAAAATATTAAAGTCAACGCCAGAATCAGATTGTCATTGACAAGTAATTAATTTAATTGTTAATATTCATTAACTAAATTACTTTGCAAATCATTGTAAAATACCCTGCCTTTGCTATAATTCAAAATGAATTTTATATTTCATGTAAACACTAGAAAAAACAAATGTTTCTAAAGACAGTTTAAAACATTTTGTCGAATAAAGATTTAAGTACTTGTATGTATGTAATAAAATTTAGCTAAATGAAACTCCTTCAATGTACAATGCTTCCCGAGCATAGGCTGAAATTGTTATTCAAGAAGCGATGTGTTTAAAGCTCAAGCAAAGAAAACTGAGTACAAAGTGCATAAAGATGTATAACTGTACAGCGTGTACTATTGTTTGCTTTAGAACTACTAATCGATATTGTACCCTCGACCATTAAATCAAGTTTCAGTTTCTATTAGATTATGTAGCCGTACTATTAGAACATACCACTCTACTATATAAGATTTTTTAATTAATAAAGATAATGCACTGTTAAAGTCACGATATTCCTGCTATCGGAACTTTCGCAATGAAACTTTCTGAAAAAAGCGTATCAAGGCTAGCTTAAAGTTTAAAATTAAAAGGCAACCGTCCAAAAGAATTTAAAATTCTAATCGCGCTTTCGTCGCAGATAGCATGCATTCTTAGTGGAAGGTGCTGTGAGTCATAAATTTAGCTTACGGTACAACTAGTTCTACGTCCTATTAATGAAGTCTGATGTAATTGCGTCGGAAATTCAATTGGAATGATTTTTTATTTTATAATATGTATTCTCAGCATATACACATAATTGACATTTTTAAAGTAATAAAATTATCTATTAACTAACTTACCAGATAACAAATTCAAATTAATTTTTATTTTGCACTAAGGAAAGTAAAAAGGTCTTTAGAAAACATAAAAAAATATATTATTACATATGAATGAACAGGAAGTGATCCCTATATTTTTAGGAAACCGGGATCTATGCGCTTTGACCACTAAGCCATACACTATAATTTTTAAGTTTTCTAAAAATGTATCTCAAATGGCAATATTTATTGCTTTAATGATCCATTGCTGGGCTTATAATATAAAAAAGCAACTTACAACTCAGCGGGGTCGCTAGACAGTCCACTGTCTGAGCAAGAGCTACTAAGCCCTGGGGGCGAAGCATTGTCTGTAGTTAAATTGAAATCCGGCAGAGTATCATCTAAGAAGTTCAATGAACCATGTTCCAGAGAGAATATGTTTTCCAGGATATCATCTGATGCCTGCCAGGAGTCAGACTGCAGCAAAAATATCATTATTTTCATATGATTATAATTATTAATAATTACATTATAACATAAATGTGGAAAAGTTACAATATAACAGAGTAAATATGAAGTTAAAAGTTCAAATGTCGTTATAAAAGTGTTGTGCACTGGTTCTATAATCTTGTTATACAAATATACCCATAAAATGTGGTATGTGTAAAAATAAAAATTAATTTTAAAATATTTATACAAAGATAGTCTATTAGAGTTCAGTGAATATACCCATAAAATGTGGTATGTGTAAAAATAAAAATTAATTTTAAAATATTTATACAAAGACAGCCTATTAGAGTTCGTTGTTTTTCTACTTAACAAAAATAATAATAATAAATGTATTACATGTATATATAACAACTGAAATTATATATTAAAGAGCATGAAAAATATATAATATGTCAAATATGTTATAGTAACAAGAAATTGTCATTATAATAAGATATTGAATACTGAACAAGTAATTAAATGCAAAATATATGCAATTGCATCATCATGCATGTTCTCAATAAGATTGTGCAATTGAAGCAAAACCACTCAGCAAAAAATACTACAATTCTGATTTACTTTCCAACAAGATTAATTTTAAATGTGTTAATTAAAATGTATATTTTTTTACGTTAATTAAATAAATACAGATACATACAAAGTGTATTAAATACCTGTATACAATTATGTACTAAAAAATATAATTATGTATCTAATGTATAAAAAATACTCGCTAAAATTAGATAATTGTTTTTTAACTATATATTTTAATGATGTAATTGTTAAACTCATTTGTAATATAAGTAATATAGACTTTGTTATTTACTAATAAAGCAATTAGTAGAAGAAATAACAGGAATAATTAGTTAAGTAATTAAATCATATAAATTATGTGTAAAGTAAGCAAGTTAATATTATTTTATTTATTTTATTGTGCCTAGAAGTTTGAACTTTAAAACTGTAACAATTAAATTTGGATCAATTTAAAAAGTATAAAGCCAATTTGAATCAATATCAGTTTCAGTGGTGCCTTTTACTTCTGTCACATATAAGCTACTTTCATTTTCAACTTTTACTTGAGATTATAAGAGAAAGGAGATGCATTTCAATGTGCATATTTAATTACTTATATAAACTTATTTTCTATGTAGGTGTTTAATGAAAAATTAATTTAATCTATAATCAAACAGAATTATTTATCAATGTGTGTCATGTTTCACATCCTATTGCAGTTTTTTATCATACAATTGACCAACATAACAATAAATAAAATATTTTTATGTATAAGAATCCTATTGTAATTAACAAAAAACATTGTTATTGTTAAAGATTCTCTGCTTTTATGTTAAATATGATACTTATAAGCATATTACCTCAAGTAAGGATAATAGATCTAGCTTTTTATCCATTTTTATTTTGAATTATTAAACTACACATTAGAAAATGTATTTCACAGGTCTTATATAACTTCACTATATAATGCACTTTGTTAGTTTCCTCTCACTACAATCACAGGGTACAGTGTACGAAAAAGTTTTAAGTTAGAACTGATATATTCACTAGTGGATATTTATGAGGCATATGGTAAGAGCGCCGACCGCATGGTGCCTAGCTGGCACTGCTTGTTTACGTCGTATACGCCGGGTTCACGATACGAGCGCTGATAACAAACTGATTGGCTTAGGTAAATGATACGTTGGGGATAAACCCGTGGGCTACTAATTTGATGAGAAAACACCGGTTTTGACTAATTAAGAACTAGACACCGAGCCACGTCCGATCCAAAAACAAAATGAACGGATAGTCAGATAACGGTAAAAGTGGGAGCGTAAGCCCACGAAAGCTGTAGAACGAGGTACAGTCACGATTTCATTGCTTCACCGCGCGTCTACTAAATCGCTCGCTCATACCCTTCACAATAATAATCCATTTTTCTGTCTTGGCCTTTGAGCTAACAATAAACGCGTCTTGATACGTTATCAATTACGTTCCGTGAAAAGTAAAGATACTAACCAATAGATTTCCCGTATGAAAACTCTCCATTTTTTCACTTTTACAATTTATGCCATCAAATTCTTGGTCATTTTTGGACAAATAGTCCAGGATATTACTCATGTCTTCATTAACGAGAGTCATGTTGGTCTAGATTTTTTCGATTGGATGACATTATGAATTTTAATTACTTTCCACTTCACTTTTGTTTTGGTATCACTGTACTACATTTACTATTGTGTATTTTTTCTGTTACATCTGTACAAAACATTGATTAGAACATAAATAAATTTTAGCTAAGACATGACATTTCTATACAACTTCCACGTTGGAAATAATGACGTCATGAAAGTTGGACACTCTTCGCTTGTTCATTGGTTTACAATTTGGCGCATTTAGTAAAGCAGGACCGCCATCTATTGATGGCTTACGTAAACTTTACTGCGTTTTGTTTATGCAATAACATGCTTATGCATTTTATGCATTTTGGGCATGCTCAAGAAATATTCTATACCGATTTGACTTACATTTATTTCTTGTTCAAATTAATATGTTGTTATTTATTATCAAATACTTGAATATCTCACTTAATTTTTTATACTAAAAATATTATGTTATCAAGATAAATTTGAGATTTTCTTTTCAGTCACTGATATAAAAATATATAGAATAGAACCTAATGTATAATGTAGATATATTGTTAAATTTGATGGAACTTTATAAGTTTCCGTTCAAATTTATAAGTATCTTTAAATATAAATAAAGGTCCAATAATCCAATAATAAAAGTAATATTCCAATAGTAACCTCATAGAAAAGGCAGATATACTAATACTAAGCCACAGCTACAGCTGTTAAACTTATGGTTTCCTAAGAAATGGTGTGTAATATACAAAAGTGTCGCAATATCACAAAAATTTAACGGAAAGTAGTAGTGGTACACCTTAAGTGGTATTACCTTAAGTTTCACCTTCTAATTATACTATTTAAGATATAGCTTGAACATTCGCCATTATACTTTGTTTAATTTTTTTTCTCTTTTTCTAAATCTTGTGGCATATATTCCCACAGCTGTACCAAGAACTTAAATTTGGTTTTACTGGTCTAGTTCAAACACGCGGCATGTGCATCTATAAATGGGTGGATATATAATTATTTATATATATATATATATATATATATATATATATATATATATAATATATATATATATATATATATATATATATATATATATATATATATATATATATATATATATATATTAAGAATTGATAGGCCTAAACTTGTCGTCAATAATTATAAAAATAACATTCGCTCTTTCGATCTCTTGAACTCTGGTCAACAATAACTCTATTGTAGACATACCATTGGATTACAGTAGTATTGCATTTACAGTACACGTTAATTACATACTCGGGGGCAATTTAAACTTAGCAGGATATATACTGATTAAGAGCTATATAATGCTTCCAAATTCTAAGTTTACTGGCATCTATTGATGGATAATAAGCGCACAATTTTAATATTACTCATATGAGAACGCTATTGTTACTTTCCAATATAACGGAAATTATTTAAGACTATCTCAGCATTTTCAATATAAATATCCTCTTGAATGTTCAAAGCGGTCTGTTTTAAAAGTATCATTGTCACTAATGAATAATTGAAAATTGTAAACTACCAATTTAAAAAAAGAAAAACAAACCTGAATGTGCCGGTTCTTTTCAGGTTTGAGATATAAATTTTAGTGAACCAGTGGTAATTACTTGACGTTGAAAAATAAAGTTTGTGTCTTCTTATTTTCAATAAAATTATTTGACTTTGACTTTAAATGTATTTATAAGTGATTTCCGATCTGCTCAATACTAATAAAAAACGTTTGAAGCGTTATTTAAACATTTGAACTAAATTCAAGTACATTTTATAAAATTTGATCTATACAATAGTAAAAAGGAATTAGAAATATTCTTTGAACATCGCTTGCACACAAATTGCACTATAAAGTCTAAAGGCAAAATATTTTTCATATTATTGCTTGTCAGTTTTTATCAGGCGGTAGCTTGCTGTCGTATGTGTTAAACCGGTGCACGGAGAAATCGACCGTGAAGGATTGGAAATTCAAAACTAGGTCAATAGTCTGACTATTAGGCTGAATGTTTCGAGTACAACTGTTGGGCCTCAGCGGTGGTAAGGCCAAAAAATTTTGCACGACGATTCTATTAATATGTTTTTATTTGCTATCTTTTCACATGAAAAGTTAACGTTATCAAAATCCAACTTAAATATAAAACTATTTTATTACAATTCATACCTACCTTGCCTGGCAACAAGGCAAAGTGCAGCGTTGAGATCCGCCACTACACATGCAATGCCTCGAAAGGTGGAAAGTGGGAAACGGAGTGTCTTAACACTAGGTTCTTTGAGCCTACGGTATGTCTGCCTACCTGATTATTATATATGTTAACAGCCAATCTGCCAGTAGCTGTTAATTTATTACCATGTTACTATATTAGAAGTAACCAATAATATAAGATTCTTCATATAAGATTCTTCAGTGTCACTCACTCAAATGTATAATACATAACGGTATCGGTAGGTGGTGTATTAAATACAAAATATCACACTTGTGACCTAAAAATTAATCTAATTTTACTTTTCAGTCTAAACGCTTATAGTAAAATACATAATTATGATAGTTAGTGATAGTTTTAATCACAGAGGGTGTCTAGCCAATTATCTGTCCGATATTTGGTTTCCGGCATACGGGTACGCGACCCCGGGACCTCGAGCCACCACTTTCATAACCCGATCCAATCCATGTAAGTGGTGTCCCTCCCCTATATTCCAAGTCTTTCTGCCTCTTATTCCCTTTCCTTTCTTGGTTTCTCCCAGTAATGGGTTTGGAGGTCAGATGGCAATCGCTCCACAAAAAACCACTTCGCCACTCATATGGACCGATTGGTCTTAGTCGGAAGGCAGACCCTGGCAAAAAGCCGGGACTAATGCCAGGAAGAAGAAGAAGAAGTGATAGTTTTAATCACACCTACCTTTCTCTATTTACTTTTAATTTATTCACAATTTGCTTTATTGTATTTTTATTTTAACTATTATATGGCCAAAGCTTTTCCAATATTCAGATCTCGTTTCTTCCTTTATACATTTATGAATTCTGACCAAAAATACAACCCATACTTTTATGATTTTACCTCAACAAGAAATCTGAATTGCCTTAAAAGGTTATAAAACTCTTTGAAGCATTCCCAAAACTTTACCCTTTTATTTTCAAGGGCTATAAGTAGTATACTTTCTTATAGATTATATTTAATAAATTAAACTTCTATATAATTTATGTATATTCAATATTTTTGGTGGTATTTATGTTTGATGTACACCAGTAAAGATTTTTATAATGTATATTTTTGAAAGTATCAATTTAAGCATTGAATTCTTTTTTTATTTATAATATTTTTTTAAGAGTTTAATACCTAATAATTAGTGTATAATGTTGGTGAATCCTAAAATAAAAATGTTTATAAGTCAAAAGTTAAAAGACAAATAAAATAACTTATTAAAAAAAACAAAATAACAAAGGATCTTAAATAAAGGTAAACCTATCTAAAGGTACATACTACATTACTAACCTACATATTTGCATTTTAGTCAAAATTTAAAAAAAAAAAAACGTTTTACCAACGTTGTAATAAAGTCTGACATACGAGTAACTATTTTGCATATTTGTTGTTATGTAAAATGTTAGTTTCGTATGGAAATTTCATTGCAGTAGATTTTCATATCTGACTGATTTAATATTTCGCGAGTGACGTGTGTAGCTTATTTTTTTAAATGTACGTGCATGAATGCTACTAGAAGAGCATTCTTATCTATTTTCATTCTTAGTTTAAAATATTATTTTCAATTTATTAATAAAAATTATATATGAACGAGATTTATATATCGATATAAATATTTCAAAGACATTGTATTTGGCTGACAGTTATCTTTTTGAACAAAAAGGCGCAAAAGTGGTGTTTTTACCTTTAAAGCTTTAAAGCTTCCATTTGTACAATATAATATGGGTAATTAAATATTTTTTAAAGAATATAGGAAATTCTTAACCCTAGAAATAAACTCGTTCTTAGGATTTCGTAGCTTAAAAGGTAAAACCCCTTATATGATCACTTTGTTGGCCGTCTCTCTTTCCTTCGGTCAAGATGATTTTTTCAAAACCACGGGATGCTTACAAACGGTAATTAAAATTAAATAACCAAATAGATGGCTCCTTAGAGCAGAGAAAAGAAGTCAAATTTCTAAGTCAACGCAATCAAAATATATAAAGTGCATTTATATTTAAGTTTTTGGCGTTTTGTATGAAATTCGTCACGTAATCAAAACTTACAGGATAGTTTCCGGTGATCTAGAGTTATGAAATTTGGCAATACGTTAGACCTTATAATATAGGAAGGAAAAAATATAGGTATAGGTAGGTATATCCCAGAAAACAAAATTACAAACTTTATAGTTGTGGTTCACTACATACAAAATGGGTGCATACCTACACAATTTAAGTTTATCATCTCTTAAATGTTAAACGTAGATTGATACAATATAAATAAGGAGAAAAAATCTAAAATCGGTAATTTTTATAAGTTTAGCACAGAAAGAAACCATTATAAAATTATATCGAAAAAAAAGGATACCCAGACCTGAAGTGTACTAGAGTACTAGAGTACTAAGAGTACTTACTTTGTACTTTATACTAGATTATTTTTACAACTTTACTAAAAATAAATAAAAATAAAATAAATAAATAATAATAATAATAATAAATTTAATAAAATAAATAAGCTCCTATGCGATTTCAAAAACCATAATCTTATATTTACTTCCTCATAGTTTGCGGACTGAGCTGACTAAGTAAATTTTTAACTTTTTTTAAAAAGAAGTTTCCTAAGCTTTAAGTTTCACTTAATAATTAAAAATAACTAGAAGTGTGGCGCAGTGGGCTAGGGTCTGACTGTAAGTGTTGTTGACTGTGGATTTGATTCCAAAACAAGAACTCAGGATTTTTCATTTCCTTGCTCTGGTAAGACAAAATTCGGCGTTGAATAATCATAACAATTAGAGATAAATTTGTTGCTTAAATTGCTTAAATACACATTTCAATTTCTTATTATTATTTTTAGTAAGTCACACACGCTTTAAAATGAAAAACAAAGCAACTTTTCCTTTACAAATCAGTTTCTAAAACAACTCATAAAAAGAAATAATGCCGATAACGTTAATAATGTTTTTTTTCTTTGAATAAAATTTACTTTTTCATCTTTATCGTCGAGATACTCTAAACCCATTTTCACATCTATTGCTGTAGTCATCATTCATAGATTTTTTAAAAAATTCAATGAAATGATCGGTTTGACTGGTTAGTCTGCCGACTAGTAGGCTTCTTTACAACCGACTAGTCGGCTAGTTAATTAGTCGGCCAAAGTCGTAGTCAGCACATCTCTAATAACAATACACTAACTACTTTAATGTAATTAAAACTTTCATGAAAATTTATAACAAATGCTATAATTATATTCTACAATAATATAAAAAAAAATATTTTAATATCCTTTTTACTAAAAGCATTAAAAAAATTAAATTCTGCGACATAATTAAAATATTTTACTCTGTTTTTTGTCGCTGTCAGAGCTCGTTTTTTGTAATGTACCTATATAAGCATACCTTTATAATTAACGGGAGAGAACGTAGTGTAAAGTCACCTTGTATTTACTTTTCTTATATTTTTCAGTTATTGTACGTTGAGTGGTCTATCAATATACGTATAATACTTTATTAAAATTAAATTAAATTAAATAAGCTTCACGCTGTATCCCGCACATGGCAGAGTAGGCAGAGGGAACCGTAGGAACCTAGTGCTAAGACACTCCGTTCCCCGCTTTCCGCCTTTCGAGGCATTGCGTGTTGAGTGGCGGAACTCAACGCCGCACTTTGCCTTGTTACGAGAGCGATGAAAATGAAAATCATTTATTTTCCCTGAGTGGGAATCGAACCCACAAGCCATCGCGTTTACAGGCAGAGGCTATGCCTCTGCGCCACGAAGGTTATGATACTTTATTGTTTTGATAATATTGAATATTGTAACTTTTTTTAGCGTCACGCTGTATCCCGCACATATCAGGGTAGGCAGAAGGAACTCAGTGTTAAGACGCTCCGTTCCCCAGTTTGCCGCCGCTTTTGCTTTAACGTAAACACCTAATTAGAAAGTCAAAATTTAGTATGATATAATTTTTGAATATTGAACAGTAATGTCAATTTTTATAATGTTTGAACATATAAAAAGGTCACAGTTATGTATTAACTGTTGAACGAAAATAAACAAATTATATAAGTATGGAAATATTCACTATGAAAATGGATCCTGACACCGAAACTTTGGCTTATCACCTGTGTGGGCGATACTCGTAACTCCATAGTATTATAAAATTGGATAACATCTATGCTAATAATATACCGGCAAATTAATTATTTACTTATTATTAAATCTCAATACATAATTACAACCATAGGTTCATACTTTTAAAGTCACGTCACTTAAAAACAGCTTACAAACTATGACTAAGCGAATATACCACAGACTCCGACTTAGAAGTACGGTGACTGATAAATTAAGTTTTACATACAGGCTTAGTGAGAAAACTTTGTAAGATTTTTTGACTATAAGAATTTATAGGACTATTAAGTTTTAATAACGTTTAATCATTTACATTGAAAAAGTAGTTTAAAAGTTATGATTTTAAATCAACTTATTGTGTTAATCATAAAAAATATCAGTCAAGTGTGAGTAACACCAGGGTTCCGCACCAATTTCATGATTACATGTAATTACATTACAGGAAAGTTAGTTATGTTTCATTTTGACATTAATTTTGACAAACTATAATTAGCAGGCGATTAATTTTGTTTGAAATGAATTACAGAAATAACTTTGTCATGATTTTTCTGTTACACCTGTAAATTTACATTGTAGGTTTTGATTACGTGTGTTTTGACTTAGAAGTTTAAGTCTTTCTGTGGTCCATGGTACTATATATATTTGGATATTCGATATTAATGTCATCTTCAGACTTCCACGCGATCTTGATAAAAATAATTTTGGCAGACAGACTGCCAGACCGACAGACGTGCAATAAAGTGATCTTATTAGAGTTCCGTTTAGGATTTTCGAAGAAAATTTAAAAAATTATTAGAGGTTTCTTAGCTTCATATACCGCATAGATATAGTAGGGTAAACTGAGGTCACCTAGTGATTTATTGTGTATAGTGTGTATAGTGATTAGGTCTCGATTATATAATAATTGATATTAAAAAAGTAATTTGAATAATTGTAAACACTTAATGTAGTATAATGTTATGTTATTACATATCTATTTTTTACAGTATGGCGTTTTGAACGTGTCAAATAATGCCAACGCCAGTTTTTACATATATATGGAATTTTTTTAGCATAATTTACAGGTGCAAATTTTTCATCTATCGTGAAATTTAAATGTATAAAATAAATAAGAAAATATTTTTTATACTAAAATATTTGTCACCAATTTACATAGTAATGTTAAGAGTGCACCGTGACGCATTGGGACTGGCGTGAATAACTGTATCTGTACAGCGTTGACTTCCGCCACTCTACGCACAATATCTCTAATTCGAGGGAAAATAAAAAAAAAGTCTAGACACCATGTCGCTCTGTATAGCACAGGTAAGTATGAGTCACAGATCGTTCCTTTTTCTGTCAATGGTATTTTATGTGATTTGAACCCATTGTTTGTTACGACTTGCTCGCAAAAATTATTGAAAGTACAAGTTATTTTTACTAATTATTAATAGTCATGTATGGATTAAAAACGTCCCATGTGGTTTTTTAGACGTCGTTAGTATAAAATCTAAATATTCATTTAAACAATATATTATTCTATCATAATATGTTATGATTTTGACCAGAACTTTTACTTTCTGAATATTTATTTAGTGAGGTTTTTTTTTTATTTATTTAAGCTCTATTACAAGAGGTATAAGTAATATAACCATTAATGAAATAAATCAATCATGGCGTTAATAATAAGTCTGCGCTTTAACTCGTTCACATCCGGTTAAGTTACCGAAGCATAACGAATATAATCGTTGCTACATAAAATGATCTAAGTACATATTTTAATTTCACTGTCTGTTTATTAATAATTTTAGATATATTAATTTAAAATAAATTGCTTATTAATAATTATATATTGCGATTTTAGATATAACAACATTCAAATAACAATAAGTATAATATATCAATTACATAAAAAAATTTAAAGAAAGTCTTCTCCTCAAAGTTTAGCCCTGACCAAGGTAGGCACTTAGGTACTCGTATTTTCGATCTCTGGTTAACTTATTACATTTAATAATAATTATAAGTAATAAGTACATATACTTATTACCTAGATATGGCAGCATTCTACTTTTACTAGAATATGGTTGCGCTTAGATACCTTACATTATGTTCTTAAGTAACAAAATTATATTAAAGGCGTTACTTAATAAGATTGTATTTGATTACTTTTCTTGCAAAGCTCCCCCTGAAGCCTACACTTGGGACTAGTCCCAGGCATCGCTATGAACTTTTATGTGTACAAATATAACAAATAATTGTTGATGTAGATATATGTTTATATTAAAGAATTGAAATTCCAATGTAGCATTTTAGTTGTTAACATTGAAAGTAAGAAAAATATGTCAAACTATATTTATCGAAACGTGTTTTTGCTAATGTAATCGTCTACTATTACTTTTTCTAAAGTTTCGTTTTATTTTGTTACTATGATTTTGATAATTTATATTTAATAGAGTAGATTTAAGAAAATAGTTTCTATTGCAATTATTAAGGTAGCCTACAAATACTACAATAGTTAAATCTACTATAAACTACTTAATAGGAAAAATCTGATTTATGTTTAATCTACCCACATTTATTAGTAGAAACAATTTTTAAAATATAGTAATTAATATAGTGTTTATACCGAATCAGACTCATTTTTGCAAATATTAATAATGTTGGTAATATTATGTCGTCCACATATATTGCAATCGTCGTATGTAAATTTAAAAAACAAATAGATGAACTTTAAAGCACGTATATATTTTATTACATAACATTTTTATTTATTGAGAATAAATTCGAAATGAAAACTACAATAGTTACTACAATAATACAAATACTACAATAGTTAAATCTACTATAAACTACTTAATATGGAAAAATCTGATTTATGTTTAATCTACCCACATTTATTAGTAGAAACAATTTTTAAAATATAGTAGTTAATATAGTGTTTATACCGAATCAGACTCATTTTTGCAAATATTAATAATGTTGGTAATATTATGTCGTCCACATATATTGCAATCGTCGTATGTAAATTTAAATAAACAAATAGATAAACTTTAAAGCACGTATATATTTATTACATAACATTTTATTTATTGAGAATAAATTCGAAATGAATTCGATTTGTTTTTTCTTATACAGAATGGCGTGAGCTATATTTCTTAAATCCATTACATAGTAATTTAATAAAATGATCATCACAAATGTAAAACATGAGAAATACAAATATACAACATTGTAAATACGAATCGCGGTTCAACTTTATGCTTTAAACAAAAAAATAATTATATCAATATAATCAAATATACCAATAAAAAAAAAACAAAATCCCTAAATACGGGTAAACTTTCTAAAGGCTGGCAAGCCTGCTCCAATCGCGGTAGCGAGAGCGAGTAGCGAGAGCAAGTGAAACGACGGCCAGTCTGCATCACGTGTGCGAACGTGGTGGTCGTGTTTTTACCATCACTCACGTAATATACACGCGCTTTGACAGTCGTACCGTGGTATATAATGACTATTGTGTTCTGTGAAACATAGTGGATGCTGCTTAAAGTTTGTAAGTGATTTGTATTAAAATGAAAAGAATTCAATGTTATTTTGTTACGGGATGAGAGGTGAACGCTCGTCACAGCGGCGCCGACTCTCACCGGCTAGTATTGTCTAAGTGCCACGGAATCTTGGTCCTTCCCATTGGATTCCATCGAAACATCCGCTTCTCGATGAGTATTAATCGCGAAATATCCATTGCTCAATCGCCAAACAATTTACAAGGTGATGGAAAGAAGATAAGATATAATGTTTTTGTTAATCATTGTTTTATTGCAATATGTTAGATTAAATGTCCATGCAGGTGTTTATATACATTAGTCACGGATACCATTATGAGCTAACTGTACTATGATAGGTAACCTGTAGGTAGATCGTGGACTCGCGGTGGAATATTCATGAAATGAAGCTAAACAAACATCGCATTGATTGTTTTAATTATAAATATGCAGTGTTTTGCTTTATTTAATTCTTACACGGCTTAAATACTTTTTCGTTTATAAAACATTCAACAACAGCGGTATCTAACAATAATATTTATGTAATATCTATGTTAATTTGTAACGTAAACTTACTTTGCAACGTTTCGAATATTATATTTGGAATTAATTCATTTTTACATACCTGTGTAGATGTAAAAAAAAATTTTAATAATAATCTACTCAGGTATATATGTTATATCTAATTAATGTTAATTAACACTCATTCAGGTCTCAGTGTTTTTATTGGTCTATACTGCCTATCTACTATACTGCCTATATGAATTAAATACATCCACAGTAAACAAATCACTTACAATAACTATGAATGCAGATTGGCCATAAAATTTTAAATATTTTTGGCAATATACAATCATATTGAAAGCTATTAATAGTAACTATAAATCATGTTCATAAAATCCAAGTTTTAATTTGCATATGCAATTTTTATTTATATTAATAATTGAAGTGAACTTGTAGATTATTTATATTTCTATAATTCTATTTTCTATTATTTACGAAACATTCAAATTAATTTTAAAAGTGTTCATAAAGAGGGTAGCTGTACAAATTAATCTAAACGGCAAATACATGTACTGAATAGGACTATAATGTAAATGTAAATTGTATGCCATTTTAAATGAGGTATATCTCTGAAAGGTGGAAAATTTGAGACTAGCTTGTTAGAAATCTAGATGATTAGAGACTGACTAGCTTGTTAGAGATCTAGATCTATAAATCATGTTCATAAAATCCAATTTTTAATTTGCATATGCAATTATTTATTTATATTAATAATTGAAGTGAACTTGTAGATTATTTATATTTCTATAATTGTATTTTCTATTATTTACGAAACATTCAAATTATCTTTAAAAGTGTTCATAAAGAGGGTAGCTGTACAAATTAATCTAAACGGCAAATACATGTACTGAATAGGACTATAATGAGGCATACAATTTTAAATGAGGTATATCTCTGAAAGGTGGAAAATATGAGACTAGCTTGTTAGAAATCTAGATGCGATACGATGTATAAGAATACAGTACAATTTAACTATGGAGGTACTTTTTTTTTAACCAAATCGGAATTATGTAAATTGTTTTTAGTTAGACCATATTTCCAGAAGGGATTTGAAGCTACTAACTAGTCACTACTCTTAAATACAGTCAGCTAACACGTTTTAAACGCCATTACCGTAGAACAGAACAGTAACACGTTTTACAGAATATTCTCCACAGCAATTACGCAATTACTTTAAATAACGCCGAACGTCAGAATCAAAAGAATTTAATTGGATTACGTTAAATAACGAATTCTATATTATTTAATGTCATAAAGTATCCTAACAGCAAAACAATAAGCAAAGCAATACAATAAAAATTTAACTGCTACTATCAGTACTGATAACATAATATTTTTATCATATCAGTTTATGTAGATACATTTATTATTTAGTAATTAGATGTTCATCAAATAATTGAGGGTATGTTAGTTAACAAGAGTACGATGACCTTATCTCCTCTGAAGGCGATATAGACATTGACTTTACTAAATCTATTATTAAAATTAAATTAAATTAGCTTCACGCTGTATCCCGCACATGGCAGGGTAGGCAGAGGGAACCGTAGGAACCTAGTGCTAAGACACTCCGTTCCCCGCTTTCCGCCTTTCGAGGCATTGCGTGTAAATATATTATTGTTAGAGTTTAATAACTAAGTAAGCGTATTTATTAAGATGGAATATTATGTTTTTGTTTATTTAACTGTATGATGTGAATGAAATTCATTTGAACGTATTAAATCCATATGTTGTGTTAATATTTAATAAACATTCATTAAAGATCGGTATCTGATTTCGCTAGCAAAAATAATGTTAATATTATATAATAATACACATATGTGTAGCAGATCTATATTTATAAAAAGATAGATTACCTACAGATAGCTCCAGGGTTACTTATGTCCTTTTTACGTTTGACCTAGTTTTTATGACAATCATGGAGAATAATCTTTTGATTTAGGTTAGAATTTAACACGTATGAAATGTTCACTATCACTTTAACAGTTTTTCATACATAAAAACATAACTCTGTATGTAATTGGATTATTTAATCAATCTTCTGGGAAGGACTGAGACAATTGTCTATTTCGTTTTAGTCATAGTTTGTTAATAAACTACTAAAGTATACAAAAAGCAATCTAAGTTTAACAGTACACGAGAAATACTACGCCCACATTGAATATAATACGGTTTATTTTATGATAATATTAAGTTCACAATTTCAGAACGTGAACTAAGGCAACGTCCTCTAAGTTTCAATTTAATATCAAAATCATACAAAAAGGAACCACTTAGGTAGTTGTTTGTGTGCCATGCTGACAAGTACTAGCTCGTGAGTGTGAATGCGATGGCGCGGGTAGTAATACTATCCCTTGCCATCTTGGTGCCTTTGATGTCGCTGATAAAAGTGACGTGTGCGCATTATACACCGACATGGGCAGTCCACATACCCGCCGGGAAGGAGGCTGCAGACGCCGTCGCCTTGAAACACGGCTTTGTCAACCTTGGAGAGGTAAGCCTTTAGAAATAAGTATAAAAGATTCTAAAAACAGTATGAAGTTCTAATTGTCACAATTGATTATTTTAATTGTTTAATGGAACAATACAAAACCATTGTGTTACTGATACTGACTATTCAAACAATTACATTAACTCTGACCGATTTGCGGTTTCCGCCTTAATCTCGCACCTCACGCTCCGTACAAGGCCGTCTATTGCTATATTATTATAGATTTAGGCCTAAAGAAGACCAAGCAAGCACACATATATATATATATATATATATATATATATATATATATATATATATATATATATATATATATATATATATATATATATATATATATATATATATATATATATATATGTATAAAAATACTAATGTGGGTTTCAACGTATATAATACTTAAAGTTCAAAAAACGTTAACACTGAATAGGCGTAGATCGATATATCCACTTTTACGTGTTACTTGAAACGGCGGTTACTTGAAAATAAGATAAACGTCGGGCACGTTTATCTTATTTTGTTTTTGTAAGTACAATAATTACTTGCCACGATTTTGAAGTACGGAATATTTTTCAAAATGGTACACATTCATCAAAATTTTATAGTTGTATTGACTATGATGCCAAGATAGTACATTTTAATAAAATAAATGTATAAATATTAAATTTGAAAGTGTTAAACCAAACTGAACTTATTGTGTTATTAAAGCGACAGACTGCGCAGTGTATCAAATGGCTGCGTCGTCAACACTGCAGTGTGATAAAATTAGTAAGTTATTTCGAGTAGACCGCATATGCTACAAACCTATGTAAAAGCAAATTAAGGGAAACGTTCAATTTGGGATGTTTGTCCACGTTGTACGATTCGCTCTATGATTTATAAACTAAAATGAAAAGATCTAAATGTACAATAACAAAAGCTTAAAGGACTCTTATTATAATAATAACGTTGAATACTTTAAGTGAATACCAGAGTAGTTCTGTTTAGATAACTAATACTATTAAAATGTTGTTCCAAAAGGAAATGCTGGTAAAGCGGGAGATGTTTTTGACGCTTAAATCTCTTCAACTAATTCGGCTCCATTTAAAGAAAGCATTCGCCACAAGATGCAGGGAGACAGAAATAAACGGAGGAAATTTAAGTGGGAGGATTTATTTATTTAATGTGACAACCTGAATTCATCTGTTTATAACGTACTATTTTGGATGCGCGGGACGACAGCTCTTCAATACTGAACATTGGGAACCACAAAAGGTTATTTACTGTGTTTATATTTATTTGCAAGATGAATTGAAGCAATCATTTAAGTAGTGGAGGTAATAATTGTGCTATTGTATAATATGTTCTAGCTATTGAACAATACTTTTTAAGAAGACAATTAGTATAGTCACTAGAACTAAAACAAAATATCATAATATGTTTCGTTTGAGGCCATCCTGATGACATCCTTCATGAGGCAATCCCGAGGCCATCGTAGCGCAGTGGTATGGCGTGTCATTATAATCGCGATAGTTATGAGTTCGACCTCTGACTTGAAGGCTGAAATATTTTCAGTTCGCCGCTTTCATAATCCCATCGTATCCCGTTTATCCCATGTACAACATAAGGCTAAAAAAATGAAAATTGCTGTGTTCCAAGATATTTTTTTAATATTAATGTAAATAATCGGAGTTTGAGCATTAAGAATCAGGAAATTAAAATAGATCCGCGTGGAGAAATGTGTTAAGAAGCAAACATCATATATCACACTACTAATTCTTCCGTTTTATTGTAATCCAACGCATTCAAAGGAACACATTAAAATTTTACGACTATTTATTGGGTTACACAACAAACGCATCAATGGTCTTTTTCACGGTAGCGAGACGGTCACGAGATTCATTGTTACTATGAAAGTAATATTAATTTTTTTAGTAATACTTTTTAAATCTTCACACATAGAGATATATACTTAGATATAACTTTGCCATAAAAGCCATTTCGTATTGAATGCAGGAATCAAACGTCAAACTATATTCAACCAGATGTAAGTTCGCACCATGCCCTCAGATAGAAACTTCTGCAATGCGCTACAACGGTGTCTAAAAGATAATAGGTTCCTTAATACTTTAAAGACCTACACAATATGTTAAGAGCATACAACTGTCAGCACCATTTAGTATGAAAGCCGTCGTATGATAGTGAGAGAGAATAGATGCTTTGATGCTGCGACATACAAAAGGATGCTGTCATTTCGCCATCGACACGTTTTTGATAGGAAATAGAACATGACGTAACTCCGCATTCATTTTTTGGAATGAAAATATTGTACATTCCAGAATTAAACTATAAATTGAATTTTTCTAAGAACTCGAGCGTAGTTTTTTATAAAGTTAAACGTTAACGCTGAAATTAATAAAAATATTCATAAATAAAACCTAAAAATGGAAGTTATTTGATGACAAAATCAAATTCAGGCTAACCTGCTCGAGAAGTAAGGTAAATAATGCTTTGTTCATATTTATATAGATTATGAAGTTAGTTACTGAAAAGGACTGAAACAATATGTTTAAGTAAAGATACAGATACAGTAATTTCGTAACTCGAAAGGAAACTGTCTACAGGACAATGGTCTTACTTAATGTGTGTGTTTGTTCGGCTTGAGCAGTCATGCGGTCATAGCTTAAACTATTATCTTATTTACTATATCTTCGTTAAAGTGAACTTAAGATTTTGATTCGGGAATACCTGGAGGAGTTCTAATGGTTTATGTTTGGACAAAGGCTTAATATACATTATTTTTGTGAGCATAAAAACATTCTGTATTGATATTTATTTATTATTTATTTAACTTCACGCTGTATCCCGCATATAGCAGGGTAGGCAGAGGGAACCGTAGGTTAAAGGGACCTAGTGGTAAGACACCTCGTTTCCCACTTTCCGCCGTTCGAGGCATTGCGTGTTGAGTGACGGAACTCAACGCCACGCTTTTGCATTGTTGCCAGAGCGAAGAAAATGGAAATAATTCATTCTCCCCGAGTGGGAATCGAACCCACAAACCGTCGCGCTTACAAGCAGATACTGTGTCTCTGCACCACGACGGTCCTTCTCAGTATTGATATAAATATATTAACCAATCAATGAAGCTATAATCAATCCTTTCATTATACAACTGTTGCTCCTCGTAGGTATACTTATGTTTCATAAAACAAAAGCAAGCGTACCAATAAGATCACATTTATCGCGCGCACGCAAATCTTCTTATCTATTAACCGTTATCTAAAGTGTGTCGACTGTTTCACCCTGATTCAAAACGTGACTTTTATACTTTATCAGTTAGTAAATAATTTTACTTTCGACATCTTAATATGCTAGTAGTTATTTGTGATGAAAGGAATATACACAAGAAGTTAGACTTTGAAGTATTTTTTGTTGTGAAAAAGATCTGTTCTGTTTACGAAATGAGTGTCATTACATATATTCATTGTATATACATTACAATGGAATTCTAATCTCAAAGTTATCCACTTTAGTTTATAAATCTCTGCTTACTTTGCTGTAGATATACATGTATATATATATATATATATATATATATATATATATATATATATATATATATATATATATATATATATATATATATATATATATATATATATATATATATAAATGTGACATGTATTTATTTATATCATGCTACTTGTTTTATCAATGTTTACGTCTGTACATATTTAATTGCAATGTAGCAATCGACAGACACAACAATTATATTATTAAATGGAATGAGAACGGTAAAGAATAGCCAGTCAGTCACTCATCTTGACAAGTGAATGACATAACGCGTATATTACTTGGATAAAAATCACCGTTATGACTTGCTTCCTCCGGTCATTCTGTTTGTGTTGTGTACTTGATACACATAATGGCAGGTATAAGCAAATATGTCACAGTAAGAATAAAGAAAAACGTGGTCAAGTGATTTGGCCACACTGAGATTATGAGTTATGAAAAAACACTAAAAACAGATATGATGCAAGCGAGGCCTCGGTTGACATTCAAAATGTTGATACTGTGTATCGATGATATTGAAGGAAGGTCACGTCATGTTAAAACCATTAGGACCCTCTGGGCGTGAGTGAAGAGGTTGATGACAGGTTATTTTTTTTAAAAAAAAATTATATTCTTTTTATTTTTTTAAATCATTCTACAAATAACAAAAATGTAACATTCCAGTCGTCTATATGAACTAATTTCTTGATTACAAAATTTTAAGGTACTTTTTACTTGAAAAAAAAAACAAGGTAAAAAAATATAAAATATCTACGCATCGTGATGTGGCAGATGCAAAAAATTGTGTAAAATGTAGGATTATATTGTTCTATGTTTTATTTCTTTAATAGGCTATCCATTGTTTCTTCGATAACTTCATATTAAACATGACCTTTAATTATTATTATATAATAATGATAAGCTTCATTATATGTATAATGATTATTAGCTGTCATAACACTTATTATTTGTACAACCGAATATTTATCTATTTTTTTGTTGAACTAAATTTCTTATCTCTATTCTTGTCCAGTTATTTTATTGTTCGTATTTGATCCTAAACTAAATTGCTCATGGTAGCTTTTACATTTTTCTATCTGGCAGGCAAATATATAAGAACTCAATGATATAACAAACGTAAGCTTTGCCAAAATAGAAATAATATATCACAATATTTATAAAGATTTAATTAAACTCTAATTTAAACTAAAATATCTTAGGATAGTTCGGTTAACTGTATATTGTAAAAATAGGGGATTCAACAAATGCTTAAAATATTTACTTGATTTTACTGCGCTAATAGTATAGGCTATAGAGAAATAAATAAAGTCACATATGACAATGATGTTCGAAAATATGCTTGTTACAGACAAGTACCGTGCACATCACATATTGAAGCATTAATTCTAATGGGTCTGCGTTCCTAGACAATAAACAATAACTCTGTTACATTCCCTAACTGTGTCATATTTAATTTTAAATCTTCCCTTTGATTTAATTTTCCAATTAATTATAATTTTTCTTTGAACTTTTTTAATGTGATTATCTTTTCTTCGCTAATTAAAGTAAAAGTTTATTTTTATATTTTATATAAGCAATGTCTTTGATATATTTGTCTCTAATTTTTAGTACAATTATTCTAATAGCCTATAGTAAGATTTGCTTTTAGATATGTGTTTTTTATTTGAATATAATATTAATCAATTTGTCGTAATTTAACAATATGTACAAAATTGTGATGGGTGGAGAGCCCATCGTTAGTTGTAATAGGCAATTCAGTTCAACAAAGATTACTATGAATGATACCAATTCATTGACCTCTCTGTGATTAATGGCTTTGTGGAATTACCCAACAATAAGGTTCTTAGAAATCTTACCTGAAATATTTGATGGCCAATTATTCTTATAACGCATAAGCCTTATCCCCTAACTTTAGATGTATACGAAAGAGAATAATATCGCGTGGATGTCGCGTGCGAGTTATGCATTAATCTTGATACTTGGCGCATGAAATCTATTGTTTGTTACTCGCATCTTGTAGGCGTTTATCATACATTATTGTGCTCAAACAGCTTCCCTCTGTGGAATTTTATCATAATACAAAGGTTGGTAGTATATATATATATATATATATATATATATATATATATATATATATATATATATATATATATATATATATATATATATATTTAATTTTTTTTTTATGCGCCATTGATATATTTACGGGATGGAAACAGAGAACCTGAGCAGTGTCTCTTTTTACCATAACAGTAATTTATACTGCACCATAATAGATACACAATAATCTAATGGAACAATAATATTTTGTGCACAATTTGCTTTTCAATAATTTACTACGAATTGTGATATGAATGTAAATATAATTCATAATCAAGTAGTATTGAATGCTTAATAATATGTAAATGGAAGACTTATACTGGGAATTACTGAATATTAATATTTTGGATCCTGTGTTTTTGATCATTACTAGCATATGTTATGGATCATTATTTCAATAGAAAACAATTTGAAGCTAAAATGAAAAAAAATTCAAAACGGAAATTTAAGGTAAGTACAAAGACTACCGACGTCGCGTCGCATCGTATGAAATAAAAGAGATTTGGCGTAGTTCAAATAACATGAACAGAATGGCGCCCGTTCCTTTGTAGATAAATCCTGTATAACAATAAATATTATTTTAATTCTATTTAAAAGCATTTGTAGAATTGGGAAAAAGAGATAAATTATTAATGAAATGAATAAACGCTTTATATTAACATTATTGATTAACACATATATATATATATATATATATAATATATATATATATATATATATATATATATATATATATATATATATATATATTATATATATATATATATATATATGTATATATATATATATATGTATATATATATATATATGTATGTATATATATATATATATATATATATATATATATATATATATATATATGTACATATATAAAAGGGAAACGTTTGTAGTACACGTCCATGCTCACGTTTCCGGTGATGCGATCGGACGCATACACATCAAAACTGTCGGCGAATTGCCAAAATGCGTTGGCGCCTCGCTGCGGAGAATGACCTACAGAACTGTGTCGTTGTCTTTAAGGAAAATAATATGTTTCCAACGTACCTATATCTTTTTGTTTTATATTTCATTTGAATTTGAGTTATAATGGAGCAAATGCCAAAAACCAATAACAATTTAAGGCAAGTTGTTTAAACATCAAAAGCAGTGACAAATCGAAAGCCTAACTAAGGAATAGTTTGAGAGGATTGTAAAATTGAAAAAGCAATTGTGAGAGATTCTCGACAATGAGGCTTGGTTCGGAATGAGATTCCGTTTTCTTTCGTCTCCATTCTGCAGTCGAAAGCGAGGGCGGGGTTCGCGACTGTCTTTTGTGAGGGGCAATCGTCGTCGGCTTAAACGCTCTCCCTTGCCTCAGGGAACGGGTGGCTCGGGTCGGGGGGGTACCTGCTTTGTGTGTCGGCGGCTTTATCTTCCGACGGCCACAAATTCTGCCGCTTGGCCTTCGGTAAACCGATTGCATTAATTTCGTTTATGCCCTATATATGGCCTGTGATATTAGGTTGGCTCTTATAGATTATTATTGAACTGTAAATCATTCTGATAAGACGTAGATGTATATAACATAAACTATTTATTTAACTATTTGTTCTAGTATCAATGAGTTTTAACCAACATCGCATTGAATTACTAAAAATAAATAAACCATATAAAAAATCGTAAAAGAAATTAAGTACGTAAGTACGTACGGATAGTCTCTAAGCAAAGAGCCGATGTCATTACACAACAGGCATTTCTTTCATTCCGTAAAGAGGATTCCAATTCCGGCGGATCAAATTAATACGTTGTCACAGACTAACACTCAAAGGATACAAGTTAAATGAGATGTGAAACTTAAAACTGATTGATATTAATATACAGCTATAATAGCAGCCTGTAATATTATTTTTATCTTCTATATTGTATCAAAAATCTTAAAATGTGATAATTGTATACATATATATGTACAAATATTTATTATATGTAAAGACGTATATTACACTTTTACTTATACTACTGTAAAATCAAATTTAATTAGATAGTTTTGTCTTGATTCGGACAAATGACGCCATAGAGACAAAGGGTTAGTGTTGAAGCTTTAATAATTTTCGATCTGATATTCAAAATGTGGAAATTGAGTGCCGAGATATTTGGAAGTAACATTGATAGGACCTCCTTAATTTGAATTCCTTTGTTGGCGTAAATATAGTACTCTGGATTATTGCTATATTATTGCTATACCTTATATATATTACACTTATCTCTACAAAAATGATTAAAATGTAACGATTTCAAATTTTACACGTTTGAGCTTTTGTAATGATATACGTTTATACACAATATTTCGTTTTAAACATTAATTTCGCTTATGCCGCTTATTATGTATGTTGTGTGGCTTCATTTTTATTTTTGCATTATAAAAGTGCAGCCTACTGTGTATCAAGCAAATGTGAAACATGGACGATTTTAATCGATATTATCAATCAACTTTAATCAACGTCGCTCCCGTTGGTTGATAAAGCGATAAAATTCTTACAAAATATAATAAATACGAAATATACCATATCATTATTTATTTATTTCTTTATGTATAATTTATTAAGCTATACATATATAATAAAATGATGATTGTAACTGATCGCTGACTGTGCATGGGAGATATGTATATTAAACAAATAATTATAAATGCAGTAATTTATCAATGTAATGGAATCCAAAAAAATATGTTTTTTTTATTTTTGTTTACTTGTCTGTGCATTTGTGCACGATAAGCTCTTGAAATGGCTTGAACGATTTAAATGTAGTTATAAATTTAGTGTTTATTTTATTTCGACAAAATTGCTTGCAAAATTGCAAAATTTATTAAAATTAAACGGAAAAGTTATGAAACAAAATAAGTAAGCAAAGCGAAGACTATGTGTTGGCAAACTTGAAATCTATAATGGCTTATGCAAGGCATTATGGCAATTTATCGAATTCTACAAATTTAGTTTCACGTAGGCAAACTCGCAACTAGTACAAAATTTATACAATTGTAAAGTAGAAGTTCTACAATACATTCAAAATATGTTTTGTAACCTTTCTGATAAATTGAAGGGCGACATAATATATTCATTACTTCAGCTTATATTCCTTAAAAATATTATATATATTAAAATACGAAACTCCTAAACTGAACGTGATGAAAGTTACTTGAATTTTTAACGTAAGTCATCTTGAACGTTCTTTTATTACCAAAATATCGTAATTAGGGGTAATTTATCTAGTCATCTTATACCCTTTAGCTGTTAACATACCAGAACTTTTTAAGCAGAAATATAAAAAAAAATATTTGAACAAAAGCCCTTTATTCAAATTAAAATGATCCCTAACTCATCAAAAAATGACCTCTCCCTTATTATTTCGTTGTAGACATTTCAACCAGATGTGTATATATATGTATGTATGTATGTATATATATGTATATTAGAAAAGGTCCGCGTTCCTGTTGCTCTTTATCTTAAATCCATTGACCCAACAAATTGCCATCTTACGAGTAACTTGACTGGTCCATTTATTTGTGTTTAGTGAGATTGTCTTATGTTATGCAAAGTATATTTGGGATTTGGGTCTTTCTTGAATGATATTAAAATGCCCATTTAAGAAAAGATATTTACAGTTTTCTATATTATTTTAACACAACGAGTTTCCGTATTTCACAACAAACAAAGTATTTACAAAATTTATTTTTAAATTTCCATCATATAAAAGTTATAAAGCTTACAAAATCTTTTCTATCGTAGCTCGAAAGTTTTTAAAACAGTTCTTGTTTAACTTCTACTTTTTACATACGATAACTTCACGTGATATCTCAAGAACTAGATTGGCATTAAAACTCGGGATAAAGAAAACCATTAATTCTGAAAACTTTTGGAATTTCTATCGACTCGTTGCTTCTTACTTGGTATGCGGTTTTACAAAGTTTGAATGACTTCGTGATACGTATCATAAACTTCATCGACTTGTCGAACTATGAACATTTTGTAAATTAAGCTTACATTCAAATATCGAAGTCTTAATGAACTTGATATGATTGGAGTATTTATTAATAACTAAAGTTTCAAATATTACTACAATTTAAGCTAAGAAGATAAATTGTATTAGCGCAAAATTATGATTAAAAGTATTTACACGAGCGTGGTTTTACACTTGTACAAATAGGCGATTTTAACATTAACACACGATACCACTTATCATTGGCCTGTGCAGTTACTAGCCGCTTAAAGCTATTATTAATCCCGTATAAAACAAAAATAATAACATAGAGTCGACGCGGTAATAAGGAGCTAGTAGTGTTATTAGAATGTCAGGGACTGATTATGTGTAGATACTGAAGGTGGTCCGACATTGGAAGAAGTTGAAAAAAAACTTGTACCTGATGTTGTCCTAATGAAGGTCGCAGTTGGGAACGGCTAGTTATTATTATTATACTGTTTTTATTTATTTTAACGCATGTTTTACTTTAAGTAGGACAGGCGCAAAGAAATTAGTGAAGAAACACATTGCCCTTCATTTCCCAAATAGGGACATTACGTGGAATGGCGAAAGTTAATGTAGTGTGTTAACACCGCCTTTGTACAGGATTCAAATCCGCAAACATTGTCAGATATGCCACAGTAGCGACGATGGTACCACCATTATTATTATGGGGCTAGCAATCATGCTGTGCCTTTAAATAAGAAGGCTTCATAATTTCTTCGATCACTATCATTTATGGAAATTAAGCACTTAATTTTTTATTTATATTTGAATAAATTCATATTCGTAAATAAAAAGTTAATCTACAATTAATATTATATAATATTATTTATTTTGCTAGTGCTGTCGCCAATGATGATTAAAGCTTTTGTTCTAATTAATGTGTGACGTAATCATACTTTTTATTTAAACATATTTCCATATAAATACATAATTTTTATTATTGGTAAAAACGTCCATTTAGTTTATTTAGAGAGATTATAACTCTTGATTTAAAAGTTCTTGTTTGTTGTTAGCTTGTCGTATGTGAGGTTTCCAAGTTAATTTCAACAATAAAGCTTTTATCCATTTTTCTCTTACAAGTAGTGGGGAGGATTAATTTTTCATGAAAATATGTACACAAAATATAGTGAAAGTATACGTTTATTTATATATATATATTTAAATCTACATATATCTGAATCAAGATTTAAATATTTCTCTAATTCTATTCTGTAAATATTTCTTTAGATGTCTACGAATATAAACAATACATTTTTTATTATACAATTTCAATGTTCATTCACATAATATAGTTGATTATATATTTATTTGCATTTAAATTTACTATTTGCAAAGTCATAGGCTCTATTAATTATATACTGTAACTACAATTTAAAACAAGATGGAAGCTTAAACTATTGTAGAACAGGTTATTTACTATTTATAAGACAATATGATTGCAGCAATTGATATTAACATTGCTGGACTAAAAACATAAGCTGTATAATCTTTGCATTCTCTTGGATTGTTTATTTTCATACGAGTATGTGTATAACAAAACAAAAAGTGCATTCCTTTGAAATTGTCGAACAATTAGAGCTACTAATCGTTTTATATGTTCTTGTGCAATTTATATTTATCGCGAACACTTTACTATATATTTGTCAGGAGACTATAAAAAGCGACGAGGAACATACGAGACATCTGCTTAGAGTTTTGTTTGTTTCTATTTAAGTTCGCTTCGAGTAAATATTTATATGTTTACAATTTTCTGTGGTTACGATTTCAGCAATCGTTTGAGGTTAATAATATTATAATTAATATGCAACAAATAGCGAATGTGCTACATTAGAATTAATAGAAAACCGATAATAAAGTTGTAATTTGTTATTGAACGAGGCGCTTCTGTACTTAGTGTTTTTTTTTCATAATATATATATTTTACATTGTTAGTGTCGATTTATTATAATAACAATGATAAATACTTTGATGACTGTTCGGTTCGGTTGCAGTAATCATTGGGTGACATAATCTAACAACTATGATAATATCACATTTAGCTATCACCGTTTTTCATCACATATATTAATTATTATTCTCTAAGTAAAATTGCAGAACTCTAGAATATTACAGGATGGTTAAAAAATTATTATAGTGTATTCCCAGCTCGTGCGTCCGCGGTAGGTCGTACGCCGCCTTCATAATAAGTCCATTTGAATCTGTTCATCTTTTATTTGCTTTGCGGCTCGCTGTGTTGTATTATTTTATTTTATACCGACCGTCTCTCGGATTTCGTTTTTATCGTTATTGAAGAGTCCTTTCTTTATCTTTCTAATACTTTATGGTATTAATTCTTTTGCAATTTTTTCTTATTATGCAGCTTTAAGTTATTTTTTTTTATCTACTTTAACCTTTTATTTGGCTATGATATCAATCAAGGTGATACCTATACTCGATGGTATCTGATGAGTGTAGTAAAAAAAATGTGTATGTATATATATGTATATAAATTAGATATATAGATTATATGCTGTACATAACTCCTTTGTATCCTCCATCCTTGTAGGTATATTAATTATCTAGTTTAATATAGAATAGAAGAGAAAGAAATATTTTTTTTGCAAGTTATTGAATTCTACTTCCTACATGGTACGTGTTCTGTATATTTAATAGAGGCAAGTCCACCCTTACCATAGTTTTATTTTTTATTCTCTATAGGAGTATGTAAATGCGTTGTATTTTCAGATCGGGCCGAACACGTACATAGGTATTATGTGCTGTACAAGTTTCAACAAACATTTATTTACAATACTTTACGCATTTTGCTCATATTATGCACACTACTTACGTCATCACGGGTTTTCTCTGTCAAATATGGATAAGTAAAACAAGTTTAAGTAAAACATCTGACAGAAAAGCGACACATCTCTTTCTTTCTTCACTTTTTTTTTTTTAGATTTACACTGTATCCCGCACTTACCAGGGTAGGCAGAGATAACAGTAACCTGAAGGAACCTAGTGTTAAGATACTCCGTTTCGCCATTTCCGCCTTTTCGAGGCATTGCATGTTGAGTAGCGGAACTCAACGCCGTGATTTTGCCTAGAGCAGCCCAGAGCGAAGAAAATAAATCATGCGCCTCGAGTGGAATCGAACCCACAAACCGTCGCGATTACAGGCAAACGTTGTCGCCTCTGTGCCACGACGTTCCTTTATCTTTAAATAATGGTTGTTAGATACGTTAATAATGTTTATAAATGGACTAGAATAAAATACCAAGTATAAAATGGCATTAAAATTCAAACAAGTACGTAAGTATTTTATGTAAAAATTACCGTATATAGTACTATATTGTGACAAATAACTTTCTCATAAAATGTATTTTAAATCATCTCATTAGCGTTATGACTCAGCCAGACATTAAAGAATACAAATCATAAGAATGGCCACTTAATACTCTTAAGAACAACAATGTTGTTTGTTTATACGGCTTCAGTTGGAGACATCTCATTGGCTTTGATGACGTTCGAGATATTTGACTCGTGACTAAAGGGCTAGTTCTATTTTTAATGTTATTGTTTTTCTACTAAATACTTTATTTTATGTTTTACTATATTTTACCTGCAGCTTCGCCACTGTGGTGTGAGTGACATATGGCACATTCTAAGTAGTAGACACTATACATAATTAAACTTCGGGTATATTTATTCTGCATATTGGACAATAAAAACTGATACTAAAGCTAGCATACCAATTTTACATGCAATAAACGTACTATTTCGTAACGTTATTTCATATAATTTTTTTTGTAATAAAATATTACAAATCTTATATTTGTAATATTTCATCTAAGTCACATCATACGTATATATTATTGTGTACGATGATTTTGTTTTGTTTTCAAACAGGTATATCAATTACATTTACTATATCACACTTACTATATCATAATTTCCAGTATTTTACAGATTCAATAAAAAAAAATATTCGTGAAAAAATAACTTTGTTATTTGAATCACATAAACACTTCCAACTTACCTCAAGACAAGTATTTGGCAATCTCAATTCAAACACGTGGACGCAAACAACACAAAATAAGCAACGGCATTATGGTCGGTGGAGATTTACGCTAGCGTTTTAATGTCTCGCCTCAGACGACACTTGCAATTTGTCTGTAGTCTGTACTCGCTACGGGAATTATCAAGCTTGTTTGTCGTAGTTTTTAGAAAATCCTATTGGGATCTCCAGTAAAGACGCCATTATGGCTATTATGAAGACTTTTCAATTGGTATTAGATGTAATATACGTTAAGTGAAGAATAATATTGAGCTATTTTTCTCAAATCAGTCAAAATGAAGAAGAGACATTTCATGTTCTTTATTCTAATGAAAACGATTTTCTCAATTATAGATTATACATTAGTAATATTCTGTGGAAATAATAATTAATCCGAGTGCCTTTGAATTATCAATTATGATTTTATACATGAGAACACTCCAAAGTATTTTGTCCCTTAAAGAAGGAATTTATTAAAATTGTCCCTTTCTTTGTGGTTGTTTGAGATTGAATGTGGCTTGAAATTTCGTTTGAATAATACTTTAAGTCTTAAAATTTGTAATGAAACACTTTCTTTCTTAACTTTTAAACAATTAAAATGTTTTAAATTCTGAAGATCTCGGATTTATCTAACAATGCAACTTTTGAGAAATACTTAGAAATTTAAATTAATGAATGAATTATTTATAATAGACGTAGCTTTAAGTAATGAATGAAAATATAAGTTTTAAACATGACTTCAATGCTCAGAAACGTTTCAGACAACATGAGAATCTACACGTGGAATTTTAAATAGCGATCTATTTCTTTGGCAGCTAATAAAATGTAAGTCCGGTTTTGAGTTCCACAAAAAAGGTGACCAAGGCCTAACCGCAGAGCCACAAAGATTTTGAATCGTGATTTTAAACAATAACTGATATGAATTACAAATTTTATATTACCTGACGTTGATGTGCCGTAATTGAGAGGTTATTTTATGTCCGTCGTGGCGCAGCGGCACAGCGTATGGCTGTAATCGTAAAAAATGTGGGTTCGATTCCCTCTCGGTGTAATGAATCATCACATTCCCTCGCTCTGGTAAGAAGACAAAGCGCAGGCGTTGAGTTTCGCCACTCAACACGCAAAATTCCGAAAATTGGATGAAAAGTCGGGTCTTAAAACTAAGTTCTAGGGAAGTAAAACTTCTAGGGTCTTAAAACTAAGTTCGAAAAAAAGCGTGAAGCTAGCTATTGATTTTATTAATATGACATGATATTATTAACTATAGTTAATGATGGATGAGGGTTTAAATTCCATACAGAGAAGATAATTCTTGAACGTGTTATTAAATTCGTAAAACCACCCAATACTAGATGTCTTGAAATAATAAGCAGTAAATAGAAAATAAAGTGATGTTTTATTATTATTTTATATTTTATTAAATTCTTCAATTCACATTTTATACTGTCTTTTGAACTAACAATGTAATGTAATAAAAGTCAATATTCTCTTGGTCAGCACGATTTACGAAAGTGCAATATCCACAAGAAAAGTGTATGCATTGCGAACTTATTCATTTATTATCTGGCTTAGTATCTCCCGCAGTATGAACTTGTGAACTTACGATCCGAACGAATAGCCGCATAGCGACCATTATCGAAGAGACGGGAAACCCGTTCAAATCCAACTCCAGGCACGTTCCCTTTAACTTCAGACGGGTATAGATAAGGCGAACTTCGCAAATTGCAACCATTCCCAACTTCTGTTTGAGTTCTTATATGTGGGATACAAAACCAAATTTATATTCTAGCAATATCAACTACGTATGCAACTTTTCAAATTGTCTTCATTTTACGGTGGTATTACGTGTGCGGTAAACTCGTGCTGCAGATTTCGTTGTTATTATTACCATAATGCACCAATATGTGAGTTCAATACTGAATAAATACTACCTTACGTTCTTTAAATATATAGAAAGCAATAGTCAATTCTGAATACAAAGTCTAAAGCGGAAATATGGTGTTATCCTGAGATGGAGCAAAACAGCAAAGTGATAAGTGCCTTTTACATTACTTTTTATATATGTACATTCATATATACACAAATGCATTCATACAAGCATATATACATACGTACATACATATATACATTACATACATATATACTACTCTTCACTTAATCTAATTAGACCTAATACGTGGGCATATAAATCCATAAACATCTTTTGCACATCACGTGTACACGTGGAAAAAGCAGATAAACCTAAGCTGGACTGTGACTAGTATCCATTAGTAATTAAGTTACATATACAAACTTGGCTAAACCTTGTAATCTAAATAAGAACATTTCTACAGAAATTGGGGCAGAACTGTTTTCATACAAAAAGTTACAATGAATATCGCTGTAAACTTAAAAGACATTGTGTAAACATTTTCGATCAATCGCTATTGGAACGCTGAAACAAATAGAACCATCAACATAATCAAAGCACTTTATAAAAATGAGATATAAATGTTAAAATCCAACATTTCATTCAACGGCAACCTTTCATTGTACGGGACGGCTCACAGAAGTTCCCAACAAACGGCTCTGCACTCCTCAGATAGGGGTGCATTTTGCAGTTTGCAACACGGACATTTGTTCAGACTTTAACTCGGTAAAGCCGAAATTATTCACGACGACACTACTAGTAAAACGCCTGAATTTATCACCACTTCAACGACCGGATAGAACGAATTTCGCTTTCGTCTCGCACTTAGCTGACAATAATAAAAAGATTATTTACGATGAATGGTGAAGTCTATCGTTCTGTCAATTGAATGTTCTGTCATTCTGGTCGTCATATTGGTTGAAATAAACATACTTCCTTGAGGAACTGAGTTATTTCATATAGTTCTAAGCAATTAAGTAAGTGAAAAGTAATGAGTATAACAGTAAGCTATATGATGGTCACAATTTATTTATTAAGAAAACTGCTAGAATAAATCATTATATTTACATTTCTCTAACCGTTCAAGTTTAACTTTCTAGGACACCCAAAGGACTAGACTTATTATATTCGTAATAATTTGCCATTTTTTAAATAAAACAAAAGCTTGTTTTAAACATACGTACTTGAAAAGCAAATAATTAAATATTATTTAATAGTATTTGTTAATTTCTGTTAATAAAGTGTATTTTATATTACTAAATAGTTGTTTGTATGACTTATAATGGCAACTGAATCAAAATAAATCTCAATATTTTATAATTTTGAAAGTATCCCGCCAAAATTAATTAGAAGCAAAGGGGAACAAATTCATTTCCGTAAGCTTCTGACCCTAAGTCGTTGAACACGTGCTTGCGATAACTTAGTTCCTCGAGGTTATTAGGAACTTGCCCCAATTAGAAGTTAACGTGTAGAATAGCGAGAGTTTAAGTTCCAACGTTATAATTGAGTTCAAAGTCATTTTTATTATTTAAGTTAAATTATTTCTGTTGAAATTCAAATAAATTACTTATGGTTTTGATAAAAAAATCGTTAGAATACTCTTTTTAAAAATACATTAATTATTCAAACTCAATCTACTAAATTTTATGGAAACTGTGTTTGTTTTTATTTTTATTTCGAATATATTTTATTTTGTATATTTAAAGTTGTTTTTTTTTAATTAATAAAATAATCTGGACTACAATGAAAAAATATCGGTCAAGTACGAGTAGTATGTATCTCGAAAGGAAAACATGGAACCCTTGTAGGATCATTTTGTAGTCCGTCTGTCTGACTGTGTGTCAAGAGCATTTTCTCTTAAAAAAAAACGCGATGGAATCAAGCTGAAATTAGTATCAAATATTCAATTCAATAACCTCTTGAAGCAAGTCAACGCAATCAAAAATCAAAGATATGAGCGTTTACGCTAAATTGTTTACATTTTATAAATCTCCGTGTAATTAAAACCTACAGGGTACTTTCCGTTGACCTAGAGTTATAATAAAAAAAAATTAAACTTATAGATATATCCCAGAAAAGAAATCGTTACAAGCTTATACTGCAGTTCATTTAACATACAAAATGAGTGGATACGACCCAAAATTTAAGTTTGTCGACTCTTATTAGTTGTACTTCATTGACCTAGACTTATGAAATTTAACGAGAAGTGAGAACTTACAGTATATATAAAGACGAAAATCTCAAAATTCACAATTTACGTATAGGTGTAACATAGAAAGAAATCATTACTTATATTTATAAATGTTCATTTCGTATAAAATGAGTGGCGTATCCACTCATTTTATACCGCAAATGTAAGTTTGTCAATTTTGATACGTCTTACTTTCCTCAACGGAAAACCTACAAGCATGAAACTTGGTGCGCGAGTACTTCTCACACTTGACCGATATTTTGGCACATGTTATATGCTTATAATAATATCTGATAGAAAAAGATATAAATGTCAAAATGGAAGCAGCCATCCATTTTATAATACACGTCCAGTTAAACTTTGCTTTTATAAAATAGACACAAAACACTTATATTGTATATGTATAAAACAAAAGCATAATATCTTTCATACTTATTCGACCTAAATCTCGCCAGCGCTCTCCTAATGCGCTTATTTACCTGTCTTTTAAATATTCCCTGTTGGTAAATTAAACGTTATACGAGGCCTTCTAATTTGCATTTATATTAGAAATGATATCTTTCACTTGTATGCGCCGTTTAACAAAATTGATGTAAATAGAAAAATATTTAAATGTTCAACCGTTTCTGTTTAGGTTGATTTTGACTTGAAATTTTATTTTGTTTGGTTTTGCTTTGGATGATTTGAACGTAATAAGCTAATAAGCTACTATACAAAGATAATAAGAACATAATAAAAAATATACCTATGAATAATAATTTTTGGCTGTTAAATTAAATAAACTAAATTTTAGGAGCTTTAGACACGTCATGCTTAAAATAGGAATTTACTTTTTATATTTGATATTTTTACCTTTTTGCTTTTCATTAAAATCTTTCACCGCAAAAGGAAATGTTTTTCGGTTTCTTCAAAATCAGATGTTTAACTAACTTTTCTACGTTAAAAGTAATTAAGTAAGTAGTATCTAGATTTAATATTCTACAATATAAGATATTAAACCAATAAAATAATAAAATAAATGTGCGGTTGAACTAAATTAGAAAAAGAGCAGATGACGATGACGACTGATTCATTATTGGCTCCGACACTTGCCTCTAAACAAGTTTAAGTTAGCTGACGTTGAGGATCGCGTCGCTTCGGGAATACGCTGAATTAAAAGTGGAAATGTAGGGAAATTAGATTCCATGAAGGAAACTTGTTTTAAACTCCAATTCCAAATGGAATGTCTTTATGAACTTTTTTATATTGTTATGAACACAGACGTAGACATAAGACGGAAATGTAATTGTTTTTATTCAATACTACTGTACACTACTACTGTAACTACTGTACTTAAGATGCATTAATAAAACAGTTGTCAGTATCAACAAGTACGTAAGACTAATTATGATTGTATACAATTATAAAATTAAGAAGGCTATACAATTACAGCATAGATTTCAAAATATCTCATATATGTTAAAACTTATTATATTTAGTACAACTAACTAATCATCCTTATATGAACTGTCTTGTAACGAAATCAAATAGGCCACACCCATCGATATTTGAACTAGCATTGTTATGAAATAAAACGTTTCAAAAAGTCACAATAAATAACTGCAACCAGAACGTCTTTCATACATTAAGGTTCACTTCTGTTTGAACAGATATAAGATCATAACGGTAGAGCGGTACTAACGAACTTCTGTCAAGACCGTCAAAGGCAGTCTAGCTAAGTGTAGAAAGGTAACCAAAGCCTTTGAAACATTACCACCTGAGAGGACTTTGCGTACGATTGCAAATGTTCTCTTGTACTCGAGTATCTGGCTTGTGATGAATGAAAAAAATCATTGTAGCGCTGTAATTTTTGAAATAATTGCCGAAATACGCTCAACTCTTATAATTTATAAACGATGAAAAAATTAAATATAATAAAAATATACGTTTTTTTTATATATTTCAAAGTGTATAATAGTCTACAAAAAGTTTAAAAGAATATTCACAATACTCTACATAAATTGCAAAAAGGTAACGGCCTACATTTTAGCCAAAGTGCTTAGGTATTCTTTTTTATGGTGAAGACATTTACCTCACTTTTAACGAAACGGGAAAAGGTTATATTTTGAAGGTTGGTCATCACTGCCCCGAGTGTTTCTTATCGCCGGCATAGATAAGAGCATTTGACAGGTCTATCAAATTAGGCTTTTACGACACTCTATTTATTATATCTATCACTCAGAAAAAAGAGGTCTTTCAAACACCAGAGTAAGGTATTATTGAATTATATCTTTTATTATTTATTTTGAATATTTTAAAGATATTTTATGATGTTTAATTTAGAAAAACGGTGTCTAGTTTCAATATCGGGTACCAGAACAATGACAAGTTCAATTTATTAAAGTTAACAAACTTAAGTTTATTTGTAATGTTTTTCTCTGTTTCATTCCTATACATTTAATATTTTTGTAATTTCCTTTATTTTTTGCTAAATCTAAATCTTTCTTTCCTCAATTTCATAATTATAGGTGAATTTCACGAGAATTACCGCATAGATTTCATAGGAATTACAGCAAAAATCGCAAATTTCATAGAAATTACAGCAAAAATGAGATATAAAGTTAAGTTTGTAACTTTTCATTGGGTTGCCTCAGAAGATTGATTTTCTCTGTATTCTGAGGGACTTTAGAAATAAGATATTTTATATTAATTTCAGCTTGATACTTCCACGGGGTCTTGAGAAATGATCTTCACAGACAGTCACAGGTACAGCAAAGTGATTTCATTTTTTTCCTTTCAAGTTATGGAACTCTTAAAATAAGTAATATTTTAAGTACTAATAGCTATATTTAATTGAGATGCAGTAACTGCGCTGCAGAGGTCCAGTCGGTCTAACTTCCGCGCGACATTGTAAGTGCCTATATGGAATCTTGCCAAGTAGCAAGGCCACGGCTATTCGGATCTCCACTCGAGTAAGATTTGATTAGATTCGCAATTAAAACTCGACAATTTTTTCTTTTTTTATATATTTAAAAGAATATTTATGACCCTCGATGTTTTTTTATAAAGTTGTTTATGGATATTGATTTGATAAGTATTACTATTTTTTGTTTTACTTATTAGAGCATCTTCATATGTGGCGAATAAAAAACTTGTCGTTTCCAAAGGTACGTTTTTGTCGCGCTTCTGAGGTATTTACACAGTGGCTGATACATATTTCATATTTATCTTAAACGAAGATGCAATTATGAATTATTAACAATTGTGTATATCTAATACTAAATAATATGGTTTTAATATGCATCATCGATTGCATGTTTAATAATCTCAATCAATTGCAAAACAATGAACAATAAAAAACTCTAACAATAGTAATTATATAACATATACATAGATTTTAAGAAAGGAATTCAATTAGAACGCCTCGAATAGGTCCAATGTTTGCTTAATTAAATATGATCGATTGATCAAAGCTCTGAGAGAATTGTTGTCAACGATAACTAAATTAGTAGTCATATATATATATATATATATATATATATATATATATATATATATATATATATATATATATATATATATATATATATATATATATATATATATATATATATATATATATATATATATATTGAATTGTAGGTTATAATACATTAATATTATTAAATAATGGGAAATAATTATTATAAATATAAATGTAGTAACTCAAAACTTGTACTTCCTAAATATTATTAGCATTAATATTTAAGTTGAATAGAAATCGAATTCGTTAATCAATATAACGCAATGTTATTTTCTGAACTTTATTTTTCCAAATTACTTTTTAACATTCCCATGGCCAACGGAAATTTATTCCAGCCCAATAAACAAAACGAATACTTTAGGGACGTCTGGGCCTATCGTTACAGAACAGTCTATTAAGTGGTTTGGTTTAAATCAATTATAAAATGAAACGATTTCTATTTACTATAGCTATTGCCCTACATTTCAAGCATGCATTTCAAGCAAGCATTTCAAATGAATACAACTGGAAATACTCACTTAAAGAAAGGCAAACATACCATCTTTCACATAGTAGGGTGGGTAGCACAGCACGTGTATACACATTACTAATGTAAAAATATGAAAACATCCGAATCGCCCGTAAACTATGGTGAGAGTACTTCAAACGCAATATTCTGGGTTATAACCCAGAATATTGTGGCAATATAAAATGTATTTTGGTTGGGGCGTTTTAGTCGCGCTGTGTACGCAGTGTAACGTAATAACAGCCACCTGCGACGTCTTTGTGTTAGTCCCAAATAGTAATAATAGTATAAGTCACAATTTATATAGACTATGGGTTTGGCAAATTTTAGGCGAGTCCAACTGTAGGTAGGTACATAATGGTGTTTCCATATGAGAATCTTATGGGGAAAATTCTAGATCATAAGAGGATATTTTTTTAACAAGGTTTTTGAGATTCTATTATCAAATTTTAAGCTTCACTGCAATTTGCAAATGCAAATTGCAAATGCAAAAGTGATTTGTTTCTAAGTTTGGTCTTCCACATAGATTCTTCATTCTTATTATAGATTGAATTCGATGTTTATAGGATAAATAAAAATTATGTATAAAATAAATTCCATATAAAAATATAGAGAAACGAAGGTAAACACGATTATACTCATCCCGACCTCCATAATCGAGTACGACACTCTAATACAACGTTGTTCTAATGTCATTAAAAATCGTGCCCGTGATAGGACGCTAACCGCAAAAGGTACGAAATGATTAACTTATTCAATACCATGTGATTCATTTATTATTCACGCTTTTATGATTTAGTGTCACTTAGGTCATCGACCTTTGAGTCTTTGTAGTTGTGTCATCGTGTAAGAAGAGCTATAGGACAAAAATAGTACGTTTGTAACGCCATAGTTGAACTAAACTGAATAAAAACATCCGTTGAATGCATCGATAAATTATTCCGTTACTGAGTGACTGGCAAATAACTGGCACAGTCGTTGAGAACGGAATTTTTGCATAACTTTCTGGAGTGAAGGTGGGGCACTAATACAGGGTTTCCCGAAGTTCGAATGGAAACCGGAAAATATACGTGTATTTCACGTATTACAGTGTAATGTGTAATGTAAATACCAAATATACTAACTTTTTAGCTTTAAATATATAGTACATAATGAGTAATATATTTAACATGTTACTTAATTAAGATAAATATATATAAACTTATTACATAATCGTATGTAAAATTTTACAAACGATATAGAAAAAAATATATAAAAATATAAATAATGACCATTAATTATTACTGCAAATAAAAAATGTAAAAAAAATACATTGCCATATTACGATCACTCTTGTAACACATAAAGTCTGCAAACTGATTTTGGATATGTGCCAATTCGGTGTTTAAATGTGCTATCGTCGATTCAAGACGTATCGTATCGGTACAGTGAAAAAATAAGAAAAAAAAGTGGCTAAGTGCTAGTCGGACTTGCCTACGTAAGGTTCCGTAGTAGATAAACATGTATAGATAAGTTCTATTTAAAGTATCAATTATAACTAACTAGCTAAATACCGCTACCATTTCCAGTTTTCATACTGTTTTATATATTTTTCTTAGATTGTTTTTTATTTTTTACTTTCTTATTTAAAAATTTAGGTTTTATTATTATTACTCATAGTATGTGTATAAACACACACACACACACACATACACACATATATATATATATATATATATATATATATATATATATATATATATATATATATATATATATATATATATATATATAAATAAATAAAAAGCTTAAATCCACACGCCTATAAATGTCACCTTTTAATTTGTGTGTAAGTCAGTTTTATAATAAAGTGGATGTGACAATAGGGACGCACAGACAGACAGATAAGATGAATCTATAAGTGCGCCATTTTTTACCGTTTGACGGAAGGTAAACGACCCTAAAAAACCTAATAAGAGGATTTTTGTAGATAAAATAGCCGAAACGACACCATTTTTCTTACTTTAAACGACGTATGCAAAATTAAGCTCCTGACTCCTTGATACATGGTGCTTCCCAAAAAATTTCTACAATTACACGTAAATGCAAACGAATTTATTTTAACATGATTTTATGAACAATTCTTGCTAATACTGTCTGTTTTATATAATTTTTAGAAAGAATTTTTTTTCTTTTATTGCTGTCAAAATCCTGACTTTAATAGACTAAATTTCAATGGCGAATATCTTGTTTTTCAATATTTTTTCTTACAAATTCGATACCATTAAACATGGTTGTATAAGGGGCGTCTCCGGTCCCAATAACATTGTCATCAGAACCGTTGGGTGGAATATGGAGATGAGCTTGGGAACCTCCGTTATTTCTGAGTCAATCTTTTTTCGATAGGGATAGGTCTTTGGTGATCATATTTGAATCTTTTTCCAAATCGTTTCTGTACATAAGACAATAGCCTAAATATTAGGATTGTTCTTATTTTATCCGCACAGAATGATTTTTGTTTTGATGTCCTTGTTTATGGTTTTTTTTATAGGTTTATGAAGTTATAACATGGATCTGTAATATACAATATACTGTAATATACAATGATATTAGGACGTAGGATGATAATAAAAATGAAGAATAGAAAGGTACAGAATGACTTTCACAGTTCAATTTGTCTATTTCATTGAAAGTATAATTTAAATATATTTAGAAAAATGTAAAGTGTGAAATCTTCTCGTTGGTTGATTATAGCTAAGTGTACAAGTCGTGACGATCTTAAGATCTTTGTTTTCATTAAATTCACGCGCTGCCGCAAAAACGGAGCAAAGATTTACCGCAAAGGCCGTCACAAAAAGTGTTCTAAAGCAAAAAGATCATTACCAAGACTTTCAAAGCTATAACGACAAAAACTTGTCCTTATATTGGTGTGAACTAATTTATACTAAACTAAATTCGCATCATAATAGCGATTTTTAGGGGCGTAAATACATATTGATTATAGTTTTTTTTTTATAAATTTTTATGCAAATTCATTTATTTGTTAGAAATCTATTTTTAAATCTATGACAGATGTCCTAATTTATAAGATTATTGAACTCTTATAATATGATTTTCTATAGGCTACACATAAACCGTTCCCATAATTGAAGCAGTAATTAAGTACTATCTTTTTTTTGCTTATTAGCTTCACATTGTAACATGCAGAGGGAACCGAGTGCGAAGCTAATTAAAATAATTCATTCTCGGCGGAAAGTGAATCCACAATCGTCGTGCTTACATTACAGATACTGTGCGGTACGGTGGACGGCTGCGATTATTATAGGTATAACATTTTTTCAAAATTAAATAATGTACCTATATGACTTGTCTTAAATCATTTCTTTTAATCTCACACGATAATATGTGTTTATTACACCTTCAAACATGTGTCTGCCTAGGTTAATAAAATATAATTATGAAAATATTCATGTTTCCTGCCTTGCAAATAAGCAGTAGAACTAGTTTCAAAATTACAGACATCTCGTCTGTTTAATTAAAATCTTAAACAATTAGACTTCGTGATATGCACTTAAAAATGCATTACTGTGCGCTGTGATCTCATAAATGCAAAATTAGATTTTCGTTAATTTCCTTCACATATATTTTAATTCAACTTTTATCTTTTAAATTGTTGTTATGAAACTCATTTCGGACCGCAGCTTCAAATAACAGGAATTACAGTCGAAAATCTAAATTACCTCAATTTACGCTTTTGAGATGGTTTAATTAAAGAGAGCTTGAGATTTTAGTATACAAATACAATGGCAATCCATGTTCTTATTAAACTAAAATGGCGTAGTTAGTTTCAATCTTGCTTTGAACATGTGTAGTGTGAACACTCACACTCAGTCACTGCTTCAAATTCCGAAATAATTGCTGAACTTGTAACCATTTAAATTTTTTATTGTATGTCTCAATGAGATAAAATATTTAGTTAGAAATAGATATCGATGTAGTTAATCTTGTAGGCAGCTTCACAGTTCGCACTGTAATAAAACGAGACCAATATATTTTACGCCAGTTCCGTCGGCAATCAATATACAATGGGTGTGTGGCGTCAGGAACACGTGCCACGCTTTACTACTTGGGTCATGTATTTTTTTTGTCAAAAATATGTATTCCTATATAAAATAATTAATATATATTAAAAGTTTTATATATTAGGTAAGGTCTTGAAAACAGTGACTTTTCTTTAAATTTATATTGTTGTTTGCAAGCCAATAAATTGGTTAATTTTTTTATTAATGACTAAGTTATTACTATACTATACTTCTGCTTATAAATGGGAAACTGGTGAATAAAGTATAACTCAGATGTTAGGAAACCATGATTACAAATAAAAGATCAAGTATCAAATCAATAAAGACTGCTTCCAATTCACCATTCGATATCGGATTTAGTTACGACCAAATGTTTGCAGCGTGAACAGGTGTTTCCAGAACTATAGCCGTACCCTGAATAATGGAAGGTTTTGTACCACTTTTTAGGCGATAACTCAAAAACTTGTGTGGACTTTCCACGATTAATACGACTCCGACATCGTCGCTTACTTTATTGGCCAATTTACATATGCTTCGGTGTTTGGAACGATTTCATAATTACTTTTCGGAACAAGTTACAACTTAAAGCACGTTAAGCGAAGACATTTTTGATGAATAATAATATACGTCGTCATAATTGTATTCGGATCTAATATTTGACAAACTTTAGAGACCGTTTGGAAAAGTTTTTTAATATGAAATTTTTGATTTAGGATCACAAACTTACTCTTAATTAAAACGTCTCGTTCAAAATCGTTGTATAATCGATAAATGAATTAACTTATTTATTGTATAAATGTACAATATAAATGGGTTTTTTTCATGTCAATTGTCATAAAATGTTATACATTTTGTTTATGTTATTTTATATTTTTTGTTTACTGTATACTTTAGAGGTATTTTTTAAAATTCTTACATAAATACATAGCATCAGACCTTATTATATTCATAAAATTCATTTAACGATGTATTTTATTTTACAACTTCCTTCATCCTTTGAACAATTTATTTCAGACACGATTTTTGCATGCTTTTTTCATTAACACTGTCTTTTTCACGTTGAAAATGAGTGCAAGAAAAATTTTGAATTCATGACTCATTTTCCAACGCTCTCTACAATCCTACTTTCACGTCGCTAATAACTTAGCTGTAAAGATTCTTCCTTTACAGGCTTTTTTGATGGATATTTTGAGCAATAAGTTAGTTGCTCTATTATAATGAACTACATAAAGCTATTACACTAGACTAAAATGAAACGAAAGAATATGTATTCTCATCACAGTCCAAAATTAAATAAGCTATTTATATAAACTAAAACACACCACAATATTTATTAAATAAAACAGTTTAGCCAGATTTATCGCGTATATTATTATTTTTTGGAAACCCGACGTTTTGAACACTTAGAAATGTTGTTTCCAAGTATCTGAGTTATACTTTATTCGTCAGTTTACCATTTATAGGCAATAGTCAATAATACAGTGTTTATCAATAACTTAGTATATAATTAATAATTAGTATATAATTATAGTACTTAGTATATAATTAAAATATTTGGCTTTCAACATCGATATAAATTTAAAGAAAAATCGCTTAGACCTAAAATATAAAATAATTGATTACTTATTCTTATTATAAAGTCACCATAGCAAAATAAATTTGTTTTCATCAATAATGAGTAACCAACGTTCCATTTCGAAAGCATATTCCATTATGTTTCATACAATGATGGTTACTGTTCTTGACGTCACTCTTTATTTACATTTCTGAGCCGCTCGTGCTTTTATGTTCGATGATTTCCCTTAAGATTTAATTGTTTGCTTTTGATCAGAAATCTTGTTGTGAAGTTTTAAGTTTTATCGAAAGACCAATATCAAATTAATAACCTTCAATAATTAAGTTTACAGTATATCTTAAATATATAATAAAAGTTAATATTAAATAAATATTATATGTATATAAAAGTGAATTTCTATTTCCCTTGGTGATCGCATCACGCGTGATCTTTGGTTATAAAAAAAATCAAGTTTAGTGGAACATGAATCCATTATTATAACCGTTCATTATTCATATATTAATTCACTTATTTATTTCACACGACTGCAATTTTAAGTTTTATCAGTTATATTCGTGAAATGGGTACGGAACCCTTGGGCACGAGAATCATTCGCACATGACCGATATTTATTTAAATTAATAAATTTATAATTTTTATGTTTCACACCACTTGTATGTACTTGTATTTTTCCATATGCACATTTACAGGCTACTAAAACACAAATAAGCATTTATCTGTATGTCTTTCCGTTTGTCCGGCTTATTTTTGGAACACTTCAACTGATTTTTATGGGGTTTTTATCGAAAGATATTAGGATTTACTCGGCAAATACCACTTTCACCGCGAGTACCTTCCTCCCAGATAAAATGTTGCACATAAAATGAAAATTTTTATTTATAAACATACATTTTTCATTCGTTTTCACTGACAAAGTAATTCAAAGGAAAAATATCTTATATTTACAACACATTTATATATAGAAATCAAGCGGACGAAGCCGCAGACGGATATATATTATAGATATAAAAGCTTAGGTATATAACATAGATCGCAATTTGCAACGTATTCTGATTTGATTTGGTATAAATATGGGTATTCTCTCCAAATAAACTCATTATAATATTAGCCTAGGTTTATTTTATATGAGCACATGTATATAAATTAGTTAGAAACATACGTTAGAGTAACAAATAATAATTTACAAATACTATTGTATATAAATTTAGACATTTATTCGATGGACTTTATCTACTAATGTTCTTCTATCCTGATTTCTCATGTGAGAAGTTTGGGACTTAATAAATTTCACATAGTCTCCACAAATAGATCTTAATGGACTATTTTATAGCTGTAGTAAAATGTTTAAAGTATTAAACGGTGATTTGTTTAACCACAAGCAGGGCGTTTTCTTATTTTACCCTTAATATAAACACTAGCTTTACAATATTATAACCTTGATTCTGTATAGGTATTATGTCTTGTTGCTAAATAAAATCTTGTAACTGAAAAAAGAATTATAACTGCAACAACATTAATTCTTTTGAATTCAATGATTAAATTTGCAAAATAAAAGTCACTCTATTGTATGATATATATTAGGTTAAATAAATTGTTGTTATTGGTACAGTACATTTTATAACAAATACAAGCTAGAATAAAATATTAGAGTACATAGAAATTCAGCACAAATGTAAGCACTAAATCTTGAAATGTTTCCACTTATTTATACTCACTATGCTCCAAGAGTGCAACGGCCAAATACCACTGGGCCAGTTAACACCATGTGTCTGGATATAAACGTATGTTTGTATGTTTATTGTAGCCTGTAGGCAATATAAGTCTCATGTAATAACTGCAAAATATGAATTTGAATGTTAAACACTAGGATTTGTGAAATATCTAAAGATATTCATCTGTATACAATAAATGGATGTAATTTAACAGTTTTGTTGCTATTTTAAATGGAATCATTTAACCACTACACAAGTTCTGTGGTTACATTAGATTAATACGTTTAAATAGTTCACTTGAAACATCGTGATAACCAAAGATCTTATTACCCTTATAGCCGATCTCCGCTTTGTCAAATGGACATTTCTGTATTTATTTGTTTTAATTGAAAAATTATTGAATATTGAATATAATAAATTTTTAATAAGATCAAAAATATTTGTTTAACCGTAATTATAAATCTTATCAATTGTCCTTTCGTAAGTATATATTATTATAGCTTTACGCTGTATATCCCGCATATGACTGGGAGGCAGAGGAAACCGTTGGCAGAAGGAACGTAGTGTTAAGACACTCCGTTGCCCACATTCCGCTTTTTAAGGCATGGAGTAAGCGGATCTCAAAGCCGCACTATACGTTGTTACCAGGGCGAAGAAAATGAAAATAATCCATTCTCCCCGAGTGGGAATCGAATCCACAAACTATCGCGTTTACAGGCAGACGCTTCACCTCTGCGCCACGACGGTCCACCAAGTATTTGTAAAATAGTTATTATAATAGGCATAAATATCTACATATGATACTTTTATTTTTTAAAAACCTATGAATAATCAAATAATTATATATAAATAATGGGTTTATTTTGTGGAACGTCTCATATATTTACACCATATAGGACGATGTGCAGTTTAATGTCAAAGTTGACAGATTAAAATACTCATATCATGTAAACATGACCTATATAGTGCTTGGCGCAGTTGAGCTGCTGCCAACGCGCAGGAGACCTAGTTTAAATTAATACTGGATTTACCATTTTTGTTACATGACAAAAATAATATATATATATATATATATATATATATATATATATATATATATATATATATATATATATATATATATATATATATATATATATATATATATATATATATATATATATATATATATATATATATATATATTTAAGTTGAGAAAATGTCTCATTGTACACCATAGTGGGCGGGCCTACTTCTATTCAGTAGAATTAAAAAAAAAGTTTTTAAATAATATAAATTTATAGTAAATATAAATCAGAAACGTTGTAGATATCTATCATCCAGATATCTCCAAACTTCGATTGTTAGAAGGAGAAGAAAATAAAATGCAGCATAGATTTCTCTCGTGTGTACTATAACGTACTACTAATATCCAGGGAGATGATCAAATACAAAACAAATATGTATTTCATGGTTAATTGCATACTTAAAGAGAACATTTGGTACTTTTAAATTGAGTCCTATACATACATTTTTGGCATAAGTATGTAATAACTTATATTTATTTCACAATTCTAGACACAAAAGTTTACAAAGCAAATATAAGTTTGCGAACTTTTTCGCTGCGAATATAAAATTGCAACTTTCTATGCACTAGAGTAAACGGGAATTAGATCTTTATATTGAATGTTTATACAAAATAAATGTCTTTAACTTGTATATTAGAAAGTACTTGAATAGAATAACAATCACACAAGAAACAATTTTACTGTTATGTAAGGAATTGGTTGTTTATAACAACTTTTCAATAATATAATGGGTTTTTATTGTAAATATTAACTTAATATACTATATGTAAATATTAACTTAATAACCTTAAAACCGCCACGTTATGATAAACTCATATATATATATATATATATATATATATATATATATATATATATATATATATATATATATATTTACATACACATATATGTATGTATATATGTATATAGTAGCAGTTTAAACGAGCTGGTTGTATTGAAGCAAAATACGATCACGTATCATGATTTTGATCGGCTTTCAATTGTCCCGGATGTAAAGCATCGGTTTAATCTCGCACATGTACAAAGGGCACTGTCATTTAGTATTCTGTAAAGCGCTGCTAATTAGCTCTGGCACCTACAGTCCAATTACAATTACTATTTCTACAACTTTGTATTGGCGTTTTGTTTACAATATTAATTAATAATGTTAGATAAATGACTTAAAACAGTTTTGTACTCTAAACTAATGAACTTGTTTTTTGTTTCAGGTACATATGTGACACTTAAATCAATGTAAATGCCACGTGAAAAGTACAAAGTGATAAGTAAATAAAGCCTAAGTCTAGCAAGATTTTTACAATTACGAAGAATGCTATTAAGATCGTATTATCGATAAATATAAAGGATTTTGCTAATTTATTTCAATTAATTAGTTACGAGATACCTTAGTATAGTTAATTACTATAAATATGTTTTATTATCTTTAAAATTGAACTAGTAATTAAACGTAAACGTAATTTATTTCCCTGCTTACATTTCATACTACCTGTTAGTATGTAGCTACGTTCAAATTTAAAACATATTCTCAAAATCTTTTTACTATAAATGTAATTTATTTGGCATAATTAGTTATTATACATATAAAGGCTGTAAATAATGACTCTGTAGTGCACCGGACAGCAACGTTTCTGGTCTCTAACCGAATCGAAATAAAAAATATATTACCGCAAGACATTTCTACAAATTTGCTTAACCACCTAATTTTGCATTTATTAAATAAAATTCAATATATCTGTTAGAACGAAATATAAAAGCTATACCTAAAATTCTTATAATATACAAATGCAATGCACAGGTATACCAGCACAAATAGCCTGAGACCTAATTATAGGTCAACGTGACCGATAGTGCCGTGATACTAATCTCACCATTGTGTCAGTACGGATGCAAACCGCACGCTTCAATATCGCGCCTGCACAAAGGCAACGCTAGGGTTGTACTGCTACGTAATTAACATTGATTTAATTAACCACCTGATACGAACTTCTGCGAAAGCTTTATTAAACTTATTTGGTGAAAAGCTTTACAATATTGTATTTTGTTGTTAATTTATGCTAAGATATTTTTAATAAGAACGAGCTTTGTTAAAATAATTATTCTTTTATAAACATGATATAATTTGCGTTTAAATATGGCTTTTAAAAAAGCCAGTGGTAATAAAATTTTATGATGAAGTAAATAATAATATTGTAAAAGTTATTATATCAAGAACACATTACAAGTCACAAAAATAACTCGAAGGTGAATAAATACTTAATTACCTTGCCGTTTCGTTGCCTTGTACAAGAAACAACGCATTACACATTTGTATATCTTTATTTTTAAAATATTTAATTTTGTTTATATGCGTCACTCCGCTAAAAGTAACATCCCTGTATAAAAAAAATAGTTTTATCTAACCCGAGATCTCAGCCTCAAAGCGAATGAAATGGGCTCGTGTCAATACACTGCATGTGTCATGACCATTTTAACATTTATAAAATTTTATTTACAGAAATACATATAATAAAAATATTTAGTCTGTACCACTCTCTATAAGTTAAGGCTTATTAACATTTATATACAGAAAGGTTACGCCTATATTACTTATAGGTATTCTATTAGAGCACAATAGTAAGTTGAGTAATTTCTCTCAAGTTAAATTCGGGTCCTATTAATTATATTGGCAGAGTAACATATAAAGGAATATTTGTTCTATTATATTATCTTTCAATGTAAGCTTTAATGGCAATCATGTAGGTATAAAGCTTATAACTTCTGTAAACTTATAACTTATACTTAAGTTATTTTGCGTTTGTATATTTTAGTCAGCGGTTCTATTGATTTGAAAAGCTCCTTTATTATTATTTTACCAAGAGCTTTGCTTGCGATTTAAGCAAATCTAATTTCCGTATTGAATAGCCGTACGCTCGTTATGCGAAATTGTGATAGTTGATGCTGAATTATGTAAAGCTTAGAATATATGTGAATGTTTTGATACTATTAGTACTTAAATAGTAATTGACTATTTCAATATTCGCTTCCCACTAATGTATACAATTTTAAACATAGATCTATGATGTGTATTTAAAAGGTAGCCGGTTCTGACTGGATGCGGAAGGCGGAGGAACGGGATCTCTGGCGCACCCTAGGGGAGGCCTATGTCCAGCAGTGGACAGTAATAGGCTGATTTGATTGATTAATTATGTTAAATATTAACAAAAATAATTTAACCAATGACAAACTCTCTTAAATAACATAGGAGGATAGGAGGGACACGATGAATATCAAAATGAAGGAAAAAAAACGATAAATTTATCTGAGTCTTTATTTAAAACCAAGCACGTAATTATTATGATTGCTTCGTGCACTATTTTTAGAGCGTAACTCATGTTCTTTTACCCTACATCATGAGCTATTAAGTTAATCTTCACCTCAAAATCAGTTTTTTTGAAAAGGAAATGCCAATATAGTTTGAAAACCTTCTAAAAAGCTGATGATTATTATATTATCAGCAATTAATTATATTAAAGCTGTCGACGTGTTAGCAATTTTATATATATATATATATATATATATATATATATATATATATATATATATATATATATATATATATATATATATATATATATATATATATATATATATATATATATATATATATATATATATATATATTTGCGATTAAATCCAAATTGGAGCCGTTATAAAAATATTTATAATAAAAAAATAACACATTAATAAATACACTCAAAGTATAAATAGACATTTTCACCTTTTATTTAAAAGCGACGATCATTCCTGCTGCACAGGAAACGTCCTTATGTGGGTGCAAAGTGGCGAGTTGTATGACCCTTACAATCTCACTGTCTACAGTGGTGAAAGTCATACGTGAAGTTAAAAGCATAATAAATAATATGCAATTTAATTGTTTTTATACTTCAAGGCTTATCTCGCATATTTCAAGGTGGGCGGAGAGAACCTAGGCGTGGCGCAACTCATCACTGCGTTTTATCTTACCAGAATGGGGCAATGTGAATAATTTATTCCCCCGAATGGGCATTGGACCCTACAACCATCGCGTCAAACGTTATCCTACTACACCGCGATGGTCCCACATACATTTAATCTATACTATAATATAATAGTACAAACATTATGTCTGTACATTGAATTTTTTACGTAAAAATTATGCAGGCAGATGTAGTAACACTAATAGAATATGTATCTATGATTTTTAAAACGTTTGTCTGTTTGTACATGCACATCTTTTGATCTACTGGACATATTTGAATGTAATTTTTTTTGTTATGTATCTGTTACACCTGGGCAGGATCTGGGCTATAATTTTGAAAAATTATTTTGAATAATGGCATACCAGATTTTGAACAATAGTAGTCCAGCTAAACTATAAGAAAAATATTGAAAAGCTTAACTATACGAAATAAGAAAATGTCATCTTAACAAAAGTTGTTAACTGTGATGTACGTTTTTAATTAACATTTTGATATGCAAATAAAAATCAAGGATCTGAAACACGTGATGTAGAACCACAACAGATAAGGTTAACTATAGAAAAGAAGAAAAAAATCGGTAAAACGGTAAATGAAAATCGAGTGCTAAGGATCATTAAGTCCATGTTAACGAAGTTGTGGGCATCTACTTGTGTAAAATAAATTAGAAACGAGAACTGTATAAAAAAGTAAAGATAATAAACAGTTGAAGCTCGTTAATTACCGATAGCACACTACTGATATCAGATGTTTGATACAGCATTATTGAAAATACATGATAGGCGAAAATCACTCTAATTGACCAAGCTTTAATGTATTTTAAGCCTAAAATACTGTCGCATATTTTCTCTTACATTTTAGCTCAGTGCTAAACTTAAATTATGGTACAGTTTATTTTCTTGTATAATTTTTAATTTTTTTATCGCATTTAGTATATGATAGTTGCGGAATAAAGAGTTATATTCTTAATTTAAGTTGTTAAGTTACTCGTAATTATTTATATAACAAAAATCATATTACCAAATTAGAGAAGAATCTCCGAAAATTAGAGTATTTATTTAAAAACAAACAATGTGGTATTTTTTTTCGCGTTATAAATATAATTTATTTTGTATTCAATTATAAGCGCGCACTCAATATGCAACATAATATATCTCGCAGGTAGAAATTGAGGAACGGTGTGCTCCTTTGGAGAACCTATCCTACGTTCTTTCTGCCTACCCTGGCAAGTAGGAAACAGCGTGTTAAATACTTAATTATAAAACGAATCATTGCCTTGCCGAAATATTTAACTATATTTTAATTATATTTAACGAGGCTCGCATATAATTATTCCAGAGTATTACTTACGTCAGATGTATATGCTATGTCAAATGCTAACTTTTCCAAACTCAGTTTAATTGTAATAATAACTTTCCTTTAAGACACGAAAATTCAATCGTTAGAAGTTGAAATGCGAATATTAAACATGTTTAAGAACACATTTTACTCCTTATGGAGTGTTGTTTTGTATTAAAGAGCGTAAAGCGTGTTACGTATACTGATGAGTTTGTAAAATAAATTCTTTATACGGGAAATATAATTATAATAAAATTTTATAAAGAAGCTAAATAAAGAAAAACAAATTACTCTGTTCTTAACTTCCTTAAAGAACTCACCATTCTTCTTAACTTGGACCAAAATATCCGAAGGGCTGAGTGTTTTATTTACTTACTGAAATAAAATACAATTCTATACTGCAATTCCATTCTGTTTGTGTTTAATCATAATGGGTCTACAGCACCATTACAATTACAAAATAATTCCACAATTACGTGCACTGCAAAAGGATATATTAATCAAGCTAATTATGTCAAATGTATCAAAATATCTCATTGAAGTTTTTTGCTGTGTATAGTTATTATTGTTTAAATGAATGTTTTAGGCACGAATTAATCGTCACAAAAGTGTAATTTTTTTTTATTATTTGTATGAATGTCTTAAAACTAAAATGTAATGTCTTAAAACTAATATTATTAGTTAATGGAAAAAAGTAACTAAATCATGCCTAGTTTAAGAGAGAAAATAGCTAAATAAATACAAAGGTAAACCGATTTTCAAATTTATTGTTAATAATCGTGGGTCGGTCTTAACCTATACACGTGGCACTTCACTACTATGTAAAAACTTTTTTCCACGTGTCACTTCAGTACTGTGTAGGAACTTTTTCCACGTGTAACACAAATGAGGACGATCTGTTTCCAGGACGATGCGATATGTCGATAAGTGCGCTTCATTTCGTGCACATTAATGATTCGTACAAATAATGAAAATCTTCTATTAAAGAAGAAATTACTTAAAATTTTATGGATTTGCCGTGCGGGTGCCGGGCCTATCGCGTTTTAGAATGAGGAGGTCAGAGCAGCGCCTGGGAATGGCGACCCAAGTGTAGGTTTAAACCTCCACAATCCGAGCTCTTCCCACTACCTAAACAAATTTGAAATGATTCTACCAGTGCCGCCTTCGAAGTTTGTTCTAGAAATAAATTAATAATAGTTCCAGACAGGTCGAGAGATTCGCTGTTATTCCTCTCGCCTCTACTTCAACCGCATATAAATTAAGTTTTTTTATAAGAGCTTTCACAAACAATTGATAATTTTCTGGATGTCATGTTCCTCTGTGCTCGTGCTACTGAAGTGAGAGCGTGAGTATTGACCACATCTGAGAGTACTCTACAGCCCATGAGCATATGCATTCTCAACTTGAAATTCAATTTGAAATCAACAATCTCAAATACGCTGACACCGTGCTTATAGGTTCTACGCAGGAAGGCTTACAGCAGATAGTCGACAGAGTAAACGACTGCAGTGTAAGGATTAGACTAGGGATGAATTTCTCAAAGACAAAAGTCATGGTCATTTCAAACAGATCCGATCACCAACCCGTTATCGGTGTGTCAGGCCGCGTTTTTGACAGAGTGCGCAAATATAAAAAATACTTAGGCACTTGGCTTACGGACGATTGGAATAGTGATGTGAAAATATAAAAACACGAATGGAAATCGCCCAAAGTGCATTTTTTACAATGAAAAAGGTTCTCTGTCGCCCAAATTTCAAAATCTCTCTGCGCATTCGTATTCTTCATTGCTACATCTGGCCCATACTTCTATATGGATGTGAGTCTTGGACTCTTAAGGAAAATCTCTGGAAACGGATAGAAGCTTTTGAAATGTGGACCGATAGACGTATTTTGGCAATTTCATGGACGCAAAAAGTTGCAAATGAAGTTGTACTGCGACGGGTAGGCCAATCACGTAAACTTTTGCAAATGATTAAATTTAGAAAAGTTGCATATCTAGGACACCTAATAAGATATCCAAGGTACGAATTATTGCAACTCATTATGATGGGAAAACTTGCCGGGAAAAGGAAAATTGGTCGCAGGATGATATCATGATTAAGAAACATCAGGAAACGGACTGGAATTGCGAGTGCTGCTGAACTATTTCGCCTCGAAACAGAGAAAAGTACTCTGAGCTGACTGCCAGCCTTCAGTAATTGGAGAGGCAGCCCTAAGAAGAAGAAGAAGACTCGTACGTATTAATATCAATAAACATTTGCGCTGTAACTCATGTAATGATTTTCGACTTCTTATAACGAAGTTTAAGCTAAAATATATTACTTTTCCAAAAAGTTAAATTCCTTGTATTATTATTTTGGGATTGTGTTTTAATTAACGACTTGATAAAATGAGTAAGCGAAAGTATCTTATAATATGAAGCGATGTTTATTGTCCTATACAAGGAGCATCTGCGGAAATGAATTTTAATACAATACCATTTCTCACAATAGTGTAATAAATAAAGTATACACTACATAGAGGTATAAGTTACTGATAAAAAAGTCTGGAAAATAGCCAGCAGTCAGAGATTGCACTTACTTTACTTTTGCTTTATACTTCGCTGTTGTACCTACTCAGCGACGTCGAGAAAATTTGGATTTCTTGGAATTGGAAGAGGTGAATAGAGCTTACGAATAAGTATTATGATTAATATTTGAGGCTGGTCAGATATCCAGAAAGTAAGAGATCTGAAAATTATACTCTTCTTCCTTAGTACTCCTCCTTAGTACCTGTAGCCATACGTATCTACATTACCATTACATCCAAGAATTGAAAACAACATTAGATAAGCTGTAGAACGATATGTGAATTTACTAACACAAGCTTCTGTCACTGTTGACGGCGAAAAAGCTCGAGATGCAGTAATTCAAACAAAACTGCTATCCAAATCAATAATGCCTACGTTGATCTGATACATATGGTTAAAAAAAGTCTTGACATTGTTTTTAATTATTTTTCTCATATTGCAATATGTATATTTTTATTGGCAAAAGCTTGCTAATAAATATTAATTTTCCATAAAAGTAACGGAAATTGAATAAAAAAAATGCAAAAAATTAAATAAAAATATATGCTTGTATTTTTTACGCCACTTGACACGCTTTGAAAAAAAGCCTAGTCTAGCATTGCTATTTCATTTATGCTTATATATTCTATTTTGTATATGAATATAAACTATAATTATCTTGTTTGTGCTTCATATCACTTTATTTACGTAATTAACATTGTTATTTAGTTGATAATAAAGTTTCATGGAATCTTTAAAAAGTAATAGGTATGCAAAGAATAAATCTTTCCACTATACGTTCACCTGTCCCTCTAACAAACTGCTATTATATTAAGCTTTCAGGCTTGCTACCACAAACAGGCTACATAGAAATTCGTATTCTGCTTTGTAATTACAAAGCCTATTTTAATACTCATTCAATTTCTAAAGTAAATCTGACAAATATTGTTTGAATATCAGATCCAATAGCTGGATTCGGCCTAATTAGCTTTCCTGTACAAACTGATCTAAATTTGTACAACGAATTCAAGTATTACGAAGCTTAGCAAAATGAAAGCTCGGATTTTTTAATTAATGTTTAAATACAAATCGCCTTAATGTAACCGGCGATTTAATGAATATAAAACATAATAATAATTAATAATGAGAAAAATTGATAACGTTTTCGAGTTTATATTTTATACTAGCGACCCGCTCGCGGCTTCGCCCGCTTAAATTAGCTAGATCGCGTTCGTTCTTAAATTGTAATTTGTGACGTACACATTGAAATTCTTCCATTTTCTCGTTGTTTTTTTGAATCACTCTTGTCTATTACTAAAAATCACGATCAATCAAGAAACATATAGGTACTATATGTTTCTGACATGTATATCAAAACGTATACGTATATGTAATTACCATCTCTGTTTATATAAACCATCTCTGTTTTTATTTTTCGTTTGACGTTTGAATTGCACATCATGATAAAACTATCGTATATATTATATATTGTGTAAGGCTATGAACTATTAGCATGCCAAATGTAACTCACTTCTCTTTAGAGATTTAAGTAATTTAAATTTATTAGTTTGTCATTTATTTTCCGGGAACAGTATGGAATACCGGGATAAATCTAAAATTCGGTCGGTAAGTCGGGACTATTAGCTACTACTATACAAAAATTCATAATTTCTGTTCAGTATTTTTTGCCTGATTGGAGGCCAAATAAACAGACAGAGAGACAGAAAGACAGGCAGACAGACAGACAAAAACTTTGCTGAGTGGATTTTTAGCTTCTATTATCCATATATTAACCGACCTAATCAATATTTTTATATATATATATATATATATATATATATATATATATATATATATATATATATATATATATATATATATATATATATATATATATATATATATATATATATATATATATATATATATATATATATATATATATATATATATATTTAGACTGGAAACTACTAACTCTTTACGCAGGAAGCATTCGGCAGAGAAGATTTTGTTTGCAGTTAACATTTGTCCTTAATAATCCTTTTGGTTTGTTTTAATTTATTACATAATTTTCATAAATACGTTCCTACTGACAAAGACAAAGTATCAGTTAAAATACATCTGAACATTTATATACTTACTGAAACCCAAATCCCAGTATAACATAATCTAACATAGCATTGTTTTTTATTTCACCCCACATTCAAATTTACAAAGTTACAGGAAATAATTTTTATCTGTAACTAAATGTGAAAAGTCGGCCTAATCACCAAAAGTGATCTCTTCCAGGCAACCCTGATCAATAGGATCTTTCGAGAATAGCGGGCATGATGCATTATAGAAAACAATAAATTAAATATATGTATATGTAATGACTAATGAAACTTAAATTTAAATATGGATAGAAATATAAACCTACACAAATACTATAATATAAAATACATAGAATAAACATATAAAATTAAAAAAATATAAAATTATATTGAATATACTTAAATAAATATAAATAAATAATATATAATTTACTACATTTTAAGACAGAACTTCTTTACGTTTAAATACGTTTTTTTACGTTAGGATTTTGATACGTATAGCAGTATATTTTTATTTGTAGTCATATTTTTAGTGTTATTCATATTATCTATACCTCCATTGTATAGATATTATTTGTTTCGGTTTATGATCCAAATGTTGTATGAAAGGTAAAATGTAGTTTCTCGCTTTATAAAAGTTCTGTGCGATATTCGTGAACTAGTTCCACAGTTTCCTGGTTATGTTATTTTTTCATATAAATTCAGCATAATTTTGTATTTTCTGTTTACTTCATATATAATTTTAGTACATTTATGTTTGGCAAAAGTATTCACTCAGTCTTTAGATCATTTCGTTCTACAAATACTAAGTCCAATAGATACATTACAAAAATATATTTGACTGTACACTTATTTGTGTAATTTTGTGGACACGATTCTGTTACTATTAAATATATTTATAAACTACTAGCGACCCGCACTCAGTTTCGCCCGCTTGATCTACACTATTCTTTATTCATAAGTAAAGTGAATTGCATTCGTGTAGCATAAATTGTAGTCCATATTAACATATGCTATATAGCTATAGCTATACATCAGAATAACTTCTGACTAACTCTGTTACTGCGAAGGTTCATCTAAATTCGTTCAGTAGTTTTAGCGTAAAACCGGAACAAACATCCATCCTCACCAACTTTCACATTGATAATATTACTAATAGAATAAATTTTTATTCTTATTGTTTAAATTTGAATGGGTTATTTATTATATTCAATGATATAAGGATTATAAAACAATTTTTTAAGCAATTTAGGCAACTCGTTAGTTTTGGACGTATGTGGTGAAAATAGAAAGGCTATAGCGAAATAAAATAGAACTTATAGATTGTTAATCAAGAGGACTATGTCTGACCTTAACTCAGTCTTACTGTAGTTTTATTTTAAAGTTTTAAAGCTTACATAAGCTACAAAACTATAAATAATAAAAATTGTATACGTACTTACTTTACTTAACTTCACTTTAAACTCGGATCGACAAAATTTACATAAACTATAGGTATTTTTTTATAAAATAAGACAGATAGTCAAAGTTGATGCGGTTTGTTTGATGGCCCAAATAGTTACCGGTCCAATATATGAGACTTTCCCCATATACATCTTTATTTTTTACGTATTTTCACGTATTTTTAAATCTTTCATTTCTATAGTTGTATGGGTTCAATTTCATATTTATATAAATGAAATTAGACCTTTCTTTTTCGTCATTTTTGACTAGATCTTATCAATATGATTTACAAGGAGCACGACTTCATCTGTTGAAAGCTTACATATAAAAATGAACTTTATAGCCACATCGTGATTTTTATAAAGTATTCCTTTGAGTCACGAATGAAATTTGAAAGAATTTTTCTCAATCATATATCGAGGTCGTTGCTTATCAGACTAGCCAGAAAGGTTTTTATTTATTGTTATAGCCAAGTATGACATGCTTGAAATATTTATTACATAGCCATACTTTTCGTTCAAGGTACCTTTATTTTAACCATGATTAAGCCCAAAAACGTCGAATAAAAATGTAAAATTACAAGTTTATAAACCTTTACTATAATCTATCGTGAGGGACAAATTATAATTTTGCAGTAGTCAATGAAAAGCATATGTATTTCCAATATCAGAAACATATATGTGAATAACTTAAATAATACAAAACCAATGAATAAATGTAAATAAACCGCAATTCGATGAACGAAATCCTAGGATGTTTTATGAGAGATCGGGGAGAAGTGCCTTTGATAGGGTGAAACTGCAGCGCTTTTAAAAGTTCTCTGGCCGAGGCAGATTTATAGCTAAACGCGATGTGCAACGTACGACAACAGTACACGAACACTTCTGTTACTAGTTCAACTAAGACTTTTTTAATAAATTTTATAAATTTTTACAGGCCATAACGTCGTGGCGCAGAGCTGTGGCTCTGCGCCACGCCACGCGCCACGTCTGTCTGTAAAGACGACGGTTTGTGGGTTATAGATCCCTGTGTGGGGACACGGGAAGAATTAAATATTTTCATTTTCTTTGCTCTGGCAATAAGGCAAAGCGCGGCGTTGAGTTCCGTCATTCAACACGCAATGTCTCGAAAGGCGGAAAGTTGGGAACGCATATATATATATATATATATATATATATATATATATATATATATATATATATATATATATATATATATATATATATATATATATATATATATATATATATTTATATTACTCCATATTATGGTAAAGTAGAACACATTCTATAAATATTTTTCACTTAACACGGTTTTTCCTTCCTAATTTCGTGCTGCTAAGGCACAATGAATCTTTACAATTTTACAACTTTGGCACACAAGGCTTTTCTAAGCTTTTTTATAGTTAACGTATAGGATCATTATTAATTTGCCAGTTTGAACTTAATAACCCACCTTACCATGAAAATTATGTGATTGGATATTTGTGGTTTGTGGTCGGACCATTGATAATGATGATCTCAATGAACTATTCATATACAATATAAACAAAGATAATTAATAAATCCCTATATAATATACAAACGGAAACTGACTGAATTTTCACATATAGCAAACATATTTTTTTTTGGAGTGGTATACTTTGTCTAAATTCTTACCTGTGTAACTTGTTGGGCTTTTTTTAATTTTGAACGGTTTTAAATGAATTATAATCCATATACCAAATGCAAAATTATAATATAAAAATATCAGTTGATCACTCAAAAAAAAAGATTGACTATAGTAAGAAAATAAACTGATTTATAACTTGTTAGTATATAAATATAAACAAATTATAAATAAAATATTTTGTAACTATTAACAGCAATAAATATCACCACGGGATATTTTTGTCATCTACATAACATTATTGCCGTATACTTCAATACTGTCGATAATATTATTTCAATACTTTATGTCCCTTCTTCTGTCCCACCGGATACTATATATATATACTATTATCATAAGAGATATATAAGTAAGACATTTATTGGCTATACTTTATACTGGAAGTTATAATTCAATCGATTTCCTGTGCGCTTGGTACGAAAATATTTTATGTTCTTTAGAACATAATATACGCATTATTAAAACAAAGCGTATATTTTATAGCTTTATCACGCGTTTGAACGCAGTTGTAAAGTAAGCTTATTAATAGCACTTTACAAACGGTAATTCAATTTGTTTGAATCTTTATAGAGAGTTTACAAAGTGGTATAAAGCAAATATTAAAAACGACCAATAAGGCTGATATTAGATATTAAAAATTATAATAATGATATAATCATTTAATCTATAACTATTATCTTTTAATTTACTATCATATTATTAGAATAAGGCTCACTTCACACAGCAACTTTATCAACAACACAGACGATGCTGAACAATTTTTACACAAATAAAATATATATATAAATTGGTTTACTTTGCATAGATATATAGCCATGGTATGGTAAACGCGACAGACTAGAATCTCTATTTAGAAATAATTTATCATATGTATTTTATGCAAAAAGGTAGATGTTTCTCCAGGCTCTTTAAGTTAAACAAAATATATCTATGAGCTCCGTCCCTTAAAATATAAAATATAGTCTTTAAATATTAGAAACTAGACTGTTCTCAAACTATAACCGTATTAATCATTTTGCTAAAAATACTCACTAATATTATTTCGAAATATAAGATTAATCTTCTTGATGATCATATAAACATATTTTAACCATGTTTAGAATCACAACCACAAGAGTTGTAATTTATTTCGTTCAAGAAGAACGTAGTTATTTGGATCGTTTCTTAGTAATTCGCTTATCATTATCGGAGGCGGGCCCGAGAATTGTTATCTATACCTACGTTGCGAAAGCAATATGACTTTGATTATTTTTGTCAATTTTGGTAGGTATATGAAAAATACTATACTGCTATAAATACTGTGCTATTATTATGTATGAACAGCATATATTAATAGGGTGTATTTCATATTTAATTCTCTATGTAGTGGTATGTACCTACGTAATTATGAAATTGATGTTGGCCCTAGTGTCAAGATACTAGGGCCAAAATCAATATCAATTTGGGATGTAGACATTGCTGGTTAAGGGGCGGAATTCAAAGACCTATGTCTTCACGTATTCTTAAATAATTAATTCCCCTGAGTGGCCCTCTCCATTATAGCCTTCTCATTTTTAATGCATATTTTTTTTCTGGGACGATCTTTATATGAGCGGGAGGTTATGGTTATAGGTACATACATACATACGAATCTTTACGTTTGATCCCTAGCGGGGCAGTCAGAGAGAACGGACCGCCAAACGCCAGCAGCGTCCTTGCATACCTCTTTCGCCTTGTCCACTGTCATTAGCCTCTTCATACATGCCCTCTCATGGGGGGTTCCCATGCTTTATACTTTCTGTTCGACCTTCTTCCAGTATCTTCGACACTGGGCTTTCGATATACCTTTTTTACCATTCTTTCATCACACATTCTCCCGACGAGACAAGAAAATAAATGCACAATTGAATTGAAAAAAAATTGAATTTTCTCTTTATTTTAAAACGTTTCACTGATATTTACTTTTTAGGTACATACAATAATCTGATGTAAGAAAAACCCTTATCTATTTACTCTTGGCAGTAGATTTGTTGTTGTCTGCTTGCTCAGTGGATTATGTACTTAGGTCGTGACGTATGTGTGTTCGACATGGCACAGAAGGATTTTCTTGATTTAGGTCGGACGTCTTGTGCGTCCAAAATACGATCATTTGATGTACTTGCTATTTCTGAGTTCACATATCAAACAACAATCGGATTATTTTGGGCTAAATAAACTAGTGCTAAGTAGGTACCCATGTCCTGGAAATATGGATTGCGCTATGATTCTATAAAGGAGAATGTATTGTATATTATATTTCGATATGCAGTTGAGCTATAAGTTTATAAAAGGCAAAATTAAGGCTAAAACGATGAGGTGTAACGAATACTAACTTAGATCATTTAAAAGCAGCTTTATTTTTGCGCGGTATTCCTCCATTCAACATGCGGGAAACGGTGTTAGGTGAGTGTTTTAACACTAGGCTCCCTCTGTATATATAAATAAAAGCTAGTAATTTATTGTAAAAGTCGTGCGGAGCTTGAGCACTCCGTACGACTTTTACAATAAATACTACTTACTACTCATACCGCAAATACCTAACACAGTTCAGATTAATAGTTTGTGTGTAGCTTTTGAATACATACTTTTAAAACGAGTCTTTTGACATTTAAGTTCTACCTGCATGTTAAAATGTCAAATTGTTTTAATTTTAAATGTTACCAGTCCATTATTTTTTGTGCAATATATTTCAATGCTACAAATAAACTTATCGAGACAGAGTTCGTTAAACCCTTTCAATGTGCTTGTTAACGATATGACATTTATTTATTGTAGCATTGTAAATCGCCTTTCTATATTAACAATTTTTTATCTCTATATGTTACATGCTTCGTCTGGTTGAGGAGGCAGAGAGAACGTAATAATGAGTCATTCTATCCTACGCTCCCCGTCTTTATTGACCTTAACTTAATTATTGTTCCTTAGTATATTTAATTCTTTAATATTTTGTCTTGTAAGCTTTACACAAATAATATTTTTTTTTTTATAAAAGTGACATATTTTATTTTATTTTATGAAGCACATATAACTTTTTTAAAAAGAATTGATTGAATTATTGAATCATTATCGTCGTTGTTAATAACAGCATTCAAAACGTATGAAATTCTCTTGTAGGCAATATATACACAAACATTTTTCGCATCAGTGCCACTTGAACGTACCAATACTACCTATAGTACTTCAAACAATCAACATTACTTTCTATTTGACTTCCCACGTCAAAAATAAAGCAAAATTGAAACGTCACGAGGAAATATTTCTGATATCAACGAGGCGCGATGCGCTATGGTCGGTGGTTCATATCTTGTTTAAAAGAACATTTGTATTTATCATAAAGTACCATATTGGCGGAGTGGAGGAACATCTGACTGTAAACAGATCACACACAATACACAATACATAAACAGAGTTTCGAAAATTGGGCGGAAAGTGAGGAGCAGATTATCTTGATACCTGGTTCCCTCTGCCTACCATGCTGTACGAGATAATACACCGTCACCGATAGTACCGTGTCTCTTGGCAACCATTACTATTTATCATAAAGGTGTTACAAAAACACGGCTATATATATATTTATTCACATTAAATTAAAAGCAGAGAGGTATGTCACGTAACGTTAAGCTCTTTTGTAGGGGTACATGCAAGCGTAATATATGAAAAATATTTGTAACATGACCTTGGTCCAGTGCACTTGTACTTGTATATTCCTTTGACTCTACAAAGTTACTCATTAATTATCGTATTGTAGAAATTCCATTCAGTCGCAATGCAAATAGCATTTGCTTTGAAAATTTTACTATAATATACCACCTACTCCTAATTTAGGTCGTACTATTTATGTTATAGCCGTGCAATACAGAACAATAGCAGTCGACGGCGATATTGACCTGGAAACTTCATTTAAACCTACAATTAACTTGGACGTGGAAGTAACTTAGATTATGTTTTAAATTATATTACACTTATGTATCTATTTAGCGCCATTGAAACGTATCTTTATTACAATTGTCAAGGTTATATAATTATAGTGTACCTATGTCGAAAACTTGTTTTGTGTGAACTTCGCGATCTCTCCATGCAGCACCAAGTCTCTTAGCGCTCTACATTAGATGTCGTCATAGTAATATCATTCATGGCAAACAAATGTTTCCTACCTATTGTTTTATTATGCTTTAAAGTATCCAATATTATTATATGATGAAGCGCGGCGTTGAGTACCGCCACTCAACACGCAATGTCTCGAAAATTAGGCGGAAAGTGGGGAAATAGCGTAAAGCTATATAATATAAAAACTTTGTCCATTTAACTGACTAACATTATGGATGAAAAATATCCATATGTAGTTCCGATAGAACAATGACATTATCGTCATATACCATAAACATCCAAGGCCTCATATTAACACGCTCTAATTATCACAGCGAATTTAGGGCAACTATATAAATAATTTGCCCAGCGAAAGCATTATAATAGTGATAGCGTCATAAAAATTATGATTATTTAACAGTAAATATCGGCTGTAATTATTTTAAAAAAAGATATATAATTTAATGACTACATACAAATATACTTTGTATGTTATAGGTAATTAATAAAAAGTCGGTCAAGTGCGAGTAGTACTCGCGCACCGAGGTTTTCATATCTATTTCATGATTGTAGGTATTTCGCTGACGAAATATTTTTTTTTAATTTTTAGTGTTTGTTATACGGAAATACATAATTTGTGAAAATTTCAGCCTTCTAGCTATCCCGGCTTATGGGATACAGGTACAGGCAGACAGATTGATAGCGGAGACTTAATAATAGGATTTCATTTATATCTTTTAGGAACCTTTACCTATACAGAATTGAAGTTGTAGCTAATGAAACATTATGCTTCCTAGTGACGAACGAGTAGGTACAATATTAATGGTGTAAAATATATTTCATAAATTTCTAAACTAATATAACATCCATTAAAATAGACTGTAAGCTATTTAACACGTTTGGAAATTCCACAAGGCTTTTCAACATTATTACGTAAATGTGATGGGATTTGAATAGTTCCGTAAAATATTGATTTTATATTCCTGTTAATATCTAGTTATCTAATCATCTAGAGTTAGCTTAGGTAAATTATTTAGGAAATTATTCTCAATTTTATTCTCAATTATTGTCAGGCAACAATGACCTGGATTCGTATGGAAAAGGGAGAAGGAGTAGGTAGGTAGTGTGTGATAGGTATCAAGTGTCTTAGGTGTCTAGTATCTTAGGTGTTTAAGTAGTGTTTTAGTGTCTTAGGTACCTACCTAACTTGCTATTGTAATATAAAACATAAAGCTATCAAAAATGCTTATTTTAAATCTTTATCACGAATTAATTTTTATATTGAACTCGATATTTTAAATGTTATTTTTTATTGAAATACTTTATTTAACATTGAACACTAATAACAATTAAATTTATTTGCAGGTAAGTCAACAGGACGAGGCAAGTGACATTATGCTCGATGTACTTTGTATAGTGAAGGCGGTCCACATTGAATGTCACTTGTACTTACAGTTCCGCATGTCCTTGCCAACAGGTAACACAACCTATGCTAAATAACAACTCTCACTCGCGTTTTACTTTTACGTGTTTAATCCTTTTGTCATTTAATCGTTATTTATTAATATTTATTCACGATCAAATTTTTTTTTCTGTATAAGTATATTCAAATTAACTAACGAATAATATTTTTATTTATTTATATAAGTTTTTATATCATATTGCATTCTCTCCAAGTGTTCTCTCGTCTCCAAGGAGTGAAACAAAGTGACATGGGAATGAAAGTGAGATAAATTGCTAGCTATACGCAGATGATGCAGTGCTGATTGCATCATCAGAATGCGAGTTGCAGGTCATCATTTTGAAAGACGAGTGTAAAAATAATGGTCTAAGCCTGACAAAGGTTCTCGTATTTGAAAGAGACCAAGAAAGTACGGAATGCAAGATTTTGTGAGAGGAAACTTAATAGAACAAGTGAATGAAGAAGTATACCTAGGAAGTATGTTAAGTATAGATGGACGATACGAAATGGACAGTAACAGAATGAGTTGTACCGGCGAAACGTCAGTGTAGCTGCACGGTGAGCCGTACACAACGCAGTTCTTGTGCTGACGCTGTTAATTGGCAGTGAAACGTGGGTATTTTAGAAGAAGAATGAAAGAAAGATGAACGCTGTGGAGATGCGATCTCTTCGGAGGATACGCAAGTCAGCTTAACTGACCGAATAAACAACGAAGAGATTCACAAAATGGTAGGTACCAGCGAGGAGGTCATAGTAAGAATGAAGAAGAACGTGCTCAGGTGGTCTGGGCACGTCGTCAGAATGAGTGATGAAAGAATGGTAAAAAAGATATTTGAAGCAAAAGTGAATGGTAAGAGAGGTAAAAGGAGACCTTGGTTGACCTTCGAAAACACAGTGTCGATGATACTGGAGGAAGGTCACGTAAAAAGCATGAGGATGTCGCGGAGAGCATGTATGAACAGGTTAATGACGATGCGAAAGAGGGACCGCAGCGTTTGGTGCTCCGTTCTTTTTGACTACCCCGCAGATAAAGCGTGAAGATATGTATGTATGTATGTATGTATGCATGTATGTATGTATGTATGTATGTATGTATGTATGTATGTATGTATGTGTGTATGTATGTATGTATGTATGTAAGTGTGTTTGTAGATACCGTGTATGTTTTTGAAAATATTTTCTTTTTAGTCTTTATAATATTTAAAGTATATTTTATATACGATATTTAAAAATATTGTGATAAAAACATCTCGAGTGGGGAAATAAGTTTTTTAATTAATAATAATAATAATTTATTTTATAATAAAGTGCGGTGGTGAGTTCAATCTCGTAGCCAAGTCTCGAAACGGAGGATAGAGTGTTTAACACGATATATTCTCTAGCTTTGAAGTTATACGGGATAAAAAATGAAGCTTAAACTATTGAAAGGATTCAAATCAACGTCTTACGAGTATCTTCCATTTACTAAGGTTACTACTTTGAACTTGCTTTTTTCTTCCTTGACAAGGAAAAGTAAAGAATACGTATATCGTTATAAATGAAAATTTAACTTATATCTATGCGAGTATCTAAAGCACCTATTGTTTATTATACACGAACTAAATTGTAGTTTCAGGTAAGGTCAGGCAAAACACATTAGCAGACTTCAGAACTTTATTTAACTGAAATTATTCATACTATAAACTATGATAGTTAAAGCCCCTAAAATATCATTTGAAAGTTTTCTTTAAGTTATAAATTTAGTGTATTAATTAATTAGAGTAATAACTTTATTGTGCGTGAGAACTTCGTCTATTTGGTATTAAATTCTGACAAGATATAATATTTAGCCCAAAGTTAAAATCTTTAATAGGTACACATACACACGTTGTCATTATAATGAATTTAAGAACACTGGATTGACACTACTGGATGTTTTAAGCTTAAACATATTTATGAAATCGCTATCTTTATTTAATTCATCGAAAATCATTCACTCGAAAATAAACAGCATAAGCGGATTGACCTGTACTTTGCTCTCCTGATAATAATGTTCTATCAACTAAGGCCATTGAAAACACATTAAACTTGTTATTGCTTGCACCATTTGCATATAAAATGTTTTGTTATAATTCTCTTTTGAAAAATTGCCCACTTCGGTGCTTTTGTTGTGGTGTCTGGTACACATGTTGGTTGTAGAATAGGTCTACTCGGGAATTTTTCTATTTAAAACATAGTTTCGTGTCCTGGAATTGATTACACAGTGTCTGACTGTAAAGACGACGGTTGTGGGTTCGATTCCCTCTAGGGGAGAATTAATCATTTCATTTCTTCGCTCTAATAACAAGACGAAGCGCGATGTTTAGTGGCGAAACTGAAAATTTACCCTGCTATATGCGGGAAATATTGTGAAGTTATTTATTTAGTTCACTACACGATATTTCATATATATATATATTAATCGACGACAAGGTTGGTCGAATTTATTGTGTTGCCATATTATTATAATCGTTACCAATTACTAAAAACCAAGTATTCTATTTTAACTTTGTTTAACAATGTGAAAGAAGCGTAAGTTGATCTTATGACATTAAACGTATAAGAAACTTATCCATCTTAACCTTGTCCAATGTTTATTGAGCAAGTTGATTAGACGACTTATAATAAAAAAGTTATTTGACAAAAACAACATTAAATGAATGAATCTACGATATGTGTGAGATAAAAAATATATTTGGGATTTTAATCTGCACTTATTTCAACTAAGTTAGTTAAAATTGGTATTCTTATTTGATTCAGCATTTTGTAATTATTTTAAATGTTGAGAGCGATATAATGAAACTTGTATATACATGATTTCTTCGGTAATTTATCTAGAAACATTAATATTAATCATCATCATCAATCAATCATCATATAAAACGTTCATATACGTTACATTCAAATACAAATAACACATGAGTATATTAGATAAGTTAATAAAGTTTTTACATATATATGAAACAGAGTAAATTTAAAAACAATAATAAAACATACATATATATATATATATATATATATATATATATATATATATATATATATATATATATATATATATATATATATATATATATATAGATATATATATATATATATATATATATATATATATATATATATATATATATATATATATATATATATATATATATATGATTTTCATTTCCAATTATGTACATATATAGAAGGTACACATACACGGCCAATATAAAAAATATATAGTTAAATGTTTTTATTGATTTTATATAACAATTGAATATTGTTAAGCTCGCTTATAATTTAATTAGTCAATTCGTCAGAATTTACTCAAAAATATTCAAAGCCATGATAAAAATAATAAAAAATAGCATAGCATATCTTTGCATTTTGTGGGATTTAAATCGCAGTGAAGTGAAATGAAACTTAAATCGAATTAATTTAATCGACTAAGCTATGACATTATTGTACCACATAGTAGGTACTTCAGACGATTTGTCGATTGTAAGTCGATATTCTTATCACTATTTTATTATGAATTCTTTATAATAAACAGATTAAACAATATTTCACCTCGCCCCACTTTATATTTCAATTTAACCATACTAAAAGACAAAGATAACTATTTGCCAACGTCTAGGCTTATCTAATCGTATTTATATTATTTACCGAGTGATTACTGTACATATATGAAAATTGACTCATATTAATAAGTAATACTAATACAAATAGTACTTAGCAAATAAATGAAATTAATAGTTTTAATAGCTACGGGGACACATCACGATATTGAGATTGTTATATATCAACGGTGTTTGAATATCGCCGGTTCAATTAAACAACTTTTTCTACAGATTCCATACTGTAATTCACATTTTATCATAAATAATTTTATAATAATATTTTTATGTTATTCATATATCACTTAAAGTAAATCCTGAATCTGATCATATCATGTGTTCCATGTTAGGCGTTGACACGTTTATATTTATGTTTAACACCTACTTACAATGGCGTATCACTGTGACAAGTCTATTTCATATCGTTCGACATCAAAATTCATGTTCTACAGTATCCACACTATAGGCCTGATCTGATTAATTATATAATGTCGCATTATGCATATACATTACGTAACTTGCAGTTAAGAAATAAGTATAAATAATATAAAATAAGTATAAAAGTTTGTATAACATATTTTTTTAAATTTATTTTATATGTTTAAAATGATTGATTGATTTAAAATAATGCTTTACCGACCTATTTAAATATACTATTACTATTTTTCATATTAATACGGGTATCTACTAAACACTATATTAGAAGGTTTCTGAGTAATTACTTGGCGTGGTGTGCGAAATCTGTTGTTGTTTCACAAAAGTTCAAAACATGTGAAGAATTTGTAGGTTTCACATCTTAAGAGATGTGAAACCTTGGTAAACAGAGAATACCTAGTGTTAATACACTCCGTTCCCCACTTTCCGCCAAACCACGTCGGCCTATAGTATATATAGTTAAATTATTAGTTAAATTTTTGGCTTGTACTATAATTTATAAATTCCTTTTAGAATATTGAAATTATTATCACGCCAGACGCTTATCAAGAGCTTATAATTAAAGACCCCAAAATTTCGTCTTGAATATTATATATAAATGTGCATATGTTATATCTATATGCCTGTATAAGTGCCAGCTTATCCGAAACAGGCGTCGTTAAATCCTCGCCGAGCGATCTTGAAGCCACTCTCAGTCCTTTAAGCTTTTGCGCCCTTTCATTTACTGCTTTTTGGCTATTCCCTTTTAACTTTTTCAACTTTAAGTATTCAGGTATATGTATGATAAGAAAGTTAAGAAATATAAAGGTAAATAAGTGGCGAACAATTTTATTGCATACAAGCTTATTCCTATTTTTTTGTAGTATTGCTAGCTGATAATCAATCTGCCATTGAGAGCACGAGTCCCAAATCTATGAATATTTGTTAACATTTATCTATTTACAAAGCTGCGTGGATCGTGATGCGTACATGCGGGAATTTCGACGTAGCTCGTTAAGAATTGGTTGATTAACTAGTTCGCTTAGAGTTCAGATGTTATAGAATAGACGCAGGTTGGAGTATCGATACGTCGAAATCGATACACTAGAGCCCGTGTAAAAATAAAAAATAAATCTGATTTACAAATATTATAGAAATTTAATACTTTTTATTGATTATTATGATTGTAGTACAACGGGAAATACAAGTTATAAAATTTTACAAACTTAATACTCGTATTTACTAGTATTTTGTTTGAAACTAACTACAGAAAGAAATTTGTAATGCATTTGTAGAATTTTGTAGAATTCCAATTTTTCGGAAATTTTCCATATTTATACAGTAAGTCCTTGTTAAATTTCCTAATTCTAGATCAACGGGAAGTAGATACCCTATAGGTTTTGATTGACGCATTCTATACAAAATGTGGCAAAAAAATGCCGGATGCAATCATCAAGTTTCTTCATTGACTTTGATTTTTTCTATGTTCGAAGGGACTTGACCTGGATATTACGAATAATATAAGCTTGATACCTCCACGGTATCTTGAGAAAAATGGTCTTAACAGAGGGTCTGACAGATAGATTGATGGATAACAAAGTGATGACATAAGGGTTCCGCTTTTTCTTTTGAGATATGGAAACTTAAAAATAGATTGGTATTCTATTTAATTTGAGATTATATACCATATTTGGAAAGACGTCGGTCAAGCACGCGGGAGCTTGTTGCTGTGTGTACTCCAGTCGCCGAGAAGATAACAGGCTTCACTTCAATGCCACTAATCATAATTAGCTAGTAATTATTTCTGTTAAAATATGTTGTTGTATCAACTAATTATGGAGTAATGGCGTCTTTACTCTGTACTAATACTATAAAGCTAAGCAGTCCTTAATAGGTACTTGCTTGGGGTGAATTATTTACGCTTTGTCCCTAGCGGGGTAGCCTTGAATTGAAACCGTTATGATTAATAAGTTCAAATTCATTAAGAGGAAAATTGATATCAATATTATGTTTCTTACATGAGATTTCTTATATCGATAATAGACAAAGCGTGGTATTGAGCCCTACATACACAGTCCACACTATGTTTAAGTGGAAAATGGCGAATGTAGATACTGATCACTACACTCTCTGTTTACACTACAAAATTCCAAATACTTTAAATTTATTTCTACACTCACTTCATACAGAATTTCTTAGTATATATCAGACGATTTATCAAAGTTATTTAATCATATTTACGTTTCGACTCCAATACAAAATAAGTTGATCAAACGCTAAACGTTCAGAGCTCGAGGCGATTAGTTCGATGGGTCCTTGAAACTTAAAACATTCATCGAAGGACGACTGATACTTAACTATGTAGTTCAAGATTATTATTGACAGTATGTACACCAAAAACTATGTAGTACACATTAATCTGGATATTGTATTAGTTAGTCTATTGTTTGACTACGTATAACTAAATAAGTTTTGTATCAAGTAAATAACTTTACTGGCAACTTACCAACGTATTTATCTTTTATATTTTCAAGAACGCACTGTAGGTGCACGTCACTTGAAGATTATTAAAAGATCGCGCTTTGTCGAAAAGTCCAATGTCACGCTTGTAATCTATCCAAGGAAAAATCCTTATAATAAATTTTTCATTTTAATACAATTTTTTATGGGATTTAAAATCATAATTGTATTTAAAAAGAATATATTTATTATGTTCTTATTTTATATATACTGTTTAAGAATATTTTGTTACTTTAATTACAATGATAATCGATAGAAACATATATATATATATATATATATATATATATATATATATATATATATATATATATATATATATATATATATATATATATATATATATATATATATATACATATATATATATATATATATATATATATATATATATATATATATATATATATATACCATATTTGGAAAGACGTCGGTCAAGCACGCGGGAGCTTGTTGCTGTGTGTACTCCAGTCGCCGAGAAGATAACAGGCTTCACTTCAATGCCACTAATCATAATTAGCTAGTAATTATTTCTGTTAAAATATGTTGTTGTATCAACTAATTATGGAGTAATGGCGTCTTTACTCTGTACTAATACTATAAAGCTAAGCAGTCCTTAATAGGTACTTGCTTGGGGTGAATTATTTACGCTTTGTCCCTAGCGGGGTAGCCTTGAATTGAAACCGTTATGATTAATAAGTTCAAATTCATTAAGAGGAAAATTGATATCAATATTATGTTTCTTACATGAGATTTCTTATATCGATAATAGACAAAGCGTGGTATTGAGCCCCACATACACAGTCCACACTATGTTTAAGTGGAAAATGGCGAATGTAGATACTGATCACTACACTCTCTGTTTACACTACAAAATTCCAAATACTTTAAATTTATTTCTACACTCACTTCATACAGAATTTCTTAGTATATATCAGACGATTTATCAAAGTTATTTAATCATATTTACGTTTCGACTCCAATACAAAATAAGTTGATCAAACGCTAAACGTTCAGAGCTCGAGGCGATTAGTTCGATGGGTCCTTGAAACTTAAAACATTCATCGAAGGACGACTGATACTTAACTATGTAGTTCAAGATTATTATTGACAGTATGTACACCAAAAACTATGTAGTACACATTAATCTGGATATTGTATTAGTTAGTCTATTGTTTGACTACGTATAACTAAATAAGTTTTGTGTCAAGTAAATAACTTTACTGGCAACTTACCAACGTATTTATCTTTTATATTTTCAAGAACGCACTGTAGGTGCACGTCACTTGAAGATTATTAAAAAAAACGCGCTTTGTCGAAAAGTCCAATGTCACGCTTGTAATCTATCCAAGGAAAAATCCTTATAATAATTTTTTCATTTTAATACAATTTTTTATGGGATTAAAAATCATAATTGTATTTAAAAAGAATATATTTATTATGTTCTTATTTATATATACTGTTTAAGAATATTTTGTTACTTTAATTACAATGATAATCGATAGAAACATATATATATATATATATATATATATATATATATATATATATATATATATATATATATATATATATATATATATATATATATATATATATATATATATATATATATATATATATATATATACATATATATATATATATATATATATATATATATATATATATATATATATATATATATATATATATATATATATATATATATATATATATATATATATATATATATATGTATATAGTCCGATATTTTTTATATGCGGGCGAGACAGTAATTTAATTAGATCTATTCAACTATCCGTATTAGATCTATTTAGTTTCAAAGAATTTTAGCTCAAAAATAGAAGAACTTTTGTTTCTTTACTTTTTATACGACATCAACGTAGGAAAAGCTACAATATCGTTTTGGGGCATAGTTTATTTCAAATGGATGAACTATTGTGTGTAGTATTTTTTTTACTAAATTTTGTCTTAAATCCGGAAATTGGACAAATTATATAACCATTATTTTGTTTAAGTAATAATAACATTGCCTTGTTTTTTATTAATGAGCCGAAACAGCTTAAACTACGCTGTTTTTTTTCTACTATTGTCCCGGATATAGCAGAATAAGCAGAGAGAACTATCAAATCTCCGTTCTGGTGTAACTTAATGCTTTGTTTGTGTTGTCATAGGGGGAATACGAAGATTCATTTCCTCGAGGGAAATCCCACTTTGTCACGAAAATTTGACTTTGTTCATAAAAAACTAACTTTCTTATAATAATATATATATTTTTTATTGTTATTATATAACACATGTTTTAAATTATCATAATATTATTAATTTAACGTATCGTTATATTACTAAAGTTTTGTATATAATACTAAAGTAAAATTGTCATTGCCACAAATACGGTATCTTGTGTATAATTGAAAACTTTTGTTTCTGCCTGAGATCGTTATCACAGCAATGATTAATTGATACTCGAAGTTTCGCCGACGCTTCTTTGTATATGAGCTACTGAAACTTGGAAACAACCATCTGTGATTATTTACTAGTCTACTAAGAAATAATTAATCGGGATTGTCATTTTTAAAGTGTTTTCCCATACTGAGAAAACATAAATATTTAGAAATATACAAATCACTAATGACAAAATTAATAATTTCGCCATAGCTCGATAAGAACATATGACTTAATTGGCGACGAGCGCTTGGATGTCTTCGCGAGGCAAGGGTTCAAATCCTACTATGTTTAAATTTTTATACATTTCTACATATAAAATAATTAGTATTATATATACTCGATGTATGTAGGTATAAGAAATACGAGTCAATATAGTTTATTAGCAGCAAAAAAGCTGGGATTTTTTTGGGATTACATTTAAGAAATTTCGTAGTTACAAGGACTTTTTCTTATAAATGAGAAATGTGTAAGTGGCTGTAAAATGTTAATCTTATATAATCTTACAATATAAATAAAAAAATATTTCAAATGACTATAGTAAGTAAGCAAGCGAATTAAAAATTTGTTTTTGAGTTAAACTGAGTAGATTAAGGCAACGTTACAAATACTAAACAAATACTTATATAAATTAGCCAACAAGGCTGTTCATCATTAAATATTTTATGTTCTCACAGCTTAATCGTAGTAAGTTTTGTAGCGGAGAAGCAAATAAATGAGCTTAATTATCGACAATTACAAGTTGGCCAGACAGGACGAGGATGCTCCTAATAGAGCATCGAGTTATATCAGTGCCATTGACTGGCATTAATTATTCAGCTGCTATACTAATTAGTGGTCATCTGTTTAAAGCACGCGCCTGATAAAATACGGCACGCTTTATTGTGATATGTGGTGAAATTTTATATGATACATAAAAGGGAATTGTACATATTTTATTTTATTTATACGTGTGGTTGCTAGTTTTATATACATATATACCGCAATTTCATTTGCGTGGAGTATGAAATGTATTTTTTTAAAAATATTTTTTTTCCATTCTCGTTGGAATATCGGGAAATCTTCTCCTATCATTCCTACACTCCCCAAGGACCCTATACCCTATATATTTTTTATTCCTTGTTTGTTTTTTTTGTTACAATTATTGTAATAAAATTTGTTTTATATATATATATATATATATATATATATATATATATATATATATATATATATATATATATATATATATATATATATATATATATATATATATATATATAATAATTGCATGGTATGATAGTCTGAACTGCATATATAATCAAGTAAGTTGGCAAGTTTGCTCTACAAGTTTCCCTCCTACCTTGTTCCCAGGAGATCCCTTGTTTGTAAAACTATTGTAGGGCCTTGTGTTACGCTCGGCCTGACCTCTGTAATTCCTTTTTAGGTTTCACATATATAACGAAAATCCTCATTGCTTTCTTTTATTTCTAACACATTATTTCTATTTACATACATGTTATTCTTATATAACATCTGTAAATGAGTCTTTTGTGGATTCGATATATAATATTTATTTATATATAATATTATTTTCACTTATTTTCTTCTGGGAAGACAGTAAGCGTCGAGCTCGAGCGAAAACCACGGATCAATGGAGTAGATACTAGGTTCTTGCTGCTTACCCGGGAATTATACGCAGGATAAAGATATAAAAATATAAAAAACTATTTATTTTTTGGAGTATTTTCAAATTTTTTTCTATGGTTAGTTTAAAACACACAATTAATTGTTCTAAAATCAAAGTTGAACTACATTCGCTTCATTAAATATAAATGACAACAACATTAATCTATTGCATTATACTTGAGCAATCTTTGAACCAATTTCCTTTATTTGTATAGTACCTACAATCTACTTACTTTATAAGTTCTTAGAAATAGTCCCCAATTTCACTGTTCGTTTGATATTACGAATGAGCTTCTCATTAGTTTCTTTACCGCTTTTCTTATCAGCAAGAAAATGTTCTGGCTGAAGAATCCTAATAAATTGTCACTTTTACCAAACATACTCGAATAAAAATGTATAGCCTATACACATTATATTATTGGGTCTTTGTCAGAAACAATAATCTACTCCTCGTATGACCTACTTTCAGTGGGGGAAAATATTTGTCTTAATATATAGGGAACCAATTAAGGTAGTTCCTTTATTGTGTTCAAGTTTTATTATCATGTTCTAATGAAAGACTAGCACTCCACTCGTGGTTTTGCTCGCGTTATTTTCGATTTTCCCATGAGATATTTTCTCGGTGTTAAAAAATAATGTATGTTATCAATACCAAAAATATATGTTTTTTGTTTTCACCAAGAGTTTATATTTAATAAGATAATTTTAAATATAAATTTTCACATTTCTGTTTAAAAATAACAAAATTTCAAACAAACATAACTTTTTTTTAACTTGTATGGATTTTGTGAAAATCCTTTGCTAAAAAAGCTCACATACAAAAAACTTATCGGAAAAATTTCATATATATAATAATATTCTCTTTGTAAGAATTTTCAATATTCATGAAATTCATGAGAGAAAATAAAAAAAATGATGTCAATTTATTAATAAATTTTATAACGTATTGATCAGTTATCGACGTACACTGTTTCAATTCAACATTTAGAAAGGATATAAATAGTTTCTTTATGTATTAAATGTTTTTGTTTAGCAAAAACGTCTTGGCTGTTCTCCTGAGTGCTCTCCAAAACAAGAGTCGTTAGCGAGCGCGTCACTATACCAGCTTTAAAAATTTAAACGTCACCTTTTTGCATTTTATTTGTTTTTTGTACTTTAATATAAATCAAAATATTTCTATATTTCCTATTTTGTACTCAGTCGTTGAGAGCTTGCTTTGTTTACTTTTTTGTTTGAAGTAAAAATAGTTTTTTTTAGATACATGTATGAAGTTCTTTGTTAACGATTTTTTTCTTTTTCGCTACTTCAACTACCTAGTGTACTGTGAGCCTCGTTAGTGTACCTATGGCACTATAAAAATTAAATAATATATGCCTTTATAGCGCTGCAGCTTGAATTTACGGACTCAATTTTTTTGCTCCTACTGTTATTAATTGAAAAAAATACAATAATTTATGATGAAACACTGTATATATTGTTATTTTTTAATTATTATTCATGACGCTGTTCTCTTTGGTTGTATATTACAATATAATTCAAAAGCACAAATCATTTTCATAATGAACAAAGTTGTTCTAGGATGAGATTTAATTATTAATTAGATGATGACTCCCTTTCCTGTCTCCCTATCGGAAAACACTTTGACATGGGTAAATAGTAATCGTGATTTACGACAACGGAGTAATTTAAGTTAAATTCCCCTTTAATGTCTTTGAACTATCATTAACAAGGGAATTTTGGGATCGCTGTGCATGTCTGCCCAATAGTTTACTTGCTCTGTACTTAGTTAATGAGTTTAGAGGCACATGCTTCCTTTATACCCTGTTCGTAATGTCGCTGAACATCTTGGATGTAGCTTTGATATTTGAAGCTTGTAATGTATATTATATACAATATTCTTATCGAAAACTAAGATAACTATCTAAAGACTAAAGTAATAGAATATTAACTCTGTTTAGGAATTTTATTTTAAATAAGAACAAAAGTAACTTTTATTTTTGTCATAAAAGTATTTTTTATAAAAGTATATTTTAAAAGCTATTAACATAAATTTTCCCTTTGAATCTATAAAATTTACATTTATAGCTAGCTAGCTGTATTTAGTGATTAATTGTAGCCGAGTCATAAATTTAAAGAGGGACCATTCCATTTACATACTATCTCAAATACCTTTTAAAATTAAATTGTAATTTGTTATTTCTCACGAAAATTTCGTTTCGTTAGCATTCATGCTTTTGCAGAATCTTCCGTAAAACTCGTAAAGTTCTGTAACCACGCGATCAAATAGACGAAAAAAATTTAATGAAATTGAAAAATACTCGAAAATTATTATTTACACGGCTTCTTATTGAATGCTATTTATTATATAAGAATTTTAAATGTTTTATTTTCTTATGATCCAGTATTCTACTATTCATTTTCTCAAGTCATAAATAATTTTTATTTAACTATTTACTTTACAACGAAGACTTTGATGTTAATACATTTTGTATTGTTTAGTTTATATAAAGCACTTAAAATTATAGGTAACTAAGGTATTATTAGGTACTAAAGTAGCACAACTTTGCCCGATAACATTATTATGATGTCATGTAATTTACATACATTTTATTAATACAAATATATTTTATTGCACAACAACAATCTGACTTTATTACTTAAAGCGAACTTCTAGGCAACGCGACCTTTTCATATCGAATTGTACAAGCTGGGTGCTGTATACAATAAGAAATTACATCTTAAAAACATCAAATTATTATTTATAGTGGACATCTACTAAACTACTCCGTTTATATATCTAATACAATTGAGTTGTGTCAGATAAAAAAAAATGAATAGCTGCAATATATCGGTCTGTTAACTGCACGGTATCCTTCAAGTTCAATTACACTTTACAAGTATATTGAAAGAGGTTCATCGGAAATCTGCCGCCAAGTTATTTCCTTTAAGAAAATGGCGGAAATAAAGGTGGCAGGGGGAATGACGATATTTCTAGGTACATATTGGAATCTATGTGGAAATACAACGTAATTCAACTTAAGTCAGTTGCTATGAAACTAATGTACGTTTAAAAATATTCTTTTCAGCTTTCTGCTTTATCCCTATTGCTAAATAGCAAGATAGGCAGAGACCAATTGTCAAAACACTCGGTTTTCTGCTTTCTGAGCCAATTAGAGACGTAGCATGTTGAGAAGCGGAACTCAATTTCTCCTAGAGAATCCAAAACCATTGCGTTTACAACCTGAGACTCCCAATGCGATACGACGGCTTCGAATTTTATATCACTTCAAAAATATTTATTAACATGACACTTATAGAACTGAATGAATTTATTTCTGTTGACTCTTGCTTTGATAAAATTAATTGGTGTGTAACGTTTAATTGTACGTCATTTTAAAATGTTATTCCAACACTATATGTACTTACAAAACGTACATGTTGAACAAGGACGATATTTATTACTGCAAAAAAATGGCGTTAGTATGTACATATATACATATACATACATATATACACATATATACATATGAAATGTCAGATTCCTAGAAATGCCTTACAGGTAAAACTCAGCTGGCTGGGTATTTGGCACATCGTCAGCATTGTGATAGTAAAATTTTATTTTTTTATTTTTGGTTTTGTTGCTGCTAATGTTAATGCTGTTAGCCCTATTGGCCTAGACAATAACATCGGGTGGGCAGGTACTTTGTCCCTGAGAAGTACCAAGCATTACGTAGCTGCTCGAGAGGAGCCATCCCCTGCGAGGCTCGGACGTTAGCTTGCGGTGGCCGAGCGGATGGGACGTTCCCTATTCTAAACAATCCAGCCGCGACTTGAAGACGCGACTGGACAAAGACTATTCTAATTCTAAGGGAGCTACGAATTTTGGTAGCGAAAGCATAAGCCGCTAGATTCTCTCTATCTATCTTGCTATGTTGAATCTATCCATGATCCTCTATACATTAATGTACAATAAATAATATGTTCAAAAGCGCCATCAGTAAATAAAACAAAAATAAAAGCATAATATTAAATTTTACCTTACGAAGCCCCCACATTTAGCGCACAAGCCCGTATAACTGATTACAATATTGAGTTTCTCGACTAATATAATCAGGCTACGCTGCTACAAAATAAAATTATAATGGGCATTTTTAATGTAAAAAATAAATTTCATAATTTTATGTTTCTCCGGCATACAGCAGGATGGACAGAGGAAAGCTAGTGTTAAAACACTCCGTTCTATATTTTCCGGTCAATTTTCAGACATTGCTGGTTGAATAGCGGGACTCACCGCCGCGCTATGTAATGCGCTTCTTATCGTAAAGATAAAAAAATATATCAATGAAAATTTTGTATAGACGTTGATTATTTTTAAGGAAATGCCTGCAAAATAGAAATAGGTTAGAAGACACTACAATATTTATGATAACAGCGTGCATGAGAGTGATAAAATGTCTAGGATGTGGCCCAGTTTATTAGCAAGTGGTGTTTAATACAATAAATAACTTAAATCCATTATAGTGCTGTATAATTTGAAAACAACGGTTTTCAACAAAATAAACGTTATTTATTATTGTTTTAGTGAAAATTTTTTCTAATGTTTTTATATAGAGGTGATAATAATAAAAATTTGTGATGGCGTTTGAATATATGGTTGAATTGGTTACAACGTACATATAGAAAACGACAGATGCCTAACGAATTATTTATATAAAATTTCAATATGTTGTAAACACTAAATGAAACTTGCTATTTTAATAAAAATAATAATGTATTATTTAAGAATTACTATAAGATATTGTAATTATATACGTATAAGAATGGTTGTATTGAATAAAAGCGGAACGCTCGCGGTTGCGGCAGGAAATTACGCGGCACATTTGGACGTTGCGCAACTTAAACATCATTATTTCAAAAACCTCTTCATATTTCTAGTATTTTATATTATTTTACATTTTTTTTAAATAAACGAGAACACTTTAATTTATTTTAAGATGACATTTTAACGACAGGTAAGCGTTAATGAATTCACTTTTAATTCTTGTTTGATTTTATACGTAGGATTTACTACTATGATTATATTATATTTTGAAATAATTAATTGAATACTGATATGCTATATTTTAATACGTTTTACATATATACATCATATTTTATTATAATAACTGATATTCTTTTATTATTGTCATAAGGTAACTTCGTAAAATTTGTCATATAGAAGGCTTACATTAAATGTTTCACCAGCCGCACTAAAAGTCACCATAGTACAATCTAGCTAGCGTACCTACAAAGTACAGTACAGCTAACATAAGACAAGACGTATTTATTTCGAATGAAATTTATAAAGACTATTGTTGAAAATAGATAATAATTTGGTTATTGGAAAGGGAAAAGTTACTTAGTCTTAATAAATGTTTCTATAGAAACATAAACACCCTTTAATGCATTGTATAAGCAATATAATTTTTTTAAATATATTTACTTACTGTTCTGAAAACTAATTGCGTTCTTACAAACAAAAAAATTATACTTGCTTAATAAATTATCATTATACTATGCTTAAAAATATCACTTTAGTATTAAAATTTTATTTAAAATTTAAATTAATGAATTATTTTAATTACACGGCTCTGGGAATCATTTCCGACACTTGTTGAGTGTTTCGGGCGGACAGCATAGAGTCTCGACATTAGATTCACTCTGTCTACCCTGCTACATGGAGGATAGAGCGTGAAACTAAAAAAAAAAAATGATGTGCTGTATCAAAATTTGTTTTCTATTTTGTAATGTTTGGTCTGCGCGTTAACCGGAACAGGCATTCGCGGTCGTGGGAGGAAATTATGGACCTACGCAGCGTATTTTGGCGCCGCGTTACTTTAAGCGTCATTTTGGATGCAATTTTCCTTTTTGTATTCGCGATTTACGGTATCATGACAATTTATTGCATTATTGTATAAATTTAAATACATTTACCTGTGTTAAATCCATTTAATTCACATCAAATTTAATAATATATATATATAGCGTTTTACATTATTGACCCGATAACAGCGTTCCACTACTTAAATATAAATATTTTATTATAAACATACTATAAGACTATTTAGTTTCTTGTAGTTGATTAAGTTACAAGTTAGTAACGCTTTAAAACAACTGCAGATAGAACTTTAAACTAGTACAGCAGAAAGTGTAACTGGAAATAAGTATATTACAAGTAGGTATATATACTATATGAAACCGCGTAAGCCCACACAGATTTATCTGCCGTACACTCGTACGTAAACGTTAGTCGACTCCTGTGATTCATTCGAACATATTACAAAATTCCACGGTTTCCCTTTCAGCAAACACATTTAGAGAGATGTTAAAATGTAAGAAATGCAATTTTTATGCTATAGGGTGGATTTTTCATTACACGACGCACCCTCGTACCGCTGCAGCATTCCGTTCTTTATAACCTTAATATTGTTTAGACTTAGACAGCAATATAAATCTTTATATGGACCCCGCGTGGCGGCCGACAGTAGAGATCTCTAATATACCATTATTGGTTATCGGATTGTTTTAAACAATGTAAAGGTCGTATTTTCGTTCAATATTAATAGATGAAAGTAGACAGATTAATCCTCTATCTAAATGGAAATTATTCGTATTATCCTTGTTGCCATCATAAAGAGTGGCTAGGTTAATTTGTCAACTTTTACAATATAACCACCGTTCCGAACGCAATTATAACTTTGAATGGCCACACCGTAAATTATTTTTAGGAAGACAACTTGTTCCGTGGGACTTGGAGACCGATACGATTTGGAGGCATTACCGAGAAATAAATCTTTAGGCGTTAACTTTGTATCCATAATTTTCTAATTATACAAGAAACCCGATATCTTTATAGCTACTGTCCGTAATTAATAAATAAAAAATAACGTCTATAATTTTATGTCGACATTTGGATATTTATATTTAAATAATGAAGTATATTATTCATATGAATATTATGCTTAATAATATATTAATAATATACTTAGATATATCCAATTTAAAATAAACATAATATTTTAGCGTACATGTGGTTATACGGATTGTTTTGTAGAATTTTATTGTAGAATGGAAATTATATAAGATCCCAAAATGAAAGTGATATTTTAATTAAAAATTATGCTTTCTTTGAAACGATTTAATAAATATAGACGCGTAGGTTGCGCGTTTGGACCATTGTAATAAGTATGTAGTTACATGTATATTTAGCCAACTATGACTTTGGCCGCCTAGCTAGACTAGCCCAGTCGGTTGTGGAGAAAGAAGCCGACTAGTCGGCCAGTCACGGAGTCGGCAGCAGTAACAGGGTTGACAGAGTGGACTTAATGTAATGTAACCTTAAAATAACAAAAAACGCTAAAAAAAGAGAAATGAGATGCTGGAAGGTACAAAAAGAATGTCGAGACCCTATGTTGTATGTTGTATGTATAAAAATCGTACAATTACGTCTTATAAGGATAATTGAAAAAATCGGGAGGAAGTTATGTATTCAAATTTGTTGGTTTTGGTTAATAATATATAGAAGTCTTGTAAAGAATTAAATTCTTGGAATGATCATCTCATTATTTTTTTTTAAAAGAATATCCATTTCCATTAGCAAGATCCGTATTGAAAGATATTTTCATAAATGCGTATGTATGTAATGTTAACATATATATATATATATATATATATATATATATATATATATATATATATATATATATATATATATATATATATATATATATATATATATATATATATATATATATATATATATATATATATATATATATATATATATATATATATATATATATATATATATATATATATATAAACCTTTTGCTAAGGGCTTGCTTGCTTTGCTTGCTTATATATATACAGGATAGTAAAAAAATGGTTAAAAAACAAATGTAAAAGAGGATGAAATTACGATGAATGAAATTCGATATTGTTAAAACAAAAATGATTAATACATATGATTTTTTTCTCGCTATTAATATTAACATGGCCAAACTGGCGCAATGGGACATTATTTGACTGTAAACGCGATGGTAGTTAGGTTCATAATCACCGAGGGGAATGAATTATTATCATTTGGTTTGCATTTTTGGCGTTGGGCTTGGACGCTCTATACCGAGTCTCGAATTGGGCGGAGAGCGGAAACCAAGAATACGTCTTTTTGTCTATTTACTATACATGAAGCTGAGATTAATAATCATCAATCACCTAAGATATCGTATACAAATACTTTTAATAACTCTAGTAGTCGTCAGTAGTAGTAGGTACACTATAAAAGCATCGCGTATAAATATAAACCATATAAACCTGTCTAAATATTTTCTTTTTGTTACAATTTACTGGGCAGTATCTTATATTGTTTTTGTTAGCTGTATTAACAATAGGTATACTACAGAACAAATGAATCGATGATTCAGATATACTAAAAGCGCTGACCTATCTTTATCTTTATAACCTTTTTTTTGATTCCATTAAAATCAATGTTTCTGCTTTTGATGAGGTATCAATGGAGTCCCTATTAAAAGATTGTGACTGAGGGGGCAACTTCCTCAAGAATTTTCAATTATATTAACTTTATCCTCAAATCGGAGGAATTTCTTACTTTTTCATCACCTTGTTCTAATACATTAACAGAAATAATACTTTGACTATGCTATTGTCTATTTTATAGGGTAAGAGCAATATTAAAATCCTACTTTTGGAACGTCAATCGTGGCACGACGTGTCGATGGTCAATACTCTCTAGATGTACTATAAAGATGAAGCGCGGCGCTAAGTTACGTTATTCAACACAAATTTCTCGAACATTGGACGAAACGGACTTAGCCCGCACTTAGGAAAAATAAATGCTAAGAGTTCATTATTCTTTGTAATGTATAAACTTTAAAACTACTAAATTCAATAAAAAATATTTGCTATAATTTGAATGATTTTAACTATGTAGTAAAATATAGTTCATAGTAGTTCACGTAGAGAGTAAAGCTCAGATAGGGACGGTGCGTTAATGTTGAAATGCACATGCACACAAGGGACGTATACTTGGGTCGCAAGTGCGTTGCTCTAAGACCATGTCTATGTTACTTTCATAATCAGATATATGATAGATCATATATTAGTATATATGATATATCACATATAGCATTTTCTTTTCAAAATATTGTTATTAAATATTATTTTGCTTCAATTATATCAATAACAAAAATATTATTTGAGTTACTCTGTAAGCTATTCCAGCAGTCCAGCAGAAAAATGTCCTTTGTTGCGTAATAAAATATAAAAGAAATGAATAGAACAAAGTTGTAAGCCTACAGGCCGCTTGAAGCTTTATTTGCACTAATCCTTTGTAAAAGGAAGTAGTTGTGAAAGCTTAAACTGATTTAAGTACATTTATTGTCCCCCCATAATTATCTTCCCTTTTTAAATATCTTATCTCATTGTTGAATCATTTTGTCTTCTAGTCTTAATATCTGCGGACATTGTATACAGAACGATATACTGTTTAGTACTGTACTGTAGTTTAACGATATACTCCATACTGTTTAGTTTTAAATTTTCTTAGCTTCACGCTGTATCCCGTATATAACAGGATAGTGTAGAGATACTCCATCTCCCGCTTTCCGCCGAACTCTCGAGACATTCCACGTTGACTGGCGGAAATCAATAACACTCCTTGTTTTGTTACCAGGACGAGGAATTACAATTCCTTAAACCGAGTGGTAATCGAACCCACAACATACTTAACAAATGATTTAATAAAATTTACGTATAATGTTAAAGAACAGAAACATAAAAATCTTAACCAGCTTGACCTCTTTTGGTTGTATTGTAAACTGAAATCGTCAACATTTCATTCAATATGTATAAAAATATATATACATTAATGTTTCTGATTTCTCGAACTTTTTTATTTCTCAATGCACGAGAATGGCGACCTGGAATTCTCGAGTTTCGCGAGTATCTCGAGAAATTTTAATATTTTACGAAATCTGTACCAAACAACAGCTGTACAAAGTTTATTGCAAAGGACAGTGATGAATGTGATCAACTTAATTAAAAGGGCATGTTTTAAATTGCGTTAAATAATTAACAAATCAACAACCAATAGATGGAGCAAATAAAAAAAAATTCAATTTCTTTAATTTTTATATTATATTATTATGTTTTTATTAATATATAATTTTTATGATCTGTCTGTCGAAGTTTCATCTATATAAGTGGCCTTTTGTAGTTGAACTTCAAATAATTTACAATCGAGTCGAGCTCCTATATCTTCTTCTTTTACGATTATGAGAACTAGGAATCGACTTTGTATATAATCTATCGTATATAATAATATTTATCGACTTTTCGAGACACCGAGTTCATTTTCCCGTCTCGACGAAATAAAATTTTCCCGAGAATTCTTGATCAGAAAGACCTCAGACCTTACAGGTACTTACCTTTATACATACCTATATCACATACCTATATACATACCTATATCACTACTTACCTATATACATACCTATATCACATCCCTATCAAAGATATCTTGCCTAGCCTTTAGATGTA